>CM042016.1:71715881-72080881 GCA_023525715.1 Cichorium intybus | reverse complement strand
TATATATATATATATATATATATATATATATATATATATATATATATATAGAGTTAGGTTCTTTTGAGAACTCAAAAAACCATGAGATCTTGAGAACCCTATGTGAACCACTAGATCAAAAAAATCAATGGTTAAGATGCAATATGGCAATATTGTAATTAATAGGAAACTTAATGATGTTTTTGGTATTTTAATAAATCTGACAAGGGTAGTATAGGTATTAAAAAATTACAGGTAAATTAAATACTAAAATTTAACTTAATTACATTTATTAACACTCTCTCTCCCCCGTATTTCTCTCATCGGTTTCTCCATCCCTTTCCCGTTCCCCCCATTTTGTTGCAACCCTATTCAGATCGAGATTCCAATCCCAGGTCGGCGTTATTCTCTACACATCTTCCATATTCTTGATTGAATTAAATCGCAGTCATTAACTGCCAAGTTGTCGCCGTCGCTGATTCTCTTAACCAGTCCGGTTCTCGTCGCCGGCCTTCTCTAATTGGAGCCAGCCCCTACCCTAGCGCCGACCCCAATCGAACCCCCCGCCTGGAACCGCGTCGTCTCTGCTTCACTTCATATTTGGTGGTGTTTGAAAGGTTTGAAGTCATCGTCATCGTCCAGCTTTCTGATTTGATTTTACTAGAGAGAATTTTTTAAGCGTCTTTTTCGTCTTAGAAGGTGGACTCGAAATAGTTTGCATATGGACTACAGCTCTTTGTGTGTTAATCTTCGGTAATAGTCATCAGCTGTTACTTGTTACTGATTCATCGTCTTGGCTTCTGTAACTTGTTAATTCTGGTACAAATCTTGTGTATGTGTTGCTATGTGTGTGACATATGAAATTCAATTTGTGTGCAAACTTTAAATTCTTCCGCTGAAATAAATTCCTATATCAGGTTGAGTCAGCATTGTACATTCTTATGATCGTACCAGTAAGACTTATTTATTTTACTTTACTTCTATTGATTCATAATCAAAAGTGCAAACATGAAATACTTTTAACGAGTTCTAGTTTGCATTGCACATTCTTATAGCTACTTGATTTGATCTCAATCGCCTCAAGGTTGAGAGTAATGACACCAGGGGAAACTATAACCCTGAAGGCTGAGAGTAATGACACCATCGACATGCCTAATGGCTATTCAAGTGTGAGAAATCTATACCGTATTAATTTCTTAATATGTATTGAATTATTGATCTTGTATAATTATATATATATATATATATATATATATATATATATATATATATATTGTTGTAAACTCTTTTTATTGATTTAGGTCACTTGGATTGAGCATGTCGAAGCTGAGGATGAGCCGGTTCATGGGATCTTCACTGATTATGTTAGCAGTTGGATGACATTTGGAGCGAAACGGTGGCTAGCTGTTTTACAGCGCCAATGTGAGAGGCTCGCGAGCCTTTTGGCACGAAATATATCTGACATTGGAGGTATATATCATCAAACTTATCATTTGATCACTCAATAACCTTTTGCCTATTTCCCTTATTTTTTCCATCTAACTCTACTTATGCTTATGTTAACACCGATAAGTATTGTGAAAATTGTTTGGTGGAATGTAAGAGTGAAATGGTCATTTAACACTTGTTTATCCCTTGAAAGATTATCCGAAACATTTTGTGTTAGGAACACGTGCATATATGCAAATATGTATGTGCATATATGCATAATTAGTGCATATACGTATGTGTATACATACACATTTTGTACACAAGTACCCCATGCACATATATAGCTGCACATACGTGGATATGAAAATATGAAAATACATGTGCAAAAATGTATGTGCATATGTGTATGTATACACGTACATATGTCTCTTCAAGTGTGAGTATATGTGTAAAAACATACGTACATGTGTGTATTAAACGTATGTGCACATAGGCATATTTATATCAATTTGCTTATGTACACATTTGTACATATTTGCATGTATGTAAAAATAGATGTGTACTCGTTCATATGCGTATATGCATATATACACATTTTTGTACACAAGTACCGCATGCATATATACACATTTTGCTCCAATATGTAGTTTTATAAATGCATATGTGCATATATGTTTATATGCACATAAATGCATATGTGCTCATATGTATATATGACTATATATGCAAAAATAGATGTTCATGTGTTCATATGCATATATGCATGCATGTATTTATTTTAATGTTTTTTATTATAAATATATATTATTTTTTTTAATGTTATTGCAGATTTTGAAGAATTTATCGAGCAAATTGAAGAAGTGAGCATAACATCAATTTTCGTTGAATTTTTTTTATTTTTTGTATGTAACGATCAAAACAATTCTATATTATTGTTTCTATTAAATTGTTAATATGATAACCAAATATTATGGAATACAAACATTTTTGTGTGTTTTTTACGAAATGTTTTTAAATGTGCATGTATGCATCCCTGAAAAATATAATGTAAAAAGTTAAATATGCATTTATGCATTCTATTAAAGAAATGCACAACTTAAAAATCTGATTATGCATATATGCATTTTATTAAAAAAAGCACCAACGAACATGTATATATGCACATGCAAATAAAAAAAATATATGTCTTTTAAATTCCAAAAATCTAATTAAAATAAATAAAATTTTATGTTTTTTCAAATTTCAAAAAAAAAATCTGATTAAAAAAACGAAAATTTGATTTTTTTTTTTTTAAATTTGAAAATTCAAATCTAATATGTTTGATTTAGGAATAGTTATTATTGTTGCCAAAAATAACAAAAAAATCAGAATTAAATGAGATTTGCTAAATGACCATCATGCCCTTTTATGATCTAACCAATCAAAATGAGTTCTCAAGATCTCATGGTTTTTTAGGTTCTCACAAGAACCCAACCATATATATATATATATATATATATATATATATATATATATATATATATATATATATATATATATATATATATATATATATAATATATATATATATATATATATATATATATATATATATATATATATATATATTGAAAAGGCAACTTCAAATAAAACACCGGGAAACCCAGCAAGCAGCTGAGCAAACCCAAAAACAACCAGTACAAGTTACAAATATGTGAGGGCTATATTTGGGGACAAAATCCACAAATTTCTATCTATAGCTACATTGCGAGCCCTACTGACTAACCACAAAAAGACTCCCTACTCACTAACCATCTCCTGATGGCCTAGTGGTTACGGCTCTTGCCCCTCATAGAGGAGGTCCAGGGTTCGATTCCCACAGGTTTCAATCAGGGATGGCCACCAGTCTCCCCAATGGGGATGCTTTAAAAGGGAGCACGGGCACTACCAGGGGGTTCAGTGCACCCCGGAGGTTGGCTCAGCTGGGTCATCCAAAGGATGGGTTAGTTGGGTTCCTCCGTTACCAAAAAAAAAAAAAAAAAAAAGACTCCCTTTGAATTTCTTGAACCACCTCTTCAACCTTGGCAACCTGGTTTTTGAATTTGACCTTGTTTCTAGCCAACCAAATGTGTCTTAAGACTGCCGCCCCCACCACTTTAAGGATTTTTTCTAAGAATATTCGATTGTGAATGATCTACCAAGCGATGAGGAATCTCTTCTATACTCGATATGTTGGCCAAACTCCTACCCCACCAAGTGTGAACCTTCCCCCAAACCTCTGTAGCATATAAACAATCATTGAAAACATGTTTCTCGGATTCCACAGCATTAGAACAAAAATCCCACTGTTGATCATCGCCTCCTAAACCCATTTTCACTAAATTTTCTTTAACCGCCACATGTTCCACCTGTTTACCCCTTTCTTCTCTTTAGATTTATCAGCCACCTGTTGTCGTAACTAAGCCACTGTAAAGCTTTTTTTAGGCCCACCTTCACAAAACCACGAATCTTCGTTGTTAGTCAGCACCATATTCTGAATTATATCTTTTAATTGGTTGAATTCTTCATTGGTTCTCCCTTGTCTAATTGTCCCTCTCCAATCCCACAAACCTGCATCGATTCCTAACCTCTCCGCCACATTAACACTTTTATTGTTTTCCATACTATACAACCGAGGAAATTTTACTCTTAGCAGATCTTTAGAAATCCACCTATCAGTCCAAAATTTAGTGTCTTTTCCATTCTCAACCTCTCTTCTTACTAGTTGTCGCGGATCTACATCAATATCTTTGAGTTGAGTCCATTGTTGAACAATTCTCTCCCAAGTATGACCCGAATTGATATTATTCCCATCATCATTCCATGAGTTTTTGTCGTGGATACTATCAATAATGGTTCTCCAAAGAGCTGTCCTTTCCTTACAATACCTCAAGTACCACTTTGCTAATAACACCTTATTCAAATCTGCAAGACTCCCAATTCCCAGACCTCCTTGCTTCCTTTCCGCAAACATATTTTACCATTTAACCCAAGCAATATTTCTTTTTGTCATATCACCACCCCAGAAAAAATCCTGCCTGATGCCTTCAAGAATTTTAATAATGCATTTCGGAACCCTAAATAACGAAAATAAATAGTTACCAATACTTCCAAGAACATTACAAACAAGCATATGTCTGCCCCCCACCGAGAGAGTCTTTATCTTCGACCTATTAAGCTTTGCTTTGAACTTCTCAATCAATGGTTTCCATGGTTTCTTAGATCCGGAAATCACACCAATAGGCATTCCCAGGAAGTTAGAAGGGAATTGACCCGCTTTACACCCGATAATCGACGCCATCGACTCCACTGCACCAAGCGACTGACCAATGCCAAAAAGGAAGCTTTTTCCATATTAACCTTCAACCCCGCCGCCTTTTGGAAGCAAAAGAGAATACGCACCAAGTTTAGCACATTTCTTACGGACCATTCACCTTCAAACACAAAATCATCTACAAAGAAAATATGAGATAAAAGAACTTTGTCATCGCCTATTTCTATACCTTTATAAGTTCCACAATTTAAAGCTTTAGTAATAGCTGAATGTAAACCCTCCATCACCATAGTGAAGAGGAAAGGTGACAAAGGATCGCCTTGGCGAAGGCCACGACTCAGAGAGAATTCTTCAGAGGGGCTGACATTAACAAGAACAGATGAGGATCCCGACCTAAGACATTCTCTAATCCATCTACGCCACTTATCCCCAAACCCTTTCTGCTCCAACATTGAATCTAGGTAGCTCCAAGAAACTGTGTCATATGCCTTCGCAATATCCGATTTAAACACGAATAATTGTTTCTACTTCGATTTAGCCCAATGAGTTACTTCGTTTATGATTAATGGGCCATCTGTTATCTGCCTGTTTTTAACAAAAGCTGATTGTGTCTTATCAATAATCTTAGGCAGTACTTTTTTCAATCTATTTGCCAAAACTTTAGATAAAATCTTATAAACACTAGAGATTAAGCTGATTGGACGAAAATCCTTAACCATAACAGGATTGACATTCTTTGGGATAAGAGTAATGAAAGCATGTTTTACTCCTTTAGGGATTTTCTTTCGGCAATTGAATTCTTGAAACACTTCCACCAAATCAACCTTGACTTTCTCCCAAAATTTGTTGAAAAACTCAATAGAGAATCCATCCGGACCAGGCAATTTATTAGCACCACAGTTCCACATAGCCATTTTAATTTCTTGTTCAGCAAACTCACTTTCTAACATCTCTCTATCCAGATCAGTAATTTTCGTGGATTCACCCAGATCCTGAGACCAACAGCACTCAGGATCCGCCTTAAAGAAATTCTCAAAATAATCTTTAAAGTGTTCTTTGACTTTGCCAGGATCAACCTCCCATCTTCTGTTGATATTGATCCTTTTAACACTATTTATGTGTTTCTTTCTATTAACATTCTTATGAAACAATGCTGTATTCTCCTCCCCTTCTAGACACCATCTATTTTATTTTTTTGAGCATTGTCTTCATTCTCCTTCTTCTCCATCTTTCTTAAATTGGCAGTTAACTCCAGTCTTTCTGTGAGTAAGTCATCTGATTGTTGACCTTGCTCGAATAGCCTGTCAATCACACTCAGTCGGTCTGTCTATTTAATCTTGTTCTCTGAGTTCTTTTTCCTTTTTTCCATACTCCAAGATAGCACTTTCTTTTTTACTTCTTTTAATTTTAGCATTAACATGTACAGCTTCAGATGATGCCCTTCTATACTACTATTATTTCTTCTACCAATTTCACACACTCTTCATCTTCCAACCAACTATTGAAAATTTTGAAAGGAATATTAGCGTAGTTTCTTTTAACTTGTTTTAGGATAATCGGTTAATGGTCTTAATACAATCTCGCCTCCATAGAAACTTCAAAGTTGGGCCAATAAGCACCAAAGTTGTTCGAAACCATGAATCTATCGAGCCTTGAGAGCTTAACCCCACCTCCTTTTATCCACGTAAACACAACACCATTAGACTTGACATCAATAAGATTATTATGATCAATAAAATCATTGAATTTCCTTGTAGCTCTCACATCCAAAATAGAGCCCCTTCTTTCATTGGCATCTCTCACATCGTTAAAGTCTCCAAAGATCACTGAAACACCATCCCAATCCACTAGAAATTCACTCAAGAAGTTCCACAATTCTTCTCTCTTCCTAGGGTCTTGACTCGCATACACATTGATGAAACAAACGGGCACATTGTTTTCAACCCACCTACCTTGAGTAATAATACAATCTTCTCTACACGTTGATTTGCCTTCATTGAATAAATTCTTGTTCCAAACAGTTAGAATACCACCTCCTTGACCTCTGCTCCCCACACACTTAAGCTCAAAATCGTTACTACCCTACAATCTCTGCCCTGACATGTTTGAGAACTCTTTTCTTTTGATTTCTTGCAAACCCACCACATCAATCTTATGAGAATTGACAAGGTTACCAATCAAATCCAATTTGAAATCGCCTTTTTCCAAGACCATTGACATTTAAAGAAACAAGATTCATTGCTTACCGATTGAAGCTCCTGTTGAATTGACTCTTTTCTGGCCCTTCTTACTGCCTTCCTTCCTCTGAATACCGCACACATTTCCAACCTCCGATAACCTATCCATGTCGTCTTCGATTCCCAATTTCAAATCTTGAGCCTTCACTTTCTACGAATTAGTAATCTTTCGACATTCGTTTTTTAGAAACTGTCGTGACTGGCTTCTAGTAATCCTTCATTCAAATAAATCTCTACTCTTTTGAATTTCTTTTCCTTCTTATGCTCGAAATCCCATCTCTCCTCCAAATTCTTCTAGTTTGCTGTCTCCGATTTCCCCTTGTTGCACCTGTATTTTTTCTTTTTCTTCTTCGTCGCTTTCATCAATCTTGTCTTTAAGGGGGTATTTCTTGACAATAAAATTTTTAACTTGTCTGAAACTCCTTTAAGGATTTCTGGTATCTTCTCGACTTGTGGGATGTTCACTAGACTCGCATCAACATTCATTCCTTCACCCATGTTATCTGCTTTTAAACCATCTTCTTTGGGCTCCGATTGCTTTTGGTCTATAATCGCTGGATATGGGTCCACATCACAACCCAACTGTATTAGGCTTGAACTTTTCTTTTCTTTATCGGATAATGGGCTTGAACTTTTTTCACTGCTTCCTTCTACGACACCCCTATTAAGGTTTTCATTCGTTTTTTATTTAAATATATACCCTCACGATAATTCTTTCTCTCCGAACTAAAATCATTATTTTCAACAGCCTCATTCATGCTGCCTTTGTTAATAATCACCTCGGGACTAGTTCCTGAACCATCGAATCCCCAAACGACTCTTCCTCTTCCCCAATTGAAAAATCTTCCGAAAAGTTTTCGTCGGAGCTCCGGGAACGATCATCCTCCTCTTCCTCATCTTCTTCATCGGAATTCACCTTTCTAACTTGATCTTCATAAGGACTAACACAATGAAAGAACACCTTTTTATCCGTTTCAATCACCCTTACTCTGAATATGTTCTGACCGATCGCTATGTCCACCGATTCATTAATCAATGATAGATTATTTGTTTTAATACAGACTTTTCCGTACGTCCAGTCTTGTACTGATTCATGACATGGATCCGTGATGTGCACCTCTCCCCCTTCACTTCCAATTTTAATGAAACAATTTGGGTTTCAGGCGAATACAGGGACACCTTCTATTTTCAGCCAAACGTACCTTTGCACAATCTTAATGGATTTGTCCCACCTTCTAACTTGTCTAAAACACTCCATAATTTCTTTGCTGGATAACATGATGTCCTCCTCTTCTCTCCCGATTGTATCTAACATTACCCAATCTCCATCCAATGTATTTCACCATACCTTCACGAAGACCTTCACTAATGCATAGATTTGCCACAAAAGATAAGTTTTTAGGCATTTCACTTCTCCAACCAATTTCTCTTTGAGGTTTTTGACATCTTTCTCCACTTCCGCCACACTAATATCGATTCTTCTCTCCTTTTGATCCCCTTCTTTTGGCACGATCACCTTGATCTTTTCCTGATCCACCACCTTATCAGAGGATAACCCTTTCACAACCTCCACAAAAGAAACATTGTTTTTTCTTAACCCACTATCTTTATCGAACATTTTTCTTTCAGGAGCTCCACCATTCTTCTCCTTTCCCTTCTCTTCTTCTGCCTCCCTTCTCATAAACTTTGCAACTTTTGCAAAAAGTCTTTTCCCACCTAATCTGACCTTATTCAATTCTACTTCAATCCTTCCCATATCTTGCACCCTGTTGTACCTCACAAATCTGAATCGATTTCCATGCTTGTCTCTCCTCTTGCACACAAATAAGTCGACCAATGAACCCATTTCTTTCAAGACATACCTAATCTCCTCAACCGAATGCTTCTCCGGGAGATTGGATATGAAAAAAGAAGTTGTCTCCTTAAACACCCATTTATCTCGTCTTTCTTCCTTCTCTTGAATCCTTTCCAAATGCCCAACCACCCATCTGAATGTTCTCTGTAGTGAGTCCTCCGGTCGCCGACGCTCCCTACCTCCTTGCCTCATCACCTGAATCAGAGAGAATTTATATATATATATATATATATATATATATATATATATATATATATACACATATATATAGACATATATATATATATATATATATATATATATATATATACATATATATAAATATATATATATATATATATATATATATATATATATATATATATATAGATATATATATATATATATATATATATATATATATATATATATATATATATATATATATATATATATATGTAAAGGTGCCCGTGGGATGAATCCTGGGGCCACGTACCTTCTGTATTGGCATGCTCTTTGTGAGTCCCTATTAGTGTGTCGGTAATCCACACGCGCTCCACTAACGACTCACAATGTGCCATGCAGTATCCTCTCGGATTTCATCTTCTATTGAGAGTGCTTCTCTCGAAATCAATTGCTTGACTCTGAGTATCGTCTCACTCAACCAGATGTTCTATCAATACATTTCTATCTATGTCGTTTTCTTTTGATGATTCAATTACTCCCACTGGTTTTTAGACCAGGTGTAAAATCAATTTAATTTCCACATAGACTGTGTCTCGCCCTAAAGAGTATGTCAGCCAGATCACCGATGCTTCCAAGTAGTCGGATTGCTAGTTCGTCCCAACTTTAGTGCTTTACCACTAATCGGTATGTCACCCAGATCATAACACCTTATGACGGTGACCAGTACCACTGGTTAAGAGAAGAGTATGTCAAGTTTAACAGAAATCTAATTCCTGCTCAAAACCTAGTGATGACTAAAGGTTCTTTCACTTGGCTAATCCTGAACTCATTCAGGACTGTCGTAACTCCCACTGTTTCCTTAGAACATGAGTCCTTTCTAAAAGAGCACTTCTTTCACAGGTGCAGTGGGATAGCCAATGAAACAACATTGCTGATCAGGTTCACGCTAGTCATGAGGTTCGGACGAACGCTACATGACCCTAGACTTTCTATGTACAAGTGGGAAGATCCCAGCTTTACATTGCAGACCGTGTCTGCATAACCTACTTAGTCTAAGATGTGGTCAACGTATGGTTTCTATGGTCTGACTGGTTGAAAATGCAATTCATCGGAAACTAATTGAAGATGTATCTCATACATCGAGGATCGAACTATTTCGACCAATGCTCCATCATCTTCCATAAAACACATTATAACCATTAATGTTCTTGGAAGAGGATATATTGTGAAACATTTTTCTCAGTTTATGTTGTCACTCAAATTCTTGTTGATCTTATACTTCCTTTGAAGTTCTTGAACTGTTTAAGGTTTTAATTTAATCGCTTATTCTGATAAGCGAAGCCATATTCGTCATACTAATTGACAAATATCGTGAAGTATAGCTAATTGTGTTTTTTCGAAGATTCAAGCAATACACAGTAATTGATGTGTCCGTTGGTCATAATCTTAATGTCTTTTACATCTCTATGACTACGTTAATTTGTTCAAGATATGCAATCATCATCTAACTCCAAGTCAACTGATTCCAAAATCCTATCCATTGGATCTTTGGGTGATTCATTTCTTGCCACAAATGATCTTATTAAGAACTCAATTCATCATGTGACTCTAAGTCAAATGATTCCAAAGTTCTGTCCAACTGGACCTTTGGTTGAATTGATCCTTATAAAATTTACTTTAACAATCATAGATGGCACAATTCATGAATCCAAACACTTTGGATGTATCAACATTCAAGTTATTGCTATTCATGCAATCAACATACTCATACAACATTTCAAGGATAATTTAAACAAATGGAAAATCAACATTATAAAAACATATATATCCTTGAACAATGTACTATATGACAGACAATGTCACATGCATCTAATAAGCTAATAACAAGATCATAATATCTTCAAAACTGCATGAGCTTTAGATCTAATCCGAATACGCTCCTATGCAACAACATCCCGCATCCTACAGAGTCCACGCATACAGAGCAAATGTGAGAAACACATCTTGTATTAAGGAATTTAGGATCAGGAGTTCTGAGTTTTAAGATATTCCCGAGTTGCTAAATCGTTCGGCTTTAGAGCATTTTTCCAATCTTTCTGTGACCGTGTCCCACCTTGTGGATTCCCAGTTTGAGACATTGAAGAACCGGGCCAGACGATCTGGATCATTTCTTGATGTGCCTTATTACTGGACTCAATCCTGAAGCAGCTGAATCAATGGAACTATGCTTCTCCATGAACGACTCATGCAGAGTCAACATTGAATGCATTGCCATGATAGTCTTACCCTGGTTTCCCTTTCTATACATCTGGATAAACAGATCAGCGAGTCGAGGTAATGCTTAACTCCCGATCAAAAGGGGTGACCAATTTTATACAGTTTGCCTATGTATCCCTCAATCTTGAGAACATGCAAACGGGTGCTACTTCCTTCTAGCTTGCATACTTCAAATTCCTAGTTTGTTCCTTTTCAACCGGTTCTTGGAACCTTTCCTCAACCAAACTGTGTTAACTCATCTGACTCCAGGAATTCTAAATCCCTGCAGAACTCGTGGTCAATGATCAATAACATGAGGCAACGAACTTCCTTCGACTCAATAGTCAAGGGATTATTCTCATCACAAGTTACTGTGTGATGCCATGCATTGGTAGAACAAGGAGCGGGCACTTAATCAAATATGGTATGCCAGCGAAACTAAGAACCATTCTCTATTTGTGAAGCCATACCACATAGTTAAGGCCAATCAGCCTTACCATATTTAATAGGTGCTTTCTGAAACTCTCAGAAATGGGTGAAGGAGGATAAGGAGGAGAAAGACACTTTCTTTAGAGATCTATTAAATTTGAACTTATTAGTTTAATTTTAATCCTTCTTAAACAATTACCTAATTATATTATTTAACAAGGCTAGGACCCAAAATACCCCAACTATGCTGTGAAGAGGGATGCCGTAATCACAACACAGTGGTCATTAAGGTAGATATACATGTATCAATTTCAATCTTATGAAATTCCTAGATCTGTGAGATTCACTGAACTATTCAATGGTATGTTTAATCTCGGATATGCTCTACTGTTTGTGACTGGGATGTCGAGGATCACAAACTAGATGTGAATAACCATGCAAATTAGCTTGGTAACCTCAATGTCATTTATCATCTCTAATTGATGTGCCGGTTAACCACACACGCTCCATCAACAATGATAAATCATGAGAAACCCATTACCACTCTTTATGAGCCCCTATTAGTGTTCCGGTTAACCAAACACGCTCCACTAATGTCTCATAAAGTGTAATGTGCAATTTCATGGATTAGCATCTTTTCACATTTTTCCTAAAGTAACTAGATTTGGGATTTTATAAAGCTGTTCTAGTACTTTGATTAATAACATTATACTTTTAATGAAATTAACCTGTCCTATCAAACCCGTTCAGCTAACGACCCTCCACTGATCAAGAGAGCGGTGGGTGAGAGTGGACACCCATTAGACTGCCATTTTATAGGCAGTCTCCTTATACCCTCATTCTAGATCAGCTTCGTGAATGAGGCCTACTATTGATTTGACTGACCAATTATCTTATACATATAATATTAAATTTTAATAATAATATATATAAGATGTATTTTAAACTCTTTAAAATATTAATGGTTTAATCATTTAATTTTTTGAAATTAACTATTAATTTTAAAATTAAATTTAAACCTTTAAATGATTTAAATTATCTTTTAATTAAACAATTAATTAAATTAATTAAATCCAGATAGGCATCACAAATTAATCAAATTTATTTAATCCTATCTTAAACCCTTAAATCTCAAAAATAGAAATTAAGTGGGTTTAAGGTTTCCATTTATTAAATAATCACAATTATCAAAAATAGAAAAACATTCCAAAACCCTAGCACAAAATCGCAGACAAGGGGGAGGAGGCTAGGGTTTCAAAAACCCTAACCCTAATATCGATTAGGCCTCCATTTAGGGTTTAGTTTCTATAAACCCTAAATCTAAAGATTACAATTATAGCAATTCAGTTAGAAAACAACCAAAATGCTCTAATACCACTGAAAGGTTTTCTGCAAATCTATGAACTAAAACCCAAAGTTCACATGAAACCTAGATTGGATCTATGTTTTCTAACTTTAAACATATAATAAAATCCGTAAAGGCCAAACAAAAATTACCAAAAGAAATAAAGAAGAAAAACTAACCTTTTGATCCTTAGATCTCTTGGAAGCAAGCACCACAAGTGTCGTGCCTCTAATGGCTCACACCCAGAACCAAGCAAGCAAGAAAACAAGAGAGGAGAAGGTTAGAAAACCTTAGAATTTCATGGCTTATGAACACCAATCAGGATCCAAGGAGTCAAATGATTAGATTGATCAATGGGTTTTACATATGATATTATTATCTCTATTGAATAAGGCTCAACTACCTCTAGAATCATTAGACTAAAAATAATTAAAAACACTGTTTATAGTCTAGAAATGCTAAAGAGTAAAATACAGAAGCCCACCATCTAATGGCATCCGATGGCAACATAGCCTTCGTCTGATTGGCTGAAACATCCGATTGCACATGAAAAGGCATCACCATTGGTTTATAGTGATTCGATTTCATCCTCCATATCCGAACACTTCGGATCCGATTTCAGTTCCTTTCTGTGATACGATTCACTATCATAAGGACATATGCTATCCGATGGCATCACACCCTTCGACCGATTCTTTTTTTTTTACGATTCAATTTATCTGTTCTAGCTATCAATTGTATATTATTCTCCATCCTTCATATTTCTTTGCCTTCGTTCTGATTTAATAACCCAAAAGAGTAATAAACTCATTTCAATTAATATGTAATCATATTTAAGATCTGGAATGGCTTTACGTCAAAAATAATCACCGTCACTGTCAAGTATAACATCATGGAACTTCATCATGTTTGATTTGGAAGTGTATCATGCTATTTTGACAGTGATAGTCAAGGACCAGAACATGCGGCCGGCTATAGCTTTTGATGTGTCTAATGGAGGGTGGACAACAACGTACAATCGAGAGAGGGATAAAGCAGGATAGTTGTTGCATGAAGTCTAGCAAGGACCGATTAATAGCTTGGAGCAATTAATGCTTGAGAGACATGGCAGTCCCTATGACCCAATATGTGTGTTGTACAATCAATTTCTCAAATAGCATTTCATGTTACCAATAGTGTCCTGGAAAGATAAAGTTGTATATTGTAGCAGCTTGTCATGTATTATTAACCGGATGATAAATCCATTTTCACTATACCAATGTCAACAATATAGAAAGAAACGTGTGGCAGACTGTATCAAGTTGTACCTTATGAATATTAAATACACTTTTCTCCTTATGATGCTTTCAGTTGAGGTGTATATCTAGTAAAAGGACAAACTGTGTGACATCCCATATATATCTTGATCCTTGCGTGTGAGAGACTGAAAAGAAATAAATGAAGCGTGTCTCTCATATAACCGAGAAAATGTCACATCC
The DNA here is from genome assembly GCA_023525715.1 of Cichorium intybus. Lineage (NCBI taxonomy): Eukaryota > Viridiplantae > Streptophyta > Magnoliopsida > Asterales > Asteraceae > Cichorium > Cichorium intybus. The sequence continues at coordinate 72,066,414 of CM042016.1, read as the reverse complement.
GGTTAAAATGAGCTTTTCTCAAGGATTTCTTAGACAAACTGGAATCCAAAGGCTATTAACAAGTTTTCTTTGGAACCCAAATCAATTTTGAACTTTTTGAACCAAATTTCTCAAAAACTCAATTTGGATGAACTGATGAACAACTATCATATTTTCTTGGTCTTTTGGTTGGAACAAGAAAGTTTTCAAACAATTCATTATACCAACCCGAATTCACCAAAACTTTCCTTCTTTGAACACAAACTTCAGGTAATTTTCTTTTAGCTACAGAAGTGTACCCAACAATTTTCACATCAGATTTTTAAATATGAACAACTTCAGCGATTTTTCTTTCAGGAACCCATATCAATTTCGGTTTTGACTTCTTCTTCTTCTTCTTTTTTCTTCTTTTTAGACATATGAACACAAGATCTGTAAAAAACACTTCGTTCTTTCTTCTGAATCTGATCACCAGCCTTCGAATCACAAGCACTCCGGTTTTGATATGTTTGATTTTCAACAAAAGTGTTTTTTCTATAAGGTTTCATACCATGAAACATATCATTTGAAACTGAAGAACCATCAGATTCGGATTTTGGTCTTTTTGAAGATTCAACAACAATTAATGTTTTCACCAAACAGTCTTCTTTGATATCTGATTCCCCCTTATCTTTGCAATTACCTTTTCAAGTTTGGGATCAAACATATATCCGAAGTTTTCATCATCATTTCCAGAAATATGAAGATTAAGAACATCATCTTCAAAGTCTTCTTGAGGAACACCAAGACCATTTCCATCTTCAACAAGGGAAACATATCTTCTTATAGATTTTCGATTTTCTAGTCCATGTTTATTATCAATATCTTTAAGAACTTTCAACATTTCTGAGAACAAGTGTTTGTTTAATTCATGTTTCTAAGGATGAAAAATAAGTCTTCCGTATGTATCTTTAATACCAACATAAATAAGATTATCATTTTTGATTTTCTGATTTCTTAACACAAGCCCCATAAATTGTTCAAAGTTTAATATATACTTGAGATTATCAACAATAACTATCCATATTTTCGAGTTTCTTACTTCAATTTTGTTCTAAACAACAAATAATCAATAGTCTAGAAGAAAACTAGAGAGAGAAAGTAGATCTAAACAAGGTTTTTAGAGAAAGAAAGCAGATCTGGAACAATTTCTAGTGAGAGAAACTAGATGGGAGATGATATCTTGTGAGAAAAACGTATCTGAAGAGATTTTTAGTGATACAAAAAAATTTTCAACTGAAGAACTCAACAAATCATGGATCCTTCCAGAAAACTTACAAAATCTATAAATCTGGATCTGATATTTTGAATTCTGATTGCTGATGTAATAATATCGCCAAATCAGGAACCGTTCCTTGAAATAATCTGTTAAATCTTCAAGGTTTGGCTCTAATACCAATTGTTAGAACATATTGGACAAAATGCAGAATAAAAACGAACACCAATCATGAACCAAGTAGTCGAATGATTAGATTAATCAAAGGGTTTTACATATGATATGATTCTTTCTTTTGAATAAGGCTCAACTCCCTCTAGAATCATTAGACTACAAATAGTTAAAAACACTATTTGTAGTCTAGAAATGCTAAAGAGTCAAATACACAAGCCTATAAGCATAAGTGGACCTTCCTCATGCCACCAAGTTATCATAATGAAGAACTTTGCACTCAACAATATATATATATATATATATATATATATATATATATATATATATATATATATATATATATATATATATATATATATATATGGTCGAGTTACAGAGAGAACCTAAATAAATGATAGAACGTAGAAACGTTTTTCCAACACCATATGTTTCAAAAAAAATTGGGAAAAACAATTCTAATTGACGTACATGCAGCGTCTAAGATATTAACAAATTGAGAGAACCTAACACCGAATAAGAGATGTCACACCCCCAAACCACCATGGCGGAATCGTCTGAGGGTGGAACGGAACATAGTATTAAAACCATTGGATACATTGAAACATAAGTAGATAAACAACCATCATACATTATAATTGGAAAGTTAAATGTTCGAAATGTTATTGTTTTAAACCAATTATAGTATGACAACAAAATGAACAAAAGAGACGTCTTCGCGTCCCATCCCAAAAGGGTAGTCGTACCTGCCTAATTGTTACCGGAGAATACAAGTAGTTTTACAAGTGTCAACATTACGTTGGTGAGTTCATAAGATTTTGTAGTGAGAAACTAAGTAATTCCTTTGTGAAAACTGGTAGCGTATGTAACAAGAAAAATAATATTTTCTTTAATGTAAATGTAGTTTTAAATCCATAAAACCTGTGTGTATATGTAAAACCATACTTCTTTGTATATTGGTAAAATATAGTTTTAAATCCATAAAAACATTGTGTATAAGTAAAATCATACTTATTTGTATCTTGATAAAAAGTAGTTTGTTATCGCAAACTAAAGTGTATATGTAATTCCGTACTTATATTTCGTGTAAAGCAACATGTAGTTTTATATTTACATAAAACCAATTAAAGATGTTTTTCCCAAAACCAAAGATATTCGTTGTTGTTCATGTGAGTTATTATATCCTCGCTATGACCTGATGGCCCGGCACGACGCTCTTCGAACGTCGTAGTGTTAAGACATTTGTCTCCTTTGACCCGTCAGTCATAGTTGTAGCTAACAACCATAGGTGGGGATTGCCAGTCCATATAGATCTATACACAATTATCTCGCTCGTAATGATTACGGTTATAATCCAGGACTTATTGTGTACTTCTTTTAGTATGATGAAAAATGTCTCACATAACTACCCAACGTGATGTTTTATTCTAGTTGGTAACTGAAATGAAATCCTTTGTGTTTGTAATTATCAAAATTGTCCATGATAATAATAGTATGTAAAACCCTGTTTGTAAGTGTATCAAAATCCCTTAAATTTGGAATTACCAAAATATACCAATGATAATTATGGCGTAAAGCCCTGTTTGTAAATGTATTAAAATCCTTTGTATTTGTAATTACCAAAATATAACAATGACAATTATGACGTAAAACCCTGTTTGTAAATGTTTTGAAATCCCTTGTATTTGTAATTACCAAAATATACCAATGATAATTATGGCGTAAAGCCTTGTTTGTAAATGTATCGAGATCCCTTTTATTTGTAATTACCAAAAATATACCAATGATAATTATGGCATAAAACCCTGTTTGTACATGTATTGAAATCTCTTGTATTTGTAATGATCAAATTGTTCATGATAACTTTAGTATGTAATAATTATATATTTATATAATTATCTTTCGTGTTTTTCTCGTATCATTGTCGTTTGTTCCATAAATTATACCCATTATAAATATAAATTAACAATTTATCAAATAAGCGATGACAAGTTCTTAGTTTTGGTCATTATACATTAGTGATTGCAACATTTCTAGTTTTTGTCTTTTCACCAAAATGATGGTAATATTTCCAAATAATCATTTTTCATACACTATTCATTAAAAATGGTTATTTTTATGTCAAATACCAATTTCCTTGTAAAAAGTCATTTTCTAAACTTATTATGACGTTGTCAAATACCAATTTCCTTGGAATCACTTGGAGAGAGCTTGAGAGAATGGTGAACAAGTTGGAAATTTTGAGTGTATGTGGGTGTGTGTCTTTGCCGATCACAAGAGAGAAAGAGAGATGGAGATGGAGATCTAGTCAAGGATACATCACATTTATAGGATGTAGGGGTATGGCCTCATGATATTTTAGTATAAAATGTACACCATGCTTCTAGGTGCTAGGGTGATGGTGGTGATGGGGGGTGGGGGGGGGGGGGGGGTGCGGGTCGGGGGGCGGCCATGGGGAGAGAGGAGAAGGGTTTCAAGCCTCTTTTTATAAAATATAACTAGTCACTTCATAAATGTTGGTATTTTTTATAGAGTGCGGTAAATCTGTTGTGTAATTTTATAAATTTGGGAGCTATAATTACTAATAAATATGTCAATCAATATTAACCATAAAAATATTAGTAAACATATATTTAGATTGTTTCCTCATTCGTTATGTGAAAATATAAGCGTCTAAGTGCAGTAATCTTCCGAATACGCGGTATATGACATTTTACCGGAAAAATAATTGGAATATAGAATTAAATGTTAGATCATATTACATTCTATAAAATGTGTTCCGATATTTCATATTTAATTTTTAAGGCACTTTGTAATGCATTTTAGTGCCCAATTCCTGTGTATATTTATCGTTCCCAACGACTGAACTGATGTAACTTTTGCATGCGAACTCCGTCTTCGACGTTCTATATGTCTACGGATTAGTGAGCACGAATACATCGTGTTTTGAATATTACTTATACCAAAATAATATTTGTATGTTTTAGCGAATTTCTACGCTACCGTAATCTATTATACGTATTCGTAGATTTACTCGATAATTGATTCAAAGTAGCGTATGTAGTATTATAATATCCTTTAATACAATAGGAAGGTTATGAAAATTACATTTCAACATTTTAACCTAATTTATGCTTCAGTTGACTTTTGTTGACTTTTGTTGACCGAAATTGACAGTTGTCACATCATCCCCCGTTGAAAGAAATTTCGTCCCGAAATTAGTTTTAGATACCGGGCTCCTAGGGATTTTGGAATAGTTGGGGGTATTTTTGTTTCATCTGATCCTCGTGTTCTCAAGAAAACTCAGGTCCCCACTTAGCATTCAAGCGGACATTTACTATTGGAATGTGACTTTGTTTTGTTCTTTTGACTTCCCTATCCATGATCTCCACTGGTTCCTCTATAAAGTGCAGGCTTTCATTGACTTCAATCTCGTCTAGAGGAATGACCTGGGTTTCATCGGATAGACACTTCTTGAGGTTTGACATGTGAAAAGTGTTATGTACCTTGCTGAGCTCTTGGGGTAACTGAAGCTAGTAGGCTACAGGACAAATTCTAGCTAGAATTTCGAAAAGTCCTATATACATTGGGTTAAGCTTTCCCCGTTTGCCGAAGCGTATCATTCCCTTCGAAGGGGAGACCTTTAACATGAACAGTCACCCACTTGAAATTCTATTGGCTTTTGTCTTTTGTCTGCATAGCTCTTCTGTCGATCACGAGACGCTTTTAGTCGTTCCCGTATTTGGACGATCTTTTCCGTTGTTTCTCGTATAATCTTTGAGCCGGTGAGTGTGCTATTTGTCACTTGACCTATAGCTAGTTGAGTATCACCAACCTCCGCCCAATACAACGGCGATCTACACTTGCGCCCATACAGCTTCGAACGGAGCGACTTTGGTGCTAATGTGATAGCTGTTGTTGAAGGAGAATTGAATCAGTGGAAAATGAACGTCCCATACCTTGCCAAAGTCTATCATGCAGGAACGAAGCATGTATTCCAATGTTTGGATGGTTCGTTCACTCTGGCTGTTTGTGGATGGTAAGCTATGCTCATATCGAGTCTAGTTCCCAAGGACTTCTGTAGCGATTTCCAAAAGCGCGGAGTAAATCGGCTGTCTCTACACAAATGAGCTATCTTCATTTATCAGGAGAAATACACAAATGAGCTATTAAAGAAATTTTCTCTTGAGAATTCCTCTACTTCTAAAGTTCCAATGTCAACCAATCACAAGATATATGATGATCCTGATGGTGAACCGGTAGATCACAAGATATACAGAGGAATGATTGAATCTCTTCTCTACTAGACAGCAAGTAGGCCAGACATAATGTTTGCAACATGTATATGTGCGAGATATCAAGCAGCTCCAACACCATCTCATCTTATTGCTATGAAACAAATATTTAAATATCTCAAAGGCACTAAAGCTAAGATTGCTACAATATTCATGGGTACTTAGAAAATAGGGTTTTGAGTATTGGATAAACCCACGCTCAACATATTACTTCATGGATTTCATCATAAGCAATGTTGAGACGATAATATCTTTTGATCTTTAAGTAGAGACATATGAGTTATGTTTTACCAAGCGGTTGTTCATTGACAATGCGAAAACGCATCGGTAACACGGTGTTATAAAACGTGTTGTTGTGGATGATTTGACTAGTAAAGGACATAAGTATATGAGTCAAAACTTATTCGTCCCTTGACCCTGTCGGGAAAACAGATATCTGTAGGCCTCTCGATGATTTTGAAGTTGACTGAAAGGGTTGGCCAACCAGGACTAAATTGATATGTTCAATTTGTAGTCTTAAAGGTCATATGCAAATCAGAAATCGGGAAACAGAGAATCAGACCAGGATTGATTTCAATCCATGTCTTGAGTCTGAAAATATCTTATTGGACGGAGGATCATTTGATCACTTATCTTTGGACAGAACTGACTAGGTCAGAGTTCGGCAGCGGTTTCTAGGAAGCTACAGTTGCTAGTTAATTAGAGATTAAATTAGTAATTTTAGTCATAGACTTATCCAAGTGGGAGACTGTTGGATTAGGTGTCTAAGCCATGACTAATAATTAGTATTTATCTAATTAATAGTAGCATAGTCCATTTGGGTTGCCCTCATAGTTGGAGGATTGGTAGAAAGTCCGGTAGAGAGAAATGTTGATTTATTATGTGATTAATAAATCAATAGAAATTAAATAAATACTTTATTAATATATTTAAGTGATAATATATTAATTAGAAACTATAATAATTAATTAGAAATTTTTCTGGAATTAATTGGAATTAATTTGGTGGTTAAATTAATTAATTAAAGGTGCAGGGACTAAAACTGTAATTATTCAATAGTTGAGTAATTGATAGTTCTTAGTGAGTGTGTGGTTGGCCGAATATATATATATATATATATATATATATATATATATATATATATATATATATATATATATATATATATATATATATATATATATTCGAATGATATATATTACAGATAAATATGGTTTGAATGATTAAAATAAAGGTTTTATCTGAATTCGAATTCAAAAAAGGTTTATCTGTAACGTTTATCTGATAACCACATGGAGGCTATAAATAGGGAGCCCCAAACCCCCCATAACCTGCGATTTTTTATATACTCTCTCTGAAGGACTTTCGGCCAAAACTCCAAGCTAGGGTGTGACTGCATTTGAGGCAAGAGATTTCTGTTGCTTTGCTTCCATGATTCACTAAAGGTTGGTTTTTCTTAATCTCTTCTTTTAGTTTATATTTTCTGGGCTTTTAGGATTTGTTATATGTTTAACTAGAAGAAAACTTAGATCTATATAGGTTGCATGTGAACTTAGGATTTTTAGTTCATAGTTGCAGAAAACCTTTCAATCCAAACTCTGCGGATTGTACCATCCTGGTGCCAATTTTGAGTCCGGTGAAGTTGTTGGGGTCTCACAGCTATTGTGGTAATCAACAACGATCACTGACCCAGAGTTTCAATGTTTCATCAATGCGAGTAAAATCATATTGAGTCACGAACATCTTTATTAGAAGAAAAATTAGGGTCAAGAGTGGTATGAGCGTGTAAGATGTCTTGGTTACTAGACATACCCATCGGCTAGACTTTCGAATTGTCATCAATGTATGGTTTATTACACTGAATCATTCAACTCTTGAATTAGAAGATTTGTAGGTAAGAATGGTTGTTGATGCCTCACATCTACTACTGGTGTTGTAGCAGAGATCAGTGGCATAGAGTTTCGAAATATCATCACTACTTGGTTTAAATGGTGAGTCGTCTATTTCTTGCAACAGAAGGATAGAGGTGGTTGATAATGGATTGGTGCGTGTGATAGATTACAGTACGCAATCTAATCATCGACACAAACTTTTTAACTCTCGACTCTGAGTGGATTAACTCAAAGTGTCTAGAAGTTTGTGTTGCGGAAAAGACTTTTAGATTTGGTTAAGAAACCGTTGTCAGTGCTTCATACTTACTATGGTGTAACTGTAAGAATCACTAGCACTTAGTGTTACCTCAGCAGTGAGTGGTATTACTCGGTGCGTCGTCGGTGGGTAAGGAATGTCTTAGCGAGTCACGGTAATAGCGAGTCACATCTTTGACATGAAGTTTTGGATCTATATTCCTGATTGGTATTTATCAGGAACATTGAAGATCGTGCAAATTTATGTAGAAAATATTTTTGGATTTTTAATTTTCTGAAATAAAGACATAAGGAAAACAAATATTTTTGTATTTTTTTAATTTTGTAATTTTTTGTTGTTTTTAATTTTGTAAATTTTTTGTAATTTTTTGTTGTTTATAATTCTCCCCCTAAATTTGTGCATAGAGGAGAATGACCGAAAATGAACAAATTTAACTAGAAAAAAAATTGTCAAAGTATACAAAAATTGAACTTTTCAGCCATCAAAACGAATCAAATCCAGTTTGGAGCGAAGTTACCTTTTCAATATTCAAGACATCTTTAGTTAGGATCCCCACGTGATCATTCCTTACTCCCCTCCCGCAATGGACCCATGCTCTCCATCAAAGATCTGAATATTGTGCGGTTGAGAGATGTATCCAGTCATGTGCCTGGAACAACCACTATCAATAGACCAAGGTCTGATGATATTCCTCCGTAGTTGCTCCTGCACAAGATGCAGGATTAGTTGGTCTTGGGAACCCAGTCCATCTTGAAGTTGGGTCGACCATTGTCATCAACACACTTTACTCTCACCCATGACATATCCTGTTTATTAGATAAGAGTGAAGAATTAGCAGGATTATGTAATGAATTGGAAACGAGGCCTTTTGGTACCCATCGGTAGTTTGGTTTCGGTCTTTTGTTGTTTGACTGGATGGGTGTATCAACACTTGAGTTTGAAGATAAACTCCCCCTTGAATTGTGCTTTTGTTGCCAGTGTGGACTCGAGGACGATCCTTGAGATGAACTTGACCTTACCGATTTTGATTTGGGAGAGTAATCTTTCGAATCGGTCTTCTTGTCCTTGAGGGCCTGCTTCTTAGCCTTTGCTGCGTTCCAATCACCATCGCGTGACCGTGACCTTGAGGGTTTTCTTTTGTAAGAACTTCCTCTTAGCACGTTTTGTCAACATTGTGCGTACAAGGGAATATGGGCGATGTGGACAGTTCCGAGCGATGTGACATGTAATCCCACAATTGAAACACGTTTGTCATTTCAGGTAAATGAGATTGTTACTTGGTCCTTGCCTTTTTGAATTTTTTAAAGAGTTGCCACAAGTACAAGCACAACCACATTTACTGGGACTCGACCTTTGTCCAACAGGAAGTTCACCTTCTTTCACAAACTTCGGTGGTTTGTATTCTCCAACATTTGGAATTTTTGAATTCAAAACATCACCACAAGGTTTAGAAGGGGAACAGGTCTTGGCAGTCTTGTTCTCCTGGGTTTCATCCTCCTTGATCACTGTATCTGCACATGAGGTAGAAGCATCAGTAGAATTCATTTTAGTACTCTCAGCGGTGCCAGATTGATCCTTTGCGATGAAATTGGAAAGGTAACATTCCTCAGATTCTTCGGTTTCAAGGGGTGGGGTAAAATTGTTGGTGAAAGGAGGTGGAACACTTTTGTACCCCAGACCATGGTTGTCATTCTATTTAAGCTGTTTCTCGATCATCGATTTGACTATCGCGCTTGACCCTTCGAATTTTTTGAAAATAAATTCAGTATCTTGAAGTTTTAATTTCAATGCATCAAGTTCAGCAGTCAATTTAGCAATATCGTCATTTGAAAACCTAAGATGGCAACTTCTTATGCTATATTCTTCTTGTAATTTATCAAAATCGCTCGTTTTAGCTTCTAATGCTTCGTGTAGAGGTTTTACTTTCTTTTTAGTGTTATAAACAAGATTTTCCATATCAAATATTTCTCTAACTGAGCGTTCGTTTTGTTCCCGGTATATTTTAATCTTATCTTCGCAAGCTTGAGTGCATGAGTTTTCACACGGTCCTTCGTTGTGGAAGCCATTTAAAGGCTTAAAGTTGACCGATAAGCCTTCAAACTCCAAATTGTTGATCGAAAACCCCCAAAATAATTTCCACCGAAAACCCAAAATTTGACCAAGAACTCCTTTGACAAAAATTTGACCAAGAACTCCTTCAAACTCCAAAGTATTGATCGAAAATTTTGACTTAATTCTGACCGAGAACTCCTTTGACCGAAATCACCCAGGCCGAAAACCAGGATTTCTGTCGAAATCAAAAGAGCTGACCGAAATCTCGATTGAAGACCGAAATCGTTAATGGGCTGACAGAAAACCCACTTAACGTACCGAAATCTTAATTAACCCTAACCGAAAACTTTACAGCCGCCACCGAAAACCACCAGGCAGACCGAAATCCTTCAGATTTGATCGAAAACGCCCAGCAGACCTCCAAAAACGCTGTTTTATGCAAAAATTTGAGTTTTAAGGATCAAAAACACTTGTTTTTCAAGAACAATGATCAACAAGAAGAACACCAAGCACCCAAATCTTCAAAAACGATCCAAAAGCTCTAGAATCTTCAAGATCCAAGCACAAGTTTTGAAAAGGATTAATACGAAAACTCCCAAAAATTGAGTTTTTAGGCCCTGAAACCAATTGTAGCTCCCAATCAATCCTAGATCTCCTTGGTATCAATCACGAACTTGATTGGTGCGGAATCCCAATCATGTATGAATCCTAAACAGATAAGAATCAAGAACACAGATTACTACAAACCTTTAATGCACTCTATTAATGATTAACAGATGGGTACATAAGGTTCTTGAAGATTGCTTGAACAAAGATCTCTCAATATGCTCCTAAAACAACTCTCCAAAATGGCTAACCTAAGAAATGACTAACAATACACTATATATACTAGCCGAACACATGACCTAGCCCAACAGCCAAGCCTACCGAAAACATGATAGCCCAGCCCACCGAAATCCTCTGGATTTCGGTCATGACCACCAAAATCCTAGTGGATTTCAGTCCAGACCGAAAACCCAATACAGCCAAATATATTTCCATTTTAGCCCTTATAAATGTAAAGATTGAACCATTAAAATATGTCCTAACAGGAACTTAAAATTTTCTGAGGAACCTCGTTTGAAATCCATGTTCTGAACTTAAAATTTTCTGAGGAACCTCATTTAAATTCATTTTCTGAACTTAAAATTTTCTGAGGAACCTCGTTTAAAATTCATTTTCTGAACTTAAAATTCTCTGAGGAACCTCGTTTCAAAATAAATTTTGGATTGACCATTTCCCGGTATCTTCAAAATCTTTTGGTCAACCTCATTTAAATCCAAATTTCTGAATTCTCACATTTTCAGAAGAATCATTTCGGCATTATCTACTTTCGGTGTGCATCCATTCTCGGTATGCACAATTTTCTGAATCATACAGAACTTAATGTACACACTCTCTATCTCTTTCTCACTTCTATATGTTTCCCTTTTCTTTATCCAAAAACGACCAATTTAATGCTAGGAATGTGAATTAAAAAACATTACACTTAAATATCTAATAATGAGAAATTAATATACTAGAATAATTTTAATGTGTCGATAACTGAATCAGACGTGTCATGTTCTGATTGCACCATTCTCTCTCATCATGGCTTGGCATTAAATGCCAAGCCACACCTTTTTCTGACACGTCCTCTCACATCCCATCACGTCTCTTCCGACGGTTTTGAGGAATTTCAAAAACGCATATGTACCCGTTCCCTCCATCTCTTCATCTTCTTCATGTTTCATCTCCTACTCAAATCCTCTACAAAAATCTCTCATCCTCCCTCATTCTACTGTCGATCGGAACTCATAGCTTCTCCTTGTTGCTGCATCTTCTTGAAGCACGCTAAACCATCATCTTCACTCTGATTCCCTCTTTACTTGCCATCGTTATTCGCCTTCTTAAACCTAGGGTTTTTCTGTTGAAATCCACGTCTCCCATCACGCACCGTCTGTCACCGTTGCTCATCTTCTCTCATTATTCTCTCTTGTTTCTTTGCTTCTGCTTGTAAGGTAATCACTCTTCATTTCTCTCTCTATCATTTACTGTATATGCAAATGCTCTTAGTATTCTTGAATGTTCTTATGTGTATTTCGTGTTCTTCGTGTGCAAATGCTCTTAGTATTGTTTAATGTTCGTATGTGTTCTTTGTGTTCTTAGTGTTATTAGTGTTCTTGAACTTTATTGAAATATTTGGTACATTTTGCTTTGTGATCTTGTTAGTCTACTGTTATGGCGACTTCATCCAAGGGCGCTGGAACAGCCGGTGATGATACTGTTACGGTTTCCCCCTCTAACTTTCCTACACCAAAAGACCCAAACCTTTTTAAATAACACTTAAGAGTGGTGATTTATTGACACGCCTAGGTCGTCGTGCGGTCAAAAATAAGAGAAAACCTAACAAACACACTAGCACAGTGGTAGTCAGGGTCGATCCGCAGGAGCTACGTGGTCAGATCAGATGACAGATTACCAACTATAGTGTCACGCTATAGTCGGAGGACTTTAGTTTATAAACCCTTGCTATTAAAACTCAGAAAACCTAAACTGGACAATCTCAAAACAAGCATAAACTAAGCTAAGCTTCAACCCAAACCTAGTTACTTTCTGAAATCAAAAGTGCATCTCTAATTCAGAAGTAAACAAAGGCACCCAAACACAAACCAAAACAAGGCATAAACTAAACAAATAACTAAGATCTAACGGGACAGTCCCTGACTAAAGTTCAAACCTAAAAGGCTAACCTAATTGGCTACTGAAATCAGCAAAGGAAAACAGTCCAACAAGGTCAAAACAATCATCCAAACACAATCCAAACACACACAATCAATAACAATCATCAAAACACCGAAAACCCAAGATTACTTGTAACCAAATGATTTTCGTTAACCAAAACAAATTCCACAGGTACAAACTGTAACCAATTGATTAAAAAACATAAACCAAAGCCTAATATCTGTGCTTGTCACTCCCAAAGATACTAGCTAACAATTACTAACTATCTAGCTAAATGAAAATAAATTCTAAAACTAAGAAATACCAAATAAGAGGTTGCTGATGCTTAATCATGGAGTCAAAGAGCCTTCAGGTCCTTTTTCCACCAGGTCTTTGCTAGGGTTTTCGGCTGTAAATGCCTCTATTTATAGTTGCAATTTTCCCACAGCCGCGCCGCGCATTTAAGTTTCCCGCGGTGCGCGTACTTATCTTCTCCCGTTTTCTCGGCATTTGAATTTGTTCCACCGCCTCAAAGCCGCGTCGCGCCCTCTTGATTTCCACGGCGCGCGTACGTATTTTTCTGATTTTATCTTCTTTTCCAAACTTTCTCCAATTTGCATGCTTTCGGTCCCTGTTTTCATTATTTTCTTCCAAACAAGTATTGGCACGAAAAGTGAGAATACGATGATATATATGATATAATTTCAGTAAGAATAGGGCTCAACAACGACTAAAATATTCAATATCACTAGGCGTTGTCAAACACCCCACACTTGTGCCTTGCTTGTCCCCAAGGAAGAGATCTTTTAATAAATTCTAACTAAGACTCAAACCATTTTTGACTGTGTTTAGTTTCAAAGCTTATTGCCCTATGAGTTAGAGTGAAATAGTTCGCAAGAACGTAATTAGAATGTTCTTTGGAATTCATGGCTTTCTAAAGAACCCTTGATTACAAACTTTCTGTCCACAATAAAGTGTACTTACTCATTCAGATTCTAAAGACCATTAAGGAATTGTCCATGACTTTTGATGTTGTCCGTGTAACGAGCTTTCGAAAATACCATCCCAGACCAGAAGATCTTAGGTGGTAAGGTGCATAAATGCCTCTTCGAGGCCACCCTTTTCGGACCTACCGGCTCGAACAACAAAGGCCACAGATTGACATTTCCTTCCTAAATTCCATTCCTAAAACAATCCAATCGTCTAACTCCTAAAACTCAACTTATTTGACTAACTAATAGCATGACCACAACTAAATAGTATCTCTTGAAAAATACCACTGCTATCACAATCACAAACCATTCGTTTCAAAATTACAATTTAGTAAAAAGTTGCAAAAAAGTTGCAAAAAAAATTTGAAAATTGGTCTTTTCCCGCAAATATTTCAAAAACACACTCTTTCGACCGTCCACACCCCACACTTAAAACCATACAACGTCCTCGTTGTACATAAAAATATTTTAGAACAAGGGAGAAAGAGTTACCCCTTTGGACGGTAGACTTCTTGGTACTTAGTATCACAGGTGCAAATTCGAACAAAAATTCCTTGATTTCGCATTCTGGAGTTGTGGCGCAACAGTGAACACGCCGGTGGTCAAGACAAGTGGAGGGGGCACGGTGACCCCACACTTGTCTGAGACAACTCCTCCCCAATTTGGTATAACATGCATAACTCAACAAGACATTAAACGTAAACATAACAAATAAAATATAAACAAGCAAAAGATAAAAGTGTGTCATAGGTACAGTACATATATCCCAAAAAATGAAAAAGAAAAAGAAAAATACATCAACTGCCACTTGGTGGCTAGGAAGGTCCAGCCTCATGATCATGGGCTCTGGCTGGGAATGGTCGGGGGCACTGACCCTTCTGGTTGGCTAGATCCAGAAGTACCTCCTCGATCCACTCTAGCTGGTCCTCCATCCTGGCAACCCTGGCGGTGGATGGCCGACGGATCCTCCTGCTGCTGTGGCTGTGGCTCTAGAGCTGGCGCTACTGGTGGAGGCTGCCTCCTGCGTCTCCTGCCAGGCTGGGCGTACGCTGGCTGGGGGTCCTGGAGTGCCTCGGTCTCTGCCCTCACGAACTGTCCCGGGCGCTACTACTGAATCAGCCCCATGCTCTCCAATGCTCGCGCCGTAGTGCGAGATGGAGGTAAAGCGGTCAAGGTGGCGACAGTGCGGGCGGTGAGGATCCGATATGATCGGGCCAGGCGGGTGATGAAGTATCCCCTGCCCAGAGGACTGCTGGCGGAGGCACCCGTCGATCAGGTGGATAAAGCAACGGCTAAGGAAAAAGTGAGGTGAAGGAACCTGGAGGGGTCTAGGAGAACCTAGAAGAATGTCATGTCCTCGCCAGACACCTTCTCGCCCCCCTCCCGCTGCATGATGGAGGTGGAGACGATGCGGTGCATGAGACGGTGGAGTGGGTCACGGAGGTGGCTCTCCCGAGAGGTCCCTGCCTCGTAGAAAATGTTGGACAATGATGCCCAAATCTCTGCATTGGCAGCCCGCTCAGGCAGCCCCTGGATGCACGCCTCAATGAACTGTGCAAAGTGGCGGTGCTGAAGATCCGCATCAGTGTAAATACCGGTGCGCCTCCCAAACTCCCGAAGGCTGCACTCCCTCTGTACACCCCCTAACCTGAACCGTATCAACCTCGCCCGCCGGTCTGTCGCCCTCGGCGCGTACTCGATCGTGGAAAGGAACTCCAGTAGAAGCTCCGTGTAGACAACGTCATCCTCGGTGGCCATGAGCCTATCCCAGCCCCTGTAGGTAAATGAAGCGTCCCCGTGGGTCCAGGTGCGGTGTAGAAATGGCTCTATCTCGCCCCAAAGCCCGACACTCCTGAGAATGTCCCAATCAACAATCGTCGCCTCAAGAACCCGATGTCCGACCAATGCGTCTCTCCTCGATCGGTACTCAACGGAGCTCGCAGGCCCCTCTAGAAACTGGAGAAAATCGTGGCCTAGTCTGAACATGATCTACACAAACGGAATTTTTTTTTGCAAAATAAGTCCTTTTCTTCCCCACCGACCCGCGGCGCGGCCCAAGAGCAAGGGCGCTGCGCGGCGAGCGGCTGTTTCCAAAATCTAAACTGAAATCGAGTTTTAACCTGTTTAAATTCAATCCAAGCACACCACAAGGTAGCCTACGTGCCGACTAACTCATCTAGGGTATCTATTTGGCAAAATAAACACTCTATGAGTCAGCATTGGCGATTTCTAAGTTTTAAACTTTTTGAACAAATCACTCAAATTAACTACCTAATCACTAGTTTAAACGAGTAATAGCTAGTTAGAATGACACACCGTAGTAGTGGGAATGAAATGAGCAAGAAAAAACACGAGAAATTTTTGTTGATCAGAGCTCCGAGTCGTGGTGTGTGTGAATAGTGTCACGACTTACCTTAATATAGAAGAAAACCGACCGATCGATTCCCGCGTCGCGCAAATGCAAAATCCGCGGCGCGCGTGTCACCAAATCAACCCCTGCGCATCGGGTTGGTTTACGAACCCGCGTCGCGCAATTGAGAAAACCGCGGCGTGGTCATTAAAATTCCAAAACTTTTCACACGACCCCACACTTGCCTTGGACCAAAACCTGCAATTGACAATGATATATTTTTCCTTATTACTTCTATTTTTTCCTTATTACTTCTATGAATTACAGAACCTAACATATGACAAGATGGGTTGCCTCCCAACAAGCGCTAAGTTTAACGTCTTCAGCCAGACGTAGTACTCCTACTCCTATCCCTCCTCTTCCTGAACTTCTGATGGCATTTGCTTGAATCCTGGTATGAAATTATGGGCCATCATCGACATTAAAGATGTGAGCTGGGTCATCCTATCGCTTACTCCACTAATCCATTGCTGCTGCGATTCCAGAAGCTTGAAGACTTTTGCTTCCCTTTCTCTTGATTGTTTCTCATATTGCTGGTGTGTTGCTTCTAGCATCTCCATCATATCCAGCAACTGCTCCTTATCAATAGTGGCCAACGGATGATCCTTTGTTTCCTTTAAAATCTCTTCCTTTCCTCCTTCTCCCGTTCGTGTCCATATTTTTCCCTTGTTCCTAATTCCAGGCTTCATTAACACACTGTTGTCCAGTTGCTTGTCATCATCCCCTGAGGGTAAGGATACAGGGTTTCTGAACACATTCAGCCTTCTTTTTCGCGTTCCGAAGGAGATGTCCACATCCCCCGTCTTACAGTCAATCACAGCGCCAGCCGTAGCTAAAAATGGGCGTCCTAAAATGAGCGCAGGAGCATCATCCAAACTTTCATACTCCATGACTAAGAAATCTACAGGATAGAAGAAATCTCCAACCTTGACGATGACATTGGTCAATTTTCCTTGGGATACCTTTGTTGACTGGTCAGCCAGCTGCAATACAACTTTTGCTGGCTCTAGTTCTTCATTCTTGTACTTATCATATAAGTACCTCGGTAGCACATTTACACTTGCTTCCAAGTCCAGCAAAGTGTTCCGAATGACCACATCTCCTACAGTAGTAGTGATCAATGGTGATCCAGGATCCTACTCTTTTTTGGGCAGTGTTCCCAACAGTGCCTCACTTGCCTTAATCGTCAATCTCATAGTGTCTGGTGTGGGAATCTCACCTTTTCCATTTCTATCACACATCTCCTGAAGAATTCTCATATCTTCAGGGGCGTCCTTAAGTTCATCCCACAGAGGTTGGTTTATTAATGGCCCTATTGGTTTAGGTGTTTCCTGTTTCTTCTTCCATTTCTTATCTTTCTTTTTCTGCTTAATTCCTGCTACTGTCGACTGCTTTTCTTCCTGGACCTCCTTGTCCATCTCTGGTTGAGTTCCCTCCTCAACATGAATTTCCTTTTCTTTGCCTTCCTCTTTAATCTCCTTAGTCTCCACTTCCTCCTAGACTTTTTCTTCTTTCTCAGGCTCTGCCTCACTTCCTGAATCTAATAAGTCCTTTAAAGTAACCTTTCTCCATTCAGCCTCGACATTATTAACATGTTCTTTCCCGGCTCGCTGGTTATGGGTTGGATTAACCTCTGTAGCACTTGGCAACTTTCCATTGTCCCTTTTTCGCTGATCTTCGGCCATCTGTCTAATTTCCCTTTCCATGTTCGCGATAGCTTTTGCATTGGCTTGGGACTGCTGCTGAGTAGCGCTGAACATTTCATACATTTTTGCTACCAAGTCTTCTTGAGTTCCTGGGGCATTGTTGACAGAAGTGTTGGCCCCCTATTACTGTTGTTGCTACCACTCCCACTCGCATTTCCATTATTTCTTGTGGGCTGGTCTGATCTAGGCTGATTAGACGATTGACCTTGGTGATGATTTTGCCTCTGGTTATTGAAGTTCTGCTGTTGCCCTTGGTTATATGGTCTGTAGGGTCGTCCATTGTTGTACTGACCTTGACTCTGGCCATATACTTGGTTTTCTTCCTGAACATTCGGTCCTCTTTGACCTCCTTGTGATTGACCCTGAGGTCCATTTTGCAACGTTGACATGAGCCTGTCAAACCTCTTTTTTAATTCACTTATTTCCTTTTTCACTTCCTTCTTCCAATCAGCATCAGCTCGCACTGCTGCTGCTGTGCCTACAGTCTTTCTCGTAGAAAAATTTGCTTTAGAGCCAGTGCTTAATTTCTCCAAGAACTGCCAAGCCTCTTCTGGGTCTTGCCACATAAATGTCCTGCTTAACGAGGCATTTATCATAGCTTGATGTGTTTCACTGACTCCTTCGAAGAATAACTTCACTAACTGCCATTTGGGAACCTCATGGTGCAGGCAGGATCACAATAACTCCTTTAACCGATCAAATGCTTCGTGGAAAGCTTCTCCTGTTTTTTGCTGGAAGTCCTGAATGACCCCCCTGATCTCCATTGTCTTGCTTGCCGGATAAAATTCTTGTAGGAACTTCGCCTTGAGCTGATCCCACGTGGTAATGCTGTTTGATGGTAAAGACGTAAACCAATATTTGGCTTTGTCTTTAGGAGTTAATGGGAATAACCTAAGCCTAAAGATGTTCCTATTAGTATTCCTTGGGGTGTTAGCATTGGCAATCGCTATAAATTCATATAAGTGATTGTACGGGTCGTCCTGCTTGTACCCCCTAAACTCCGGTAATATCCCTAACAACTGAGGCCTTATTTCTACTTGAGATTCAATATTGTCAGGAATATAAATTGGCGACGAGTCATCATACTCCCGTGGCTGGAAATGTGATGCAACCGATTGCCTTCTCGGTTGTGCAAAATATAAAGGTTGGGCATGATTACCGTAAAAGTGATGATCGTTATATTCCTACTGACCTTGTGGTGGTTGATATTGTGGTTCTCTTCTCAGAGGTCCTCGACCTCGGTTCCTTGGTTGCTGTGGTGCTGGTGGCACCCATCCTTCATCTTCCTCTTCATATCTCTCCTCTTCCTTTGGATACTGGTACTGTTGCTGAGGAGGTGGCTGGTATTGTTGTGGTTGTGTAGGTTGAGGTTTGAAAAATACTGGTTGTGGTTGAGAAAATGGTGTCTGCTGTCTAGAGACTGGGGTGCCATCACGGGTCGGCTCTCCCCAAGACATTGCAGAGGTGAATGGATTGGTGGATTGTGGTTGTGATGCTGGTGGAAATGGTGGAATCGATGGCGTAGTGCATGATGGTATGGGTACAGGGGCTGAAACTGCACCACTAGAAGCACTCGTGCTCCCGAATTGAAACTCTGAAACCAGGGGAATAAAAGACATCCCCGTTGCCTCACCCAAGGGTTCCTGGGCAACACTTACTATACTACTACTGACATGACTGAAACTCATTGTATTTAAACGCCTACGTGCACAAATCTTGCACGCGGTTCGCTCAATCTCTGAGTCAAAATGCAAAGGGGATAATTGCTCACCCCTGCGGATACGCATGCACTAATGCAACACACCCGCAAAACCAAAAACTAACCAAATGAAACTCAAAGAAAATCAAGAAAAAAAAGTTCCTACTAATCACCTAATCTAAGCTCACAGCTCCCCGGCAACGGCGCCAAAATTTGACACGCCTAGGTCGTCGTGCGGTCAAAAATAAGAGAAAACCTAACACACACACTAGCACAGTGGTAGTCAGGGTCGATCCGCAGGAGGTACATGGTCAGATCAGATGACAGATTACCAACTATAGTGTCACGCTATAGTCGGAGGACTTTAGTTTCTAAACCCTTGCTATTAAAACTCAGAAAAACCTAAACTGAACAATCTCAAAACAAGAATAGACTAAGCTGTAACACCCAGCTTTTAAAACAAAAACACCCATGAAATTTTTTTTCATTTAAAACAGAGGTTTCAATTTATAAAACCATAACAAAAGGGGTATATTTTATTAAAAACGGGTACAAGTGTATCAAGGAGAGTATAAGACACCATAATCTCCTTTGAAGCCGGGCTGCTACTAACAGCATCTAAAAGTCCCACTTCTTTAGTCACGGATTCTATCTTTTCCCTTATCAGAATCATGCTAACCTGCAGGGACATTTAACAAATAACGTGAGCTATAAAGCCCAGTGAGTAATTATATCTGCAAATAACATGTATAAGAAATACATTCATATATAATTTCCTATATATGATAAATCTCTTCTAACCCATCTTTTCAATGCTAGGTCCCATTTTATAGCCCCCTCCGGCCAACCGTATATATGTTTGGATATCGGATCCAAACTCCTAGCCTTACTGGCTGATCGTATATCTCTTAGGATTTCACATCCTACATCATAGTCTTACAGGTTGTTATTTGCATACATTTCTGTCCCATATTTCTTAGTCACAATTGACCGCACCGTATTTCATGGCCGTATAAGCCGCACCAAACAGTTTCAACATTTATTTCATAGCCCAATAGGCCGCACCAGTTGGATATGCATCCAATATCATAGCCATAAGGCCGCACCATTTCCATATAGCAATATCATAGCCATTTAGGCCGCACCAGTTGGATTTAACATCCAATATCATAGCCATATAGTCCGCACCAGTTGGATATAGCATCCAATATGATATCCATATAGGCCGCACCAGAACATTTTAGTTAATTCAAATCATAGCCCTAAGGCCGCACCAATAATTTCATCGTTTATATCATAGCCCAAAGGCCGCACCAATTTAGGTTCAATAACCCAAAATCATGGTCCTAAGACCCCACGATTTAGTTTCAAGATTAAATATCATTTGGGTATTCTACCCTTTTCTCGTTTTCAACTACTTCAAGTAGTGCCATAGCAATCATCATATATCATACTAGATATAGTTAAGATTACTCACCTGAATGCTTGCTACCACTAGCTTTAGTATTTCTTGCGTTGTTATGGATTCCGCAAGATTTTGTCCCGTACGTATAATTTCATTCATTTTCACAATGATTATAGGTTAACAATCATTTTAATTGACTCTAATGCATAAGAGTTTAATATTATAATATTACAAACAATGTCTAGATGATAAACTTTCCATTTACCATCTTTTCACGAATTATACGCTTTACCGAGGCATTCGTATCGTTCTACAGTGCCCCCGAGGAGTCGAAAACTTAATTTAGTACTTTTCTAGGACTTTTCAAACCATCATGGACTTGTGGTTCAAGTTTGAGGTTAATCGGACATGTCTAGTGAAAATTCACATTTCAAAGCCCCCTGACTTAAGTGCACGACTCGTGCACTTTTGGCCTTGGGAGAGCACGACTCGTGCATGCTCTGTATGGCATCAAACTTTCATCAACAATGGAGCACGACTCGTGCAAATAGAGCACGACCCGTGCTCTTACTGCAGTGTCCAGTTTTGCCTGATTTTTCATGCTACAGTACCCATTTTCACTTATTAAGTCCTTAATTCACATCTTAATCGTTTTAGGGTTATTCCATGACTAAAACCATTCATTAACATCTGGTTTTAACTCATTGAATTCACACTTAATTATACCAATGCAGAATTTAGGGTTCTTGAACCAAAAACTCCAAAATCCACCAAATCATCAAATTCTTTTGTTTCAATTGCATGTTCTTATCATATGAACATGTATCAAGCTCAGAAATCATATAAACATCATGGATTATTCTGAAATTACACATTTCAGTTCATCCCACAAAAACCCACCAAGAACACTTTCAAGAACTTGTCTAAAAAGTCAACCTACTAACCTTATTTGGCTTAGAAATCTTCAATTCCAAGTTTGCTTCTGATTTCTTGCTTCAACTCTTGTGGATTTCTAGAATTTTCTCTAAAAAATCCTTCCCGTAAGTTCTCAAATGTTCAGCCACAATAGGAGAGTCAACTCTCCTATTTATACCTCCAAACTTTACAAATTTAGTCCCTAAGTTCATTTTCTTGAACTTATGGCACTAAAATCAAGTTTTATTACATAAAACTGAATTTCTAACATTTTAAGTCCAAAACTCAAAACATTATTACATATCGAGTCCTTCACATGGTAAAATGACCAAGTTACCCTTTTATGGTAAAATGACAAAATTACCCCTTTTTGCTAGAATTAACTTTCGAATACTTATCACGAGTATTTGATGTTACAAATTCTCCCCTCCTTCAAAAGATTCCGTCCCCGAAATCATACAAAGAGTTGAGGGTATTTCTATCTCGTTACAATTCCGGTTTTCCACATCATATGGAAACATTTATGGTATTGCCAAAGCACTTTTACCATACTAGTCTTCTTATTTCGTGGTTATATCACTGTTTATCTATCATTCCTACGGTTGTCCCGGGTACCTTTACTACTTATCTACCTTCATTTCAACATGAGGTATTCGTTGAAATTTATCAATCCATGTTCTCAGAACTATGAGACCCATAGAAAACATTATAAATATCTTGAAGTTCATCAAAAACCTTCGATCAGTACACCACAATTCTTACTCGTTGGGACATATGGAAAGGTCCCATAAACGAGGGCTTGACTTTCTTTTCGTCCCAAGCAGATTTTTAGTCTTTCGAAAGGATTACTTTGAGTACCACCATCTTCCCTCACTTGGAGTTTCAACAGTTTTACTCGATGATCCGCATACCGCTTTTGCTAATTATTAGCCATTTTCAAATTTCTGGTATTCATCAAGTTTTCTATTCAGTTTGTACCAAAATCTAGGATCTAGCCAACGGCTTTTCTATCACTTCAATCCATCAAATCGAAGTAGGACACATTACTCCATACAATACTCCACGCGAGCCATCAGAATACTAGTATGCAAGTTATTATTTCTTACAAATTCTACTAAAGATAGGCGATCTTCTCATCTTCCACCAGGGTCTGTTATGCAAATTTCAAGCATATCTTCTAGATTCTGCATCATTATCTCGCCTCGTCTATCAATCTGCGAATCATATACAGTACTTACTAGTACTTTCGAACTAATTATTCTTGGGATTTATGCCAAAATCAGTGAATAATTCTATTATCTCGACCTGATACAATCGACACCGGTAACTCACGTCAACAAATTACTCTTTCTATGTAATTTTTCACTACTTTTCGATCTTAATTTCTTCCCTAGTCAGTATAAATTTGCACTGGTTTCACCAACCGGTCTATTATTAGTCATATAGTATCATACCCATGCGGTACTTGCGAGGACTTTATTATAAAGTCTATAATAATATCGTCCCATTTCTTCTTTGGGACCCACAACGGTTAAATTTTCCGTATGCTTCTAATGATTTGACTCTATCTGAAACATGTCAAACTCTTTTTCATATATCTTGCTTCATTCTCAGCCACCAATACATAGGTTTTATCATCTTATACAGTTTGGTTCTGCCCAGGGTATACTGTATGTCTACTATAGTATACATCTTTTAAGGACAAATTTCATATCTCTCTTCGATTTGGAACCCACATACACAACCACCAAGGGTTTTTAATCGCCGTGAGTTTCTAACTAGCTTCTTTCAATAGCCAATCATTCATTCACTTTTCACATTTTCAGACTTGCGCACTTCTTATTATGCTACTCGAATCAATTCGGGTAATCGATTTGCCATACTCATACACGTGTATGTAACCTTCAAAGGATATTTTCTTTTCAATTCAAGGCATCTATAGCCACATCCGCCTTTCCGAGATGGTACAAGATTTCATAACCGAAATCTTTAAGTAACCCATCTGTCTTTGCTATCTCATATTTAGCTTCTTTTTGATCAATTAAGTACTTCAAACTTTTATGATCTGTATAAACAGTAAGTTTTACACCACAGAAGTAGTGTCTTCGAAGCTTCAATGCCAAAATCATAATTGCTACTGCAATGTTATGTACCCAAAATTAACTCTTGATACATTTCTGTAAAATAAGTTATCTTCTCTGCTTAGCGATAATGCTAACACCGGAGCTTCACACAAAGTTTGTCTCAAACTTTGAAAAGATATTTGTGGTCTTTCTACCCACTCAAACTTTTCACTTTTCTTGATCAACTTTAGTCAACTAGACAGCAATCAAGGAGCAGTTTTCTACAACTCTCCTACAGCAACGTGCCAATTTAAGGAAACTACAATTTTAGTCAGATTCCTCAGGCGGTTCCCGTTTTATCACAACATCATTTCCACTGGATCTACTTTATCATATTTGTCACTGTTAACATGCCCAAAGAATTGAAACTTCTTTTAGGTAAATTTCACACTTGGAAACTTCGCATATCACTTTTCTCCACGAAGTAACTCTAATATCCGGTACAAATGTACATCATATTCAGTCTGGTTTCGAGAATATCAGATTCTCGGTAGTCAGTGCACACACATATCAACTTGTCTTTCTTCTTTTTAAACAAGATAGGGCTTCACACAATGACATACGCGGTGTTATGAAACCCCGTTTCAAAATTTTATTCTGATTATTTTCCCACTCTGCCATCTTTGCAGATGTTAGTCAGTATAGAGCCTGAATAACAGAAACGGCTCCCAGAACCATTTTAATCGTAAACTCTTCTCATCAATCTGGCGAAAATTCTGGAAGTTCTTTGGAAGAAACATCCAAGAGCTTATTTAAAGTTTTACACTTCTATCGCCACTTTATTTAGCTTGGCCTATACTGTATATGCCAACTAAAACATCCTTCCTTTACTAACCCTTCTCCGAGTTTAAGCAAATGGAAGTAACCGGTATTCTTAACAACGGTTATTTACCGTAGATTTTCATCCAATTCACTTCTGATTTTAGAACCATAATGTTTATATTTCTATAATTCATGTTAGCATCATTCATTGCTAACCAATTCATATGCACAATTTCTTCAGATTCATTGGTAGTCATCGGCTTCAGATTTATAGGGAAAAATGGTCCCGTAAATCCTAGGCAGACTACCTTCCAGGTGTTCAATATCTTGAACATATTTGCTAACTGCTATAGCTACTTCCAAAATTTCATTCATAATCGTTGATGAAATATTCAGACAAGACATCAAAGTCACCGATCCAAAGCATAGCTTCATGGATCAAATATAACACATACGGGGAGTATATTCGAAACAATTATATCTGAGACCATATCATTTTTCTCACGAGCTTCTTCCACAGTCTGCTGGGATGCTCATGGTACCACTGGTCCTTCTCGACCATTTGTTTCTTCTTTCTTTCCTCCCCGTTCTTTCCTGGGTTTATCACCCGTTACTCCACATTTAGCATGTGAACATTTCATAGGAAAGTGATCTATAGCTCCGTGCTGGAAACACTTCCGTTCCATCCAACAGGCTCGAGCAATATGCTCCTATTTTCTGCAATTTCAGCATTTCAACGGTAGAGTCTCAACTCTACAATTTTCTTAGTGCTTTTCCTGCACTTCTTACACCACATCACCTTTTTCGTTTTGGTCACTTCCATTCTAGGTTAGACCTGAGTCGTGTTAACTTCTTTCGAAGCGTCCACTATTATTTTTTAGCTTTTCTTGTAGTCTCAACTACTTTTCTTTCACCTTGAATATCACTCATGTTGAGCAACCAATTTCATTTTCTGACCACATCAGCTACTATTTTTTGTTATGTGGATTTTCTGCTACTTGTCTCTTTGCCCCTCGTTCAATGGAGCCTTGAGAAAGGGCTGGTCCACCACTTAAAGCTCCACGCCCTAAATTCCTCCCAGTAAGATTTGTTGATCGTACTTCTTATACATCAGAAGTCAGCAACAGTTAGGTTATATATATGTGTATAGTAACAACTTATATACACCTAATTATACATCATGTCTACTATCTCAAGGTTTAAGTCCAGGAATCTACTCTATAGACACCTAGTTCACTTAAACCACGACTCTGATACCAACTTGTAACACCCAGCTTTTAAAACAAAAACACCCCTGGAAATTTTTTTCATTTAAAACAGAGGTTTCAATTTATAAAACCATAACAAAAGG
This sequence comes from Cichorium intybus, assembly GCA_023525715.1. Lineage (NCBI taxonomy): Eukaryota > Viridiplantae > Streptophyta > Magnoliopsida > Asterales > Asteraceae > Cichorium > Cichorium intybus. Next base: position 72,040,409 of record CM042016.1, on the reverse strand, counting down.
GGTATATTTTATTAAAAACGGGTACAAGTGTATCAAGGGGAGTATAAAACACCGTAATCTCCTTTAAAGCCGGGCTGCTACTAACAGCATCTAAAAATCCCACTTCTTTAGTCACGGATTCTATCTTTTCCCTTATCAGAATCATGCTAACCTGCAGGGACATTTAACAAATAACGTGAGCTATAAAGCCCAGTGAGTAATTATATCTGCAAATAACATGTATAAGAAATACATTCATATATAATTTCCTAAATATGATAAAAATCTTCTAATCCATCTTTTCAATGCTAGGTCCCATTTTATAGCCCCTTCCGGCTAACCGTATATATGTTTGGATATCGGATCCAAACTCCTAGCCTTACTGGCTGATCGTATATCTCTTAGGATTTCACATCCTACTTCATAGTCTTACAGGTTGTTATTTGCATACATTTCTGTCCCATATTTCTTAGTCACAATTGACCGCACCGTATTTCATGGCCGTATAAGCCGCACCAAACAGTTTCAACATTTATTTCATAGCCCAATAGGCCGCACCAGTTGGATATGCATCCAATATCATAGCCATAAGGCCGCACCATTTCCATATAGCAATATCATAGCTATTTAGGCCGCACCAGTTGGATTTAACATCCAATATCATAGCAATATAGGCCGCACCAGTTGGATATAGCATCCAATATCATAGCCATATAGGCCGCACCAGAACATTTTAGTTAATTCAAATCATAGCCCTAAGGCCGCACCAATAATTTCATCGTTTATATCATAGCCCAAAGGCCGCACCAATTTAGGTTCAATAACCCAAAATCATGGTCCTAAGACCGCACCATTTAGTTTCAAGATTAAATATCATTTGGGTATTCTACCCTTGTCTCGTTTTCAACTACTTCAAGTAGTGCCATAGCAATCATCATATATCATACTAGATATAGTTAAGATTACTCACATGAATGCTTGCTAACACTAGCTTTAGTATTTCTTGCCTTGTTATGGATTCCGCAAGATTTTTTCCCGTACCTATAATTTCATTCATTTTCACAATGATTATAGGTTAACAATCATTTTAATTGACTCTAATGTATAAGAGTTCAATATTATAATATTACAAACAATGTCTAGCTGATAAACTTTTCATTTACCATCTTTTCACGAATTATACGCTTTACCGAGGCATTCGTATCGTTTTACAGTGCCCCCGAGGAGTCGAAAACTCAATTTAGTATTTTTCTAGGACTTTTCAAACCATCATGGACTTGTGCTTCAAGTTTGAGGTTAATCAGACATGTCTAGCGAAAATTCACATTTCAAAGCCCCCTGACTTAAGTGCACGACTCGTGCACTTTTGGCCTTGGGAGAGCACGACTCGTGCATGCTCTGTATGGCATCAAACTTTCATCAACAATGGAGCACGACTCGTGCAAATAGAGCACGACCCGTGCTCTTACTGCAGTGTCCAGTTTTGCCCGATTTTTCATGCTACAGTACCCGTTTTCACCTATTAAGTCCTTAATTCACATCTTAATCGTTTTAGGGTTATTCCATGACTAAAACCATTCATTAACATCTGGTTTTAACTCATTGAAATCACACTTAATTATACCAATGCAGAATTTAGGGTTCTTGAACCAAAAACCCCAAAATCCACCAAATCATCAAATTCTTTTGTTTCAATTTCATGTTCTTATCATATGAACATGTATCAAGCTCAGAAATCATATAAACATCATGGATTATACTGAAATTACATATTTCAGTTCATCCCATAAAAACCCACCAAGAACACTTTCAAGAACTTGACGAACAAGTCAACCTACTAACCTTATTTGGCTTAGAAATCTTCAATTCAAGTTTGCTTCTGATTTCTTGCTTCAACTCTTGTGGATTTCCCGAATTTGCTCTCAAAAATCCTTCCCGTAAGTTCTCAAATGTTCAGCCACAATAGGAGAGTCAACTCTCCTATTTATACCTCCAAACTTTACAAATTTAGTCCCTAAGTTCATTTTCTTGAACTTATGGCACTAAAATCAAGTTTTATTACATGAAACTGCATTTCTAACATTTTAAGTCCAAAACTCAAAACATTATTACATATCAAGTCCTTCACATGGTAAAATGACCAAGTTACCCTTTTATGGTAAAATGACCAAATTACCCCTTTTTGCTAGAATTAACTTTTGAATACTTATCACCAGTATTTGATGTTACATAAGCTAAGCTTCAACCCAAACCTAGTTACTTTCTGAAATCAGAAATGCATCTCCAATTCAGAAGTAAACAAAGGCATCCAAACACAAACCAAAACAAGGAATAAACTAAACCAATAACTAAGATCCAACGGGACAGTCACTGGCTAAAGTTCAAACCTAAAAGGCTAACCTAATTGGCTACTGAAATCAGCAAAGGAAAACAGTCCAACAAGGTCAAAACAATCATCCAAACATAATCCAAACACACACAATCAATAACAATCATCAAAACACCAAAAAACCAAGATTACTTGTAACCGAATGATTTTCATTAACCAAAACGAATTCTACAGGTACAAACAGTAACCAATTGATTCAAAAACATAAACCAAAGCCTAATATCAGTGGTTGTCACTCCCAAAGATACTAGCTAACAATTACTAACTATCTAGCTAAATGAAAATAAATTATAAAACTAAGAAATACCAAATAAGAGGTTGCTGATGCTTAATCACGGAGTCAAAGAGCCTTCAGGTCGTTTTTCCACTGGGTCTTTGCTAGGGTTTTCGGCTGTAAATGCCTCTATTTATAGTTGCAATTTTCCCGCAACCGCGCCGCGTATTTAAGTTTCCCGCGGCGCGCGTACTTATCTTCTCCCGTTTTCTCGGCATTTGAATTTGTTCCACAGCCTCAAAGCCGCGTCGCGCCCTCTTCATTTCCGCGGCGCGCGTACTTATTTTCCTGATTTTATCTTCTTTTCCAAACTTTCTCCAATTTGCATGGTTTTGGTCCCTGTTTTCATTATTTTCTTCCAAACAAGTACTGGCACGAAAAGTGAGAATACCACGATATATGTGATATAATTTCACTAAGAATAGGGCTCAACAATGACTAAAATATGCAATATCACTAGACGTTGTCATTCATCTGTTATCCAAGCCTTCTCTGTCCCGAGCATTCTTTGCTCCACCTCCTGCTATACCTGTTAGTCTTTTGGAGAAAATCGTCATTTCTGCTATGAGGCACGAGAATCACTGTTTGGTCACCCTCACCAATGGCATGGAGCTGTCATTGGAAAAAAACATCTTTGCAGCAGCTCTTGAGCTCCCGTTCCATAAAGCCCAGTTTGATAGACCATCTTCTTCACAACTCATCACTATGATATAGCGCATGGGCTACGAATACAAACTAGAGAACCTATCACAATTCAAGAAGGGTTGTATCTCTCCCTTATGGCAGTGCTTAGTGCACTTTTGCATTAAGTGCTTAACATGGAGGACAGGTCGCACTGACCAACTGAGATGGAGGATAATAGACTTACTTTGGAGCATATACAGAGGAAAAGATGTTGATCTTGCCGTAATTTTGTTTGAAGACTTTATGTCTTATATTCCGGCTTCTAGAAGAGCTCGAGAAAGATCCACTCAGCAAGGTTCTAGGCATTGTGCATAGAACAGCTCTACGCCATTTTTAATGTTCCGATTCCAACAACACCTGATGAAACTTTGCTGAAGATGCTTGCATGTAAAGCTTACACTCCTCGATCAGATACAATTTTTGGTGACCTCAGAAGGTTACCTAAAGAACTCTTAAACCTTGGTGATCCAACAAGCTCCTTTGTCATGAAACACAAATCTTTCACCAAGAATGTCGAGCCATACCCCCCAAAACCATTAAAGAACAAATTGGCTCCCAAGAAAGGGAAGAAGAAGCCAACTGAAGCTTCACCAGTAAAACAACCAAAGGCCAAGAAGCAGAAGAAAACTACAATGGTACACTTTCTCTTTTCCTAGCTCTGAATATAATTTCGGTATAAAATTTTGGTATGATAAATCTCGGTATCATGACTTTTTCTGTATCATAAATTTTCGGTATCTCATTCAGAACATTACAATTTCAGTATAATACGTTCTCGATATCGTATCATCTGTTTTCAGTATCCCATCCAGATTAATACATTTTCGGTACTCCAAATTTTCGGTATATCACTTCGAAAACCAATTTTTCAGTATGCCACATTACTTATTCTATATAAGTCAAAACTGATGGTTTTTAAGGAAACTATGAACATAAAATCACTTAAGTACACATGCACCCTAAGGATCTATGTTTTCATCTATAGAACCTATAACTATGAATCAAAATAAGAACCAAGTAAATTTCATACGAAAACCAACCTTTTGATCCTTGTATCTCTTGGAAGCAAGCACCACAAATGTAATGCCTCTAATGGCTCACACCCAAGAACTTTACAAGGAAGAAAGCAAGAGAGAAAAAGGGTGGAGAACCCTTAGAATGGCGTGAAGAATGGGGAGGGGAATCCCTCTATTTATAGTCCAAAACTGATAAGTCTTATGACGGATAACTGCCACATTTAAGCTTCTGATATGACAACCCATTTATCATACAAGCTAGTTGACTTACCATTACCACAAATAAGAAAAGGCTCCATAAATAATATATATATATATATATATATATATATATATATATATATATATATATATATATATATACGAATATATATACATATATATATATATATATATATATATATATATATATATATATATATATATATATATATGAATAGGTTCAAATGAGAACCACTAAAAGATTAAGAACCGTGAGAACTGATATTCACACATTAATAATAATGTTTTTTTTTTCGTTTTTTTGTTTTTTCAAAGCTATTTATTATGTGAAAATATATCAAACTTAATAATTTTTCTTATTTTTTAATACGTTTTACAACATTCACAATATAATAAAATTTATAGTTATTAAACTGTGAATACTATAATGTAATAAAAAATACAATATTATTAAACAGTGAATTAGTGGTTCTCACGGTTCTCAACCTTTTAGTGGTTCTCATTTGAACCCTTCCCTATATATATATATATATATATATATATATATATATATATATATATATATATATTTCGATCAAATATATATATTATATATATTTGTCTATTGTCCACTCTTTTGAACAATTATAATTCAACCCCTATATATATTTAATTAATCCAATTAGTACCAAAGATAATTCCAAATTAATATGTGATTAATCTTTAATCAAATATCATAATTTCTATTTAATATATTATTCTCATAATATATTAACAATTTATTTATTCCTCTTTTCTGATCAATATATTATCTTCATAATATACCAATCTTTCTCTCTATATGCAATCTTGTCCTCTGCTATGATATAAGGGCAACCCAAAAAGACTGTACTGCCATCAGTTCAAACACATGTGTCAATTGTAGTTATGACTTAGACACCTTAATCCAACAGTCTCCACTTGGATAAGTCTATAACTATAATACATACGGTTTCTGAATTTGATCACCAAATTGTAGCTTCCAAAAGCCGCTGCCGAACTCTGACCCAGTCAGTAATGTGTCCTAAGATAAGTGATCATATGATCCCCCGTTCTTTCAAGATATCATTCAGACTTGAGACATGGATTAGAATCAATCTTAGTCTGATACTATGTTTCCCGGTTCCGTGATTTGTAATGAAATAGGACTCCTTAATCGAACACATCAATTAACTCATGGCTGGCCAACACTAAGTCGACACCAAATCACCGAGGGGCCCATAGATATCACTTTTCCCGTTAGGGCAAAAGGAACGAACAAACTTCGACTCATATGCTTGTGTCTTTTACTCATCAAATTGCGCACAACAATACATTTTATAACATTGAGTACCAATGTGTTTACGTATTATCAATGGGCAACCGACTTGTAAATTTCAACTCATATGTCTTGGTATCAAGATCAAAAGACATTATTGTCTCAGAATTATTCGTGATGTAATCCATGAAGTAATTCTCTGAGCGCGCGTCGATCCAATACTCAAATCTCCATTTCTAAGTACTCATGAATGTTGTAGCAATACCATTGATATGTCTAACTCTTTAGACAGCCTACTATTCAATTCATGACGGTCTTAGTTCACTACTTACTTTCGAAAGTATGAACGACTGTGGATGTTTTGAATAATCCAATTATTCGGGAAGTAAAACATGCAAATTGAAACATTAATTCTGACAGTTAGCTACTCCTGCTAATTACCAAGTCTCACGAGGCAATCACCATATCATATTTATTACAATACTATTATATGTTCCTAGGTTTATATTAAACTATCAATTAAGATATTTATATGTCTTATGACCTTCGCTCTTTCTATGTATCCAGAATGTCTTACATTGATACATATCATTACAGACAATCCAATCGGACACCATTCCGATGATTTCTCAATGTGTCATCTTGGCTTTCCTCTCTGGACACCATTTATGAAATGGTGTTTGTGTACTGCGACTTCTCATGGCTCTAGGGATCTTAAGTCCATGTGACTTCACCCTTTTGGTGTCAGCAAGATTTGAAGACGATAACTGAAGTGCCGGTGAACCACACACGCTCCATTATTATCCCAATCGAAACTTTCCAACCATGAAGTCTCATAGTGTCATATATATTAAGAATCACATATTTGAAACTCATTTCAAATTATTATTACATTCCTCCAATTATAGCATGATTTCTCATGTTTGTGTTTAACTGTCCAGTTCAGTATCCTAATCCAGGTGGTGTCCTGAATCCAATTTGCTATGCTCCAAGCATCAAGTTATCAGGACCATTTCATGACACATGTGATCGATTCAATTTGCGGCAACTTATTGAATCTGGTATTAGTTCTATTCTGAACCCTTTCAGAATCCATAGTCCTTGTGTCATGATTTCCAGAAAATCCCTTTCTGCAGTCTCGTATCTTGAATCTTATCAAGGTCATTCTTACACACTGGCAGGGTCAATACTGATGACTATATCTATCTGATAGATACCGGTAACCACTTGAGTACATTATCGAATCTCCTTCAGATCTTTCATAGAAAATCATCTCTCATGTCGAGTCATTACACTTTGTAATGATAAGAGATATTTCCAAGAATAGTATGTACCGACATACATTGAAAGGTAGACCTTAATAATACTCTTACTAGCTTTGACATAGCTCTGGAACTCTTTCAGATTATTCACAATCCCAAACTTTTGGCATACTTTGAGAATACAAAGTCCATAACTTCTGACATGATCACAGGACTCTTTCGGACTAAATCCAAACTTTTGGCATATTTGAGCATCTGAAGATCCTTCCATGCGAGGTGCCCGTCCGACGACTTTCGAGGCTATGTACCTTTTGCATCGGCATATTCTAAACCCTATTGGTTGTGTCTTACACATAACCCCTGTGGTTTTTCCATTTCAGGAAAGCGGTTCAGATCATTCGATCTTGCTATGGCTTGCAAGCTGCAGCGATAGCAAACAATATCCTTTTAGATTTGCTTTAGTTTTGTTGAGAGCGTCTCCCTCAAAGTCAATCACATGACTTATGAGTATTGCATCACTCAACCATTCTTGTTAAGAATGTAGGTACATTTCTATCTATGTTCCTTTCTCTTGATTATTCAATTACTCCCACTGGTTTTAGCCAGGTGTAAAATCAGTCAAATCTTTACATAGACTGAGTCTCGCTCTTAATTTCTATTATTTGGTGGCAAATAGGCCCACTAATGCTTCCGAGTAGCAGGATTACCTATATGTACTAACTTTATTGTTTTACCACTAACCGGTATGTCACCCAGATCATAATTCCTTATGATGGTGACTAACACTGCTGGTTTGCTAAGAGAACGATATGTCAGGTTTAACAGGAATCTGATTCTTGTTCAAGTCTTAGTGATGACCAAAGGTTCTTTCACTTGGCTAATCCCTGAACTCTTTCAGGATTCTCACACTCCTACTGTTTCCTTAGAATGTGAGTTCTTTCTTAAAAGGACTCCACATTTACAGGTACAGGCGCGATGGCCAATGAAACGACACTTCTGAACAGGTTCAGCCATGTTATGAGGTTTAGACAAATGCTCCATGACCTTGAATAATTATCTGTGTACAAGTAGGGGTGAAACCTGCCTTACACCTCAGATGGTGTCTGTGCAACCTACTTAGTCTAAGATGTGGTTAGAATATGGTTTTATGGACTGACTGGTTGAAAGTCTAACTTATCGGAAACTTATTGGAAGCATATCTAACACATCGAGAATCGAACCGTTTCGATCAATGCTCAATCTTCCTAAGACACATTATAACCCTTTAATGTTCATGGAAGAGTATGAACTGTGAAAAAATTTAACAGTTGTGTTTTACTCAGGTTTTATTGATCTTATACTTCCCTTGAAATCCTTGAACAATTCCAGGTTTCAATTAATCACTTATTCTGATAAGTGAAGTTGTATTTGTCATTCGAAATGGCAAATATCTGGAAGTATAACTAATTTTGTGTTTTACTTGTTGATTTTTAATAATTCACAATAATCATTGTGATCATTGCTTATAATCTTAATGTCTTTTACATTCTTATGTAAACTTTATGACTTTTTTAATTATTCAATATATGAATTCATCATTTGACTCTAAGTCAATTGATTCCAAGATCCTGCCTATTGGATCCTTCGGTGATTCATATCTTGCAATAACCAATTTTATCAAGAATCAACTTCATCAAATGACTCTAAGTCAATTGATTCCAAAGTCCTGTCTATTGGACCTTTGGTTGAAGTAATTCTTACAAAACTTATTTTAACAATCATATAAACACAACCCATAAATCCAACACACTTTAGATGCATCAACATTCAACTTATCACACAACATTTCAAGGATAATTTTTAAAACAATCATATATAAAAAACTTTTATTAAATCAAAATATCGTCAAATAATGTACTATGTAAAACAGTGTCATACTATCTACTAACTAATAACAATATCAAAAATATCTAACTAAACTCCAAAAATGCATGAGCCCTAGATCTAATCTGAACATGCTCCCATGCGACAATGTCCTGCGTCCTACTGAGACCCTGCATACAAAGCAAATGTGACAATCACATCTTGTATCAAGGAATTAAGGATAAGGATTTTTTAGAGTTTTAAGATATACCTGAGCAGCCAAACGATGTGGCTTTGGAGCGTCTTCCAATCGTCTTGTGTCTATAGCTTGCCCCCAGGACTCCTAGCTTAAGGCATCCTAGGACTCGTCCAGGCGGAATCCCGATGTGCTTCCAAACTGGACCTAATCCTTCATTTTGTTCTTCATGAATGACTCATAGAGAGTTAACATTTGAAACATATCCCTGAAGGTCTTGTGATCTTCACTCTCTTCGTAAATTTGTATGAACGGTTTATACTCTTTGGTCAGAGAGGCTAGCCAACAGTTTATGCTCGTCTCGTGATTCATGGGGTGACCAATATGGTCTAGTTCTTCTATACATTCCTCCATCTTGAGGAAATGTTCACCAACCTTTCCTCCCTTCTTTAGCTTGATCCTACTCATTTTCTCGTAGATCCTACGCTTCTCCTGTATAACCGGTTCTTCGAACCTTTCCTTAACCAATTGTACTATCTCCCATGGCCCCAGGGATTCAAAATCCCTGCAGATGGCAGGGTCGATGGTCGATAGCATGAGTAGACGAACCTCTTCGTCCTCACTAATCAAGAAGTTATGATTGTCAATCAACTGTTGAGTGACACCATGCTTACGAAGGCAGGGAAGTGGGAAGTCGATGATGTATTCCTTGTCCACGTATCACATAACCAATCTCCATTGGCGGATACAATCCACATAGTTAAGTCTAGTCAGCTTTTTCATATACGGTAAGGATTTCCTAAAGCCCTCAAGAATGGCTTTAGGAGGAGGAGAGTTGACAGTATCTTCAGACCTCTATAAAATCAAAATTTATTAGTTTAACTTTTTTCCTTATAAATAATTACCCAATTTTATTTAACAAGGCTAGGACCCAAAATGCCCCAACAATTGTGTGAAGAGGGATGCCGTAATCACAACATGATGGTCATTGATGTAGATACACTATTATCAATTTCAGTCTAATGAAATTCCTAGATCTGTGAGATTCATTGACCAAAGTCAATGGCATGTTTAATCTCGGATTATGCTCTTCCGTTTGTGACTAGGATGCCGAGGATCACAAACAATATGTGAAATAACCATGCAAATTACTTGGTAATCTCAATGTTACTTGTCATCTCGATTGATGTGCCGGTTATCCACACAGCTCCATCAACAATGACAAAACACGAGATTCCCATCACCACTTCTTTATGGGTCTCAATTAGTGTGCCGGTTAACCACTCATGCTCCACTAACGAACCACAAAGTGTAATGTGTAACTTCATGGATTTGCATACTTTTCACATTTTCCTAAGTAGCTAGAGTTTGGGAATTAAAGGTTCTAGTACTTTGTCACTAATATCATTATACCTTTAACGAGATTAGCTTTGTCCCATCAAACCCGTTCTGCTAAGGAGAGTCCATTGATTAAGGGAGCAGTGGGTGAGAGTGGACACCCATTCAACCGCCATTTTATAGGAAGTTTCCTTATACCCCCTTATAGACCAGTTTTCTGAATGAGGCATACTAGCGATTTGACTGACTTAATCTTATACATATATATATATATATATATATATATATATATATATATATATATATATATATATATATATATATATATATATATATATATATATATATATATATTAACTTTTAATAATAATATGTATAAGGTGTATTTTAAACATTTAAAATATTAAGGTTTTGTCCTTTTAAATTTTCGAAAATTTAAACAATTTAAATTTAAATTTTAAAATTTTACCTTAAAGTGATTTAATGTTTGTCTTTTAATTAACTGTTAATTAAATTAATTAATTAAATCATATGAGGATTAACTAATTAAACAATTTAATTTAATCCTATTCTTGCCCACCAAGTTATCTAAAATAAGGGTCAAGAGTTTCCATTTATTGAAAGATCACAATTACCAAAAATAAAGAAACCCTAAGGAGCACCTCCTTATTTTCGAGATTTTAAGGGTGGGGGCTAGGGTTTTTAAAACCCTAGCCACAATTTCTATCCCTTGAGACCAAGGGTTTAATTCCATTAAATCCTTTTAACAGTTCAATAGAAAACAGATCTAGCTCTGATACCACTGATGGGTTTTAAGCAAACTATGAATATAAAATCACTTAAGTTCACATGCACCCCAAGGATCTATGTTTTCATCTATTGAACCTATAACTATGAATAAAAATAAGAATCAAATAAATTTCATAAGAAAACTAACATTTTGATCCTTAGATCTCTTGGAAGCAAGCACCACAAATGTAATGCATCTAATGGCTCACACCCAAAAACTTGGCAAGGAAGAAAGCAAGGGAGAAGAAGGGTGGAGAGCCCTTAGAATGGCGTGAAGAATGGGGAGGGGAAGCCCTATATTTATAGTCCAAAACTGATAAGTCTTATGACAGATAACTGCCATATTTAAGCTTCTGATATGACAACCCATTTATCATACAAGCTAGTTGACTTATCATTACCATAAATAAGAAAATGCTCCATAATATATATATTATATATTTGTCTATTGTCCATTCTTTTGAACAATTATAATTCAACCCCAGTATATTTAATTAATCCAATTAATCTCAAAATTAATTCCAAATTAATCTCTGATTAATCTTTAATCAAATATCATAATTTTTAATTAATATATTATTCTCATAATATATTAACAAATTATTTATTCCTCTTTTCTGATCAATATATTATCTTCATAATATACCAATCTTTCTCTCTATATGCAACCTTGTCCTCTGCCAGGTTATGAGGGCAACCCAAAAGGACTGTGCTGCCATCATTTCAAACACATGTGTCAATTATAGTTATGACTTAGACACCTTAATCTAACAAAAACAAAATGCCATGTTATCAACTTGTTGATTATCGTTATTGGCATTTTGGAAATCCATACCTAAATTTGGTAAAATTGTTTGTAATTATGTTTCAATGCAATTTGCGTAACAAAAATATATGATTTTTGGGAATCCAAAATAAGCTCTTGGTCATGAATTTTGGTATCTATGTGATAAGCTAAATTCTGTTTCCCCAATGTATGTGTTATCTAAGGAATGTGTTTCCCTTTTGTGCTATCTACTATTCTGTAAATTTTTAGCCATTTTCTTGGGAATTACATGACACTGACACCGAGGAGGAAAAACAGAACTCTCCCAAAAATGAATAGAGGAGGAAACACAGAACACTCCACAAAAAACAAAAGAGGCAGAAAAACAGAAAGTGCCCACTTTTGAAAAAGATTCAGAAAAATCCAAAGGAAAGGAAACAGCCATAGCACCTCCACCACTGCCAGTCTATTTACACAGTGGAAGTTTAAATACAGCTGTCAAAAGCCAAGCCAACATTGTAGCCAAATTAAAGGCATGTTTTGAAGTGCGAAATGCTAATCTTGTACTTCTCGATAGTATGGGTCCTTCATTTGATTTCGAACATGAAGACGTAACACAGGAAAGAATTCGACTTACAGAAGAAGTCGCAGCCATCAATCAATATTTGGCTTTTGAACTCTCAAAAATTGTTGGTGATCCGGAATTTGTTTTGATGCCAATGAAAAAGTCTGGGACAATGTGGCCTCTCACATTCCCCCAATGAGTTGGAAAAAATTTAAAGCGTTGGATGACGAGAAGAAGAAACCGAAAATTACCAAAACTCTCTCCGATCCTTCCAAAATTCCTCACGATAAACATGACAAACCATCCAAGTCTTCTCCGACTCAACAAGGTTCACCTCCTCCCGAATATGGCTTACGTATCGTTTTCTCGGATACAAATTCAAAAATTCTTGGTGAATCTATTTTCGGAGTGGATCAAGAAGTTGACAAACCCAAGTTTGCAAAAGTGATGGACATCGACAAAAGTGAGTCCAATTCGACTTCTGATGGTTCGTCAATCAAAGAAACTACCGAAATTCCTCCAACAAAATCTTCGGTGCCTCATGCCGATGATACAACACTTCATGGAAAGATTGACTCTCTAATCACCTTGGTCACCGAGTTAAAAGCATCCCTCTCTGAACATGGTATACCGAAAATTCACTCTTGGATTTTTGGACTGTACCTCAAGCCTAAGTTCGGAAGTACCTCAAGTTCAGAAGTCATAGAAGACACCGAAATCCACTCTTGGATTTCGGTGCAGAAGCTTTCAGTTCAGCAGTTCTACTAACTTCAGAAGATTCAAGTTTAACAGATCCTATACCGAAGATTGTCCCTAATCTTTGGTACCAACCAGAAGTTCGGATCAAGATAAGAGATAAAGACAAATGAACATAACGACAAAGATAAGAAGATTCGTTTATGAAGTACAATCAGACCTGTCCAATCATGTTCCCCAAAGTTGCACTGGCGCATGTACTGTTAGATAGAGAGCAATCAACTTAGGTAGTCTAGTCCGACTTTATACTAATATCCTTAGTGTAATACAGAATGAATTGGTCTGTAGTTCATTCCATCCTTAGGCCTTTCTTTGCTGGGAACTCTCCTTGCACTATCAAAGGAGAGTTCCACCAGCTTTTATCTTCATGGTTTGGAGAACTGATCTGTAACTATCTTCATATGATATAAAATCTCTCTTATTCCATCAATCCTTGTTTTTCTGGAAGGCTATCTGTTTGATTTTGAAAGCTGACAACTCATTTTGAGGAATATTTCTCACAAACTGTTAGAAAGAGAAGGTCTTTGGGTTGTATGGCAAGTCAAGTTGTTGATCAACCGAAGTTTTTACTTCATAACTAAGAAGAGGGAGTCTGTTGAACACTCTGAAATCATCAAAACCGATGGTAGCAATGTTTTCTGCTGTCCAGATTTTGTTTTTCGGTGATGATGGTGTTGATTTGAAGCATTTTATTAAATTCATCTTTTGTTTCTCTATGGACTTGCTCTATATGGGGAGAAATCCTTATCTCTCTGTTTTCTGGGGCGGAACTTGAACCCCCTGCTTCGGTTGATGTGATTGTGCCAAAGGTAGGAACAGCTTTGGACACAATCGGTGGGATAAATGTTGGTCTTCCAAGCGAGACAGCCTGGTATGTTGTTACTGTTGTTGTTGCTGTTGTTTCTGTTGTTGTTGTTGTTATTATTAGGGATTTAGATGTAAGACCACTTGATTCTCCCCCTTGTGAAGATTGAACCGAAGGGTCAGGCCAAGCAAAAATTTGTGGTCTTGATTGCGCAGTTTGGTGTCTCTTCATTTTGATTGACATATTGATTAAAGAGTTTGTCTTTCTTAATTCTTCCGCAAAATTAGCCACTGCGGATGCTGACTGTGTAGCAACTAGCTCTTCAATCTTCTTCTGGGCATCAGACAACAGTTTTTCAAAGTTGTCCTGATATTGGGAGTTTAAGGATTTTGTCTCAGTCTGAAGGTCATTCAAGGCCTTTATTAGTTTGGAGTTTGAAGACTCCATCCTTTCAACCAGAGCATCAATCTTTTTCTATGTTTGCTCCTTAAGGAGCCTTTGTCTTTCTTCCACTTGTTCAACTGCAGAGTTGAACTTCCCTTCAAAAACACTTTGGATTTTAACTTGCTAATCCAGGATTATTTTCTCAGATTTCTTGAAAATTTCTTCAACTTTCACTGTCAAGTCCTTCTTTGCTTCAGCTATTTGTTCTCCAACATTTCCCCCTGGCTTCTTCAATGGATCATATCCATCAAGCTTTTGATTGAGGGTTTTGTACTGCTTGATGAAAACGAAGTCGTCATCATCTAAGTTTTCATCATCATTATCTTCCATGTTGATTGGAGCCATATGGTAGGCTTCCATTGTTTCATCTGCAGTTCGTGGTTTTGAAATAAAACCAGATTCAAGACCAAAACCTTCTTGATAAGGAAAGTCAGGAAGTGATGTATCTAGACCAGAGGAAGGAGTGTTGAATAGAGGATCTGTTAAGGTTATAATGGGTTTGGAGACGAAAGTTTCAATAGTGGAGGCAATTGGTGTTTCTATTGAGGTGATTATGGGTTCGGATGTTTGATTGGTATATACTAGAGGTGTTTCTGTAGAGGTGGATATGGGAGGAACATCTGAAGATGTGGCATGTATTGTGGAGGTGAGAGGTAGGGTTGTGGTTATTGGTTCAGTGGTGATGGTGGACGTTTGTGGAGCTGTAGTAGGTGGTGGAGATGGTGGTCTTGTATCTTGTATTGGTGAGGACTGGTGTTCTTCCCCTTGTTCTTCATGAATATCTTCGGAGGGTGTTCTGTTGGACTCTGAAGACTCATCCACCACTTGTGGTTTCTTGGTTCGTTTGGGCTAGTGTCTGCTCCGAAGCCTTTCTTTTTCTCACAAGCTTCGGACCACTTGGTCCTCCAATTACCTTTTTCTTTCCTTTGGATTTGGCTGGGGCTTTGGTTTGATCCACTTGAGTAATTTGTCGAACAAGGTATGGCATGATGAGAGTTGAGCGATAGACATTTACTTCATCAATGTCTAAGGAGACTTTCGAAAGCATTTGTGTGGAATTTGGGCAAAGAATGCAGTTGAGTTTTCATCCGCAGTTGGGACTGGGATGTGGGTGTACCTCATTTCAGGAAGAGCAGGGTCAAAGACAATACCTGCTCGTTGGTAATGCTCGTGAACCACCATGGCCCAGAACCTAGCATTGGAGATTTTAGTCCCCTTTGCTGAATGATTAATGTGTGAACAAAAATCAGCCCACAAGATCGAGAAAAAGTCGACTTTGGCATCATAGTATACTCCATACAAAAGACTCAAGAAAGTTTGGCTAGCAGAGTCTTGCCCTGATGTTCTCCCAGAGAGACATCGTAGAAAAATACTGAAGAAATACCTCCACAGATCGGGAAGATGCTTCTTTTTGAAACTTCCAATACCACCAAGAGGTGGTTCATACTCCATCTCGTTGAACATGTGAATGAGCTGTTCACCAGTTGGTACAACTATCTCTTGTGATTTAAAAATTGGAAGCTGTAGGGCTTTGGCGAATTTGGCCTTTGTTAGCTATACTCTCTTGGCGATGCCATCAGCATTGATAACTTCATAATGGACTGACTTGACATTGTTTTTAGTATCGAAAAGTGCATTAGAGGTATAGTTTGCTCTATCCACGAGCGTAGCAGGAATGGAGGGAGTGTATGTCAAGGCATGACCAATAATCGATTGCTTAAGGCATTCTACCAGAGCATCAACAGGTTGGGGATAAAGTTTGAGGTCTGAACAAAGAAATAGATTTGCCGATTGGTTCTTGAGAACAGGCATCAACATTTGTTTTGGACTTTACGAGAATCCTTCTGGTACACCAGCTGCCATTGATGATCGATTGAAGGAGATGAAGAGCAATTAGGATTTAGAGAAGGTTTTTGCAGAGGGAATTTGAGAGTTGTGTTCGCGTAAATAGATGAACTGAAGAGGTGTATGGTATTTATAGTGTTGGTGGTCCCAATTTGCATTAAATGATCGTGTTGAAAAGGTCCATTGATACTATGCCACGTCAGCCTTCAACGTTCCACTCACCCTGCAAAAACGGAAACGTCCTTGTGTCAGTCATGATGAATTTGAAAAAGGCGGAATGCAACCGTCCTATCTTTTTGCGAGATTTTCTCTATCATGGTTAACGTTAACGGTCATTTATTTCAAAAGAATGTTTGTCTCTGTTAACATCATAAATATGAAAATTATTGAATCATTGAATTGACTTCAGACCATTAAAGATGAGTGTAACATGTAATTTGTATCCTTCAGAGGATGAAAACTGATTAAGCATTGCAAGGCATTCTGAAGGGTATTGATAACACTCGAATAAGTAAATTTGTGAAGAATACTCTGAAGAGTCTTTATTGAGAACAGGTGTTACTTTTGATGATGCATTTTGACCTTTGACCTTAGCTTCTTTGAACATTATGAAATCAAGATTTTTCATTTTAGTATTCAGAATCATTCAAATCATGTTCGAAGTCTGTTTTTCACTCTGAAGCCTGTGTGATCTAACATCAGTCATGAAATGCATAAGTCTAACCACCCTAAGTTGAACTTAATTTCGCATTTTGCAAAGATTTTTGATGTTTCTTTTATGCTTAAAATTTTTCATACAAAACGATGGTGGCATTCACTGCATTGAAATTCAGAATATTTTTACTTTTGAAATGAGCATCAGAAGATAGAGTGAAGATTTGGATTGACTTTGAAGATGCTTTGAAAAGTCTATCCCATTTCATCAGTTGAGGTGTTTGGATATGTTTCTCTAATGACAAGCCTTTGAGATTCACACACCACCTTAACAAAGTCATTTAAGACAGACTACATGAGATGTTCATATTCTGTACATGGTACTCGACTATGTTATAGGAGCTCCTTGTATTGTCATTTAAGACAGTAGAATACGCCTTTGAGTGCGAATTTATCTTTATTTTTGCACTCTATCATTTATCTTTTTACTTGTTTGTTGTCTTTGTTTCTTTTGACATTTTGATTTTGTTGTTTTCTCTTGAGTTTTTCAATTTTTATTGTTGAAACGCGTTTTTCAATTTTGGAGTTTCGTATCCGAAGAGTTAAATATATTACCACATGGTTCCTTTTTATGGTGCTTTTGAAATTCTTGTACAATCTTTGTGTTTGAAAAACTTCGTGCAGTTTAATTTTGAAACAAGAGTGAAAGAAGTTTTAAATTTTCTTATCAGTCAATGCCAGTATCACTCATGAAGAAAACTTCAGAACATGTGACTTATCCTGAGTAGTATGGGTACTACTTGATTAATTTAACAATGAAACAAGTTAAGTTCAACAGGGAGCTTAGTGATAAACACGAATTTAAGGATATATAAATCACACAAGACTTCGTATTGTAAAACAGTGTTAACCTCACTCCGAAGTCCGTTTCCTAACCATTGTTTTAATTCGATTCCCAAATACCTTTTAGTGCAATAAGGTATGATTAAAAGAATCTAAAATCAAAGTTTTGTCCTTTATTCAATTAATTCATGAGAGAAGGTCAAATTTTGTCATTTATGTATAAAAATTGAGAATTGAACTTATGAAACTTTGCAATTTATCTTTGTTTGTCTTGTATTCATCTATTCCATAAATCATACTTTTTGAGTAAGGATTTTTATTCTTATGATACGAAGACAATTGTAGTTTAAATGATTTTTAAGAATTATGAATTTTTATTGACTGAAATGTCTGTTCCGATGGTCTCCGAAGGTTCGGAGGGCTGCGAAACAGCATAATTTCTTATTTTTGTAAGTGAAAAGAGTAAGGTAAGAAAAAGAAAATATGAGGTTTATGTCAGCGTGGATCCATCAATCATGCCAAGTCCTCGAACAATTCATGTGAATGACTCTTTATTCAAAGCTTTTGTGAAGATATTTTCCAGTTGTTCTGTTGTGTGAACAAAGTGCACTTCTATATTCCCCTCCTCAAAATGACTTTTGATGAAGTGATAGCAAAGAGCTATATGCTTCGTCTTGGAATGTTGAACAGGATTGTGACATATTCGAATAGCACTTTGTGAATCACAAAACAAGGGAATCTTTCTCATGTTGATGGCATAATCTCTTAATTGGCTTTGAATCCAAATGATCTGTGAAGTGCAAGCTGCAGCTGCTACATATTCTGCTTCGGCTGTGGATATTGATACACAGGTTTGCTTCTTTGACTGCCAGCTGATGAGCTTTCCATCAAGGAATTGGCAACCACCAGAAGTGCTTTTGCGATCAATAGAGCATCCACCCAATTCTGAATCTGAGTAAGCTTGTATGTAGAACTCTGAGTTTGCTAGATACTATAGACCATATGTAGACGTATTGTGAAGATAACGAAAGATTGTTTTAACCGCAGCCAAATGTGGTTCGCGAGGATCAGCTTGATATCTTGCAGAACTGCAAACTACGAACATGATGTCAAGGTGACTGGCTGTGAGATAAAGCAATGATCCTGTCATACTTCGGTAGGTTTGAAGATCAGCCTTCGGTTTATCCAATGAAGGATGCAACCTTGTACCTGCAGGTAATGAAACCTTCGCATCTGAACAATTTGTCATTCTGAAGCGTTCGAGTAAGCTTTTTGTATACTTTTGTTGATTGATAAAAATCCCTTCTTTTGATTGTTTAATTTGTAATCCAAGAAAGAAATTAGTTTTTCCCATCATACTTATTTGAAATTTTCTTTTCATTAACTTTTCAAAATCTTTTGTAAGTTTTGGATCAGTGGATCCGCAGATTATGTCATCCACATAAATTTGAAATAACATCAAGTGAGATCCTACTTTCTTTCGAAAAAGTGTTGGATCCACTGAGCCTTGTTTGAAGTTTGATTCTTTTAAAAACTTTGTCAAGGTTTCATACCAAGCTCTAGGAGCTTGTTTTAAACCATAGACAACTTTATCTAACACATAGCAATGGTTAGGATTTTCTTTGTCAACAAAGCCAGGTGGTTGTTCAACAAAGACAGTTTCTTCGAGATCACCGTTCAAGAAGGCACATTTGACATCCATTTGATAGACATCAAAGTTTTTGTGTGTAGCATAAGCTAGAAATATCCGAACTGATTTGAGTCTAACAACAGGAGCGAAGGTTTCTTCGTAGTCAATCCCCTCCTGTTGACAATATCCTTTGACAACCAGCCTTGCTTTGTTTCTAACCACATTGCCTTTGGTGTCAAGTTTGTTTCTTTATACCCATTTGAGACCAACGATTGAAGCATTTGCAGGCTTTGGAATTAGTCTCCAAACTTTATTTCATTCAAATTCTTCTAATTCCAATTTCATTGCCTCAATCTAGTCTAGGTGATCAAATGCATCTTTAACGTTCTTTGGTTCTATTTTAGAGATGAAAACATTGAACATGCACAACTCCGAAGTTTTGTTTAATTCTTGTTGTTTTTGATGAAGTTTTGCACGTGTTAGAACCCTATCATGAAGGTTACAGATGACAAGTGATGGAGGATGATTTCTCGTCCACTTCTCCAAAGGTGGAAAGTTTGGATCGAATTCAGGTGGTCCTTCGGCATTGATTTCCTCAGTGTCTGAAGGATATCCCGACGTGGATGGAAAATCATCATAATTAAGTTATTTTCATTTTGTGAGTTTGTGACAATTGTTTGAGGTGTCTGTATATTTAAGGAAGAGTTAAGAGTATGCTCCCCCTCGACAGCAGATGTTGGAGAGCCAGTCCCTAGATTATTCGAAGAGTGTGGAGTTGATGCTTCATGCTCCCCCTGGACAATAGCAGGTGAAGAAGTTCTTCTAAGATCCGAAGGGTTTGGAGTGGTTACTTCTGGCCTCCCTGGACAGAAGGATACAAGGACATGATGTGTGAAGTTTCATGTAAGGTGTGATTGAGACTTAAATTGTTGTGCTCCCCCTCAAAACCAGAATTCCCTGCAGATCTATCTGATGACTCCCCCTCAACCGAAGAGGGTCTACGAACACTACTTGTTGGTGAGTCTTCGGGTCCATCTGTGAGCTTTGAGAGTTCAGACACATTGTTTTTTGGTGCTCTAACTTCGGAATGCAATGCTCTCATAGGACGATCAAAGAGAAGATTGAAATCAGCATCAAAGGTGGTTATTGGTAATCCATGAACAGCCGGTTTTGGAAAGACAGATGAGATTGGAAAGCGATGTAGTCATCGAATGAAAGGTTGAATGTTTCTTCAATTTTGCGTGTCCTTTTATTCATGACTCTGTATGCTTTTGAGTTCTGAGAGTATCTAAGAATTATCCCTTCTTCTGATTTATCATTGAATTTTGTCAAGTGGTCTTTCAAGTTCAATATAGAACATCTACAACCGAAGATGTGAATAAACTTGACATTTGGCGTTCTTTGGTTGAGTACTTCATAAGGTGTAATATGGAATCTCTTGTGGATGTATGATCTGTTCTAAGTAAAACATGCAGTAGAAATGGCTTCGGCCCAGAAGTACATGGGAAGTTTGCAAAGTTGAGCATAGTTCTAGCTGCTTCACATAGGGAACGATTACGTCTTTCAACAACACCATTTTGTTGAGGAGTATATGGTGCTGAGAAATTGTGACTAATTCCCTTTTTCTTCAAAAATCCATCAAGCGTATGATTCTTGAACTCCGAACCATTGTCACTGTGCACTGTTCGGACTGTTTTGTTGAGCATTACTTCCATGTTTTTGATGAAATTGATGATTTCTTCAGCTGCATCTGACTTGTTCCTTAAGGATAAGACCCATGTGAACCTTGAATAGTCATCAACAATCACCAAAATGTACTTCTTCTTCCCAATTGATTCCACTGCGGATGGACTACAAAGATCCATTAAAAGAAATGAAAGAGGTTCGGTGATTTTTGGATTAATCATAGTTTGATGCCTTTGTTTTGTTTGCTTCCCATGTTCACAAGCAGAACAAAGTGAGTCATTATCAAATTTAAGAGCTGGCATGCCACGAACCAAATCCATAGCCACTAATTTGTTTATATATTTGAAGTTCAAGTGAGCAAGTCTTCGGTGTCATAACCAACTGATGTCTGAGTTTTCTTTAGATAGAAGACATAAAGATTGCCCACCTGTCACTGGCTTTAGATTTAAGGGAAACATTGATCCATTTCTTTCTGACTTTAGGAGTATTTCTTTTGTGGCTTCCTTCGTAATAACACTCCCTTGATTGTTGAATGTTACAGCATTTCTAGTTCCAACAACCAATTGAGAAATGCTTACGAGGTTGTGCTTCAAACCTTCAACAAATGCCACTCTGTTTATTGTAAATTGCCCATTCATGATTTTGCCATAACCCCGAATAGGACAAGTGTCGTTGTTACCGAAGTGAACGTTCCATGCATCATCCAAAGTTCTATAATCCCTGGGATACTCCCTGTTGCCAGTCATATGTCTAGAGCAACCACTATCTATGTACCATTTTGTGTCATACCGCTCATTTGACATAACCTTCAATCAACCAAGAAGAAGTTGGTACCCAATCAATCTTGGATCCTCAGAGTAAGAAAAAGATTCTTGAATCCACTTTTCAATAGCCTGCTCTATTATTTCATTAGTTGAGAGGTTTATCATGTTCTCCAAAGTTTCATGTGATGAGCATGATGAACTAGAAAATGAATCCGAAGAGCTTTTTGTTAGAACTGATGAGTCCGAAGAGGTTGAAATTATGGAAACCTTCGGAACCCAAATTTGTTTGGATGATTTTGATTTAGAAGAATTTGATTTTATCTCAGTTTCACATGTTTTTGAAGAACACAACGACCTAGAAGATTTTGTTTTTGCAGTTAAATTTTCTTTCTGGTCATTCCTTTTCCAATTGGTGTCGGTTTTTCATTTGTTGATTTCCTTGATAAAGAACTACACAATGTGGAAGTACACAGGTACTCCTCATATGCAAGCTTGAAATCGTTTAGTGATAGATTCTTTTCCTTGAACAGATTTAATTTTTTGTGTAGCCAAGCGTGAAATATATCTATCAAATTATCTCCCTTGGAAAATGTTTTCTTTGATTATTTTTGAAACATAGGATTTGGGAAATTTGGTTTTGATGGTACGAAGGATGGTTTAGAAAATTGATTTGTTTTAACTTTTGAATTCTTCGTATCCATTAGTTTTGTTCCAAATGTGGAAGCCTTCGTATTGGTGGGTTTTGAAGGTATGAAGGGTGTTTTTCTTTTCACAAGATATGATATTTGTTTAGCTTTCAAATTCACAGCGGTTGGTTTTTGGTTTGTTTTTGTAATCACAACAGCTAGTTTTGTTTTGGAAGTTGATGCGAAGTTTTGAGCTTGTGGTCTTTTCAAAATTTGAGATTTTTGTACCGCAGGTTTGGAAATGATTAACTTAGGTTTTGAAATTTCTTTTTCAAAGGTTTGAGCAAGAGGTACACTTTCATTTGACTACATTAATTGAAAAACAGCCATCTTCAGAGTTACAGGTTTATGCATAACTTGAATTTGTTTGTAATTTCGGTTAGTGTAAATGTGATTTTCATTTTTGTTATTTAAAAGATGAGTCAAATTTTCTGGAATTTTGTTTTGTTCATAACAAAGACGATTGTAAATGTTATGACCATACAGATCTTGTTTTTGCACATTTATTTTCACTTCCAATTTTTCATTCATGTTGTTTTCAAGCATCTTTGATGATGAGAAGAATCCTTCCTCAGTAACTGTGGAATTATCCTACTCAACAAGTTTTACCAAATCATTATTAATTAAAAGCACACCTACTGGTTTCACAAATATAAAGTTTTTGAAATATGAAACCTTCGGATAGACACATGCAACATTGACTAACCTTTTTGAATTGTCTTTGAGATATTGATCATAAGAGACACATTCATTAGAAACTTGTATTTTTGTTTTGACAATCTTATATTGTCATTTGGAAATTCAGGTGTTACACTTTCACAATCGATTTTTGTTTTGCCTTTGTCAACCGAAGACAATTGTGAGATGTCTTCGGAGTGTGATGCGGATGTAGAGGAAGGTTTAAATATAGACAAGGAAGAGCAATCAATTTCCTCCATATCCGAATCACTTTCTGATTCATTTTCAAATTCAGTTTCAACAATTACATCTGATTTATTTTTGATTTGAGGAATGTTCTTACGCAAGATTGGAATTTCTTTTGGTAATGTTTTTATCAGATTATCAGCAGCTAAGTATTTTTCAACAGATATCAAACCATGCTTATACAAAGGGTTGGTGACTTCAGAACCAGAAACAATCGATTTACATTCATAAGAGATACTATCAATATTTTTCAGCTTAAACTCAATAAAAGGCAGTAGTTGTCTATGTTGAACATTGCGTATGTCAGAAGAATGATAAATGCGAGTGATATGAGAGTACTGACGTTTTGCAATTTCACAAAAGATATTTATTTGTTTTAGCACTACATTATTATTATGCAAAACTTTCTCTCTATTCGCCTCTAACAGTGAGATTCTTAAGTTGGCTTTATCTAGGGATAGCTTCGTACTTTCTACTCTCCCCCTCAACTATAGAATCTCCTGGTCATTCACCTTAGCCCTATTTTTAGCATCAATAACCAATTTGTTTATCACAGAGCAATCACGTGTTATTTTATTAATATCAGCTGAAAATTTTGATGCAGGAATATTGAAAGATAAGAGAAGTTTAGTTACCTGTTCCGGAATGGTCTGACGAGAGTCCTTCGCCATTAAGCAGATCTCCTCTTCATCATTTGAAGAATCGTCAAACCAAATCTTCGGAACACCTGCAGCAATCACATTCTGTGTCTCTGATCCCTTGTACCCCAGACCTCCGAACTCTTCTAGGCCCATGTCTTCTTCAGCTTCACTCTCCTCAGAGGTACCCTTCGGGAAGCTTTTACCTTCATCATAGGCGATGAATGCACTATGAGTTGGCTTCGTTACTTCCTCGTCTTCGGAATCAGACGACCATACTTGATACGTACCCATTTCGTCTTCCGAAGCCATCAAGGCCATATCCTTGGTTTTCTCTCTTACCACCTCCATCTTCCTTGCATAGTAGGCTTCATCCTTGACTTAAGCCTGCTTGTCATTTCTTTTGTGAAGCATGCTGTCTTTTGCGAAATGATTTTTACCATGGCAATAGTTGCAGTCATACCCTGACTCACCGGCAATAGTTGCAGTCATACCCTGAGTTGAAGATTTGGTGTTTTCCTCATTAGATGTGTAGATCTCCGGTTTGGGTTTCGGAGTATAAGAAGTTTTGTTGAAAGATTTCACAAAAGGTTTTCCTGAGTTAGATTTGTTCACAAATGGTTTCCTGAACCTACGATTGTTTGCAGCATACAAAGCCATCGTTTCTCCATTTTCTCCTTCCATATAACCACCAGGCTGATCCTTAGCTTCATCTTCTTCAACATTTGACACAATAGCTAATGAACTAGAGCCAACATTTTTGCTTCTTCTTCCACAGATATCTGGTTCATGAGATTTGATGAGATTATAGAGAGCTGCTAGAGAATATGTGTTTATGTTTTCATAAGACTTGATCATCTGTATGATAGGTCTCCATTCAGGCCTTAAACTGTAGAGGAATTTGATGTTGATCTCTTGTTGACTTCGGTTTTCACCATACTTCTCCAGATCATACACCATCTTATTGTAACGTTCATAAGCTTGTTCTAAGGATTCATTCTCTTGTTGCTTGAAGTTACCAAAGTCAGCTAACAGTTCTTGAACAACGCTCGATTGAAGAGTGTTATCGCCAACAAATCTCACAGCAAGTCTATCCCGTATTTCCTTGGCAGATTTAGCACCAGAGATGTGATGTCTAACATTTGGATCAAGTCCACTTCAAAGTTCTCGCATGGCTCGTTCATCATTTTTGACTTTCTTCAAGTCAGCAACAGTGAGAACTTCAGCATCATCACCAACAACAATTATGAATCGTCCTTCAATGTCAGTGTGAGGACCATCTCAGACGAATCTCCAAATATCATTTTCTTCATCTAGACCCTTCAAGGTAAACTTTCATACGATCATTCCAATAATCGTAGTAAGTAAGGACAAGAACAGCAGCCTTAGTGGACGAGCCAATCAGATTGGCATAGTTCAACATATTTGCATAAGTTGCTGTAGAATAAGTCATTTTGAT
Organism: Cichorium intybus; assembly: GCA_023525715.1. Lineage (NCBI taxonomy): Eukaryota > Viridiplantae > Streptophyta > Magnoliopsida > Asterales > Asteraceae > Cichorium > Cichorium intybus. Next base: position 72,014,677 of record CM042016.1, on the reverse strand, counting down.
TGATTTTCAACTGGATCTTTTCAGAAAAACAAGTAATAGAGATTTTTAACAGTTGCGGAATACTAGATCTAAGAAACAATTCAGATCTAGAACTGTAACAATGAAATAAGACTCTAGAGACTACTTTTCGAGCTATCCTGCTCTGATACCACTTGTTAAGTGTTGAATTCAAGCAAATATTGTATAATGACAAGTATTCTCACAAGATGAATTAAGCTAAGCAATTAACACACACAAGGAAGAATGAATTCAATGAAGAACACAGTAAGAAATGGATAACAGGTGCCGAATGCTTTGATTTCACATTTAGGGTTTTACAATTGAAGGTGGATCAATCTCACACACGACACAGAAAAGTATTACTGATATTATACTTAATCAGTGATACGAATAGTACAAAAGATATCATAGAATATTCCTATAGGGTACTAGCCAATAGGAATGATTTATTGTGGAACACGTAGTCTACCAAATACGCGTGCACCCAAAAGCGGTTATTACAGATAAGCATCAGATCCTCCAGGACAAACCCTTCAGAGTCTTCAGGCTTTGGGGTCTTCTATTCTTGGTCTACAAGACTTCGGATGGTTTAGCACTTCATCACAAATAAACTCAACACTAGCCTTGTTAAATAATAATTGGGTAATTATTTAAAATGATTAAATTAAACTAATAAATTTTGATTTTATAAATGTCTGAAGCTAGTGTGAATTCTCCTCCTTCCCCTCCATCACCCATCTCTGAGAGCTTCAGAAAGTATCTATTGAATATGGAAAAGCTCACTAGTCTGAACTATGTGGAATGGCTTACTGGTTCTGAGGTTTGAAGGCAAGCCATATCAGATTGAGTGTCCGCTCCCCGTTCTACCTAGGCATGGCATCACACAAAAGCTTTGTGATGAGCATGACTTCTTGATTGATGAGTCCGAGGAAGTTTGTAGGCTCATGCTATTGACCATTCACCCTGAAATCCACAGGGATTTCAAGTTTCTGGGGCCATATGAGTTAGCACAGCTGGTTGAGAAAAGGTTTCAAGAGCCAGTTGAAAAGGAACGAACTATGATCTTCAAGGATCTTGAAGGGTGAAAGCTAGAAGAAGGAAGAAGCGTCGGTCCGCATGTTCTCAAGATTGAGGGATACATTGGAGAGGTGTGCAAACTTGGTCATCCCATTGATTAAGAGTTGGGTGCCAACATCATGGAGATGTACTCGATGTTGACTCCATACGATTCGTTCATATAGATACATAGTTCTACTGATTCAACTACTTGGGAATTGAGTCCAGTGATGAGACACATCAACAAGCGGTCTAGGTCAACTGTCGGACCGGTTCTGAGATGTCTCAAGCTGGGAATTCACAGGGTGGGATACAGTCACAGAAAGATTGGAAGATGCTCCAAATCCAAAATGTTTAGCAACTCAAGTATATCTAAAACTCAAAACTTCTGATCCTTAATTTCTTGACATAGGATGTATTCTTACATTTGCTCTGTATGCATGCAGGGACTCGGTAGGATGTAGGACATTGATGTATATGAGCATATTTGGATTGGACTAGGATCATGGGCTCATGCAGTTTTGATGTTTAGTTAGATATTTGATTTTGTTATTATCTAGTAGTTGCATATGATATTATTTCATATTTTACATTGTTTGATTATATTTTATGATTAAATAAAAGGGTAAATTGCATAAAAGTCATTAAGTTTTCCAATTTTCTCGATTTTGACACTGCATTTTTAGCTTTTGCAATTAAGTCATTATGTTTTCAGAAAAGTTGCAATTAAGTCATTATGTTTTCCAAAAAGTTGCAAAAATGACCATATGACCGGAGGATAACAGCAAAAATAAAGCATAGTGTCAAAATCAAGAAATCTGAAAAAGTTAGCGACTTTTAGGGTTTATTTCATAAAAAACCTTAAATTTTCAATTTTTTCTGTTTAAACCTAAAACTTTATTTTTGGACATCGTATATAATATTCATTACACGATGTATTCGTGTTTACGAATCCGTCGACTTATAAAACGTCCAAAACAAAGCTCATATGCAAAATATACAACTATTATAAGAAAACAAGCCAGTGTAGCGAAATATCTGAACATATTCAAACAAAAGTCAGTAAAGCAAAGTTGTAGTATTACTTACGACCTTTCCAGGGATATAAAGTTCGTAGAATTTGGACATCGTATATGAAAGTTATGTCAATTATAAAAACGAAGAAACATTTTTTTGTTGAAAAAATCACTGAAATTGAGGGTTTTTTCCCGAAAAATAAAAGAAATTAGGGTTTTTTCTGAAAAAAAAATATGTATAACCTGTAAAACCGGTTAAGGGGATAAATTAAAAAGTTTCTCCAAAATTTAGGTTTTTTTTAAAAAAAATAAAGTTTTAGGTTTAAGCAGAAAAAAGTTGAAAATTTAGGGTTTTTTATGAAATAAACCCTAAAAGTCGCTAACTTTTTCAGATTTCTTGATTTTGACACTATGTATTATTTTTGCTATTAAGTCATTAGGTTTTCTGAAAAATTGCAAATCTGACCATATGACCTGGTAACCTGTTACCATCCGGTCATATGGTCATTTTTGCAACTTTTTGGAAAACATAATGACTTAATTGCAACTGTTATGAAAACATAATGACTTAATTGCAAAAACTAAAAATACAGTGTCAAAATCGAGAAAATTGGAAAACTTAGTGACTTTTATGCAATTTACCCTAAATAAAAGTATTGACTTTTCTTTTGAACATGGTTGATTATATTATCCTTGCAATGTTGTATGAATGTGTTGATAGAATAAATAGTAATAATATGAATGTTGATACATCCAAAGTGTGTTGGATATATGAATGTAATTGTGTTTGTATTATTGTTAAAATTTAAGCATCAACCAAAGGTCGAAGTAGACAGGACATGAGCATTATAAGTTAAGATTCGGGACACAACCTGGCTAAGGTAACTAAATGGATTGTTTAAAATAAATCGTAAAGTTTTGGGGTGAGTGTAATAATAATTTGAAACGAGTTTCAAATCAAATTATTGGCATCAATGGATGTTCTAAAGACTTCATGGTGAAGAGTTTCGTCGGTATCTTGGTGGTTGTCCTAAACATCATAAACACCTTGAAATCTTCTTGACACCAAAGGGTGCAGTCATCTGACTAAAGAAGCTGAGAACCATGAGAAATCACAATGCATACCACCGTTTTGGAAGAGAGTTAGGAGAGGAAAATAAGATGACATATTGAGATATCAGCGGAGGAGTGTCTGATCAAATTATCTACAATGATGTTGATCATAAACCAAATCAAGGTCATTTTGGGTATATAGACAAATAAAATCTTAATTATAAGTTTAAAAGAAACCTAGAAACATAAAACAATATTATAACATATATGATTTGGTAATTATCTCGTAGAGACTTGGTAATAAGCAGGAGTGGCTACCTGTCAGATCATTCCAATACTGTGTTTCACTTTAGGATGTTTGGAACCCACTTCCTAAGTAATTAACTTGGTCAAACTTCCACAGTCGGTCGTATTATTAGAAGCAAGAAGTGATTAAAGACTGTCATGAGTGTCAGTAGATTGCCCATAGTGACATGGCATAGTGATTGCGACTAACACCCATGAGTACTTGGTAGAGATTCAAGTATTGGAACAACCCGTACCTAGGGATTACTTCATGGATTGAGTTACAAGTAACCTAGGATGATAATGTCTTGTATTCTTCAGACCGAGATACATGAGGGGTTTGTACTATGATTCTGTCATACATCGACTTTCTCACATGTTGTCCGTAACTAGTAGTTATAAAGGGAATGTTCGAGTATGATATGATGAAATAGGCAGAAACTATGTAGTCAAAGTCTATATGTTCCTTCTGTCCTAACTAAGAGAAGCGATGTCCATGGGCCCCTCGATGATTTGATGTTGACACCAAAATGCTCGGCCCCGCTCTGACTAGATCGATGTGTTCGATTGAGTAGTCTGATTTGGTCATCATAAATCTCTATCGGGAAACAAAATTTTGAACTTCTGGGGATTGACCCTTATCCATGTCCCACGTTCATAAATGGATATCTTGTAGAATAGAGGGATAATTTCTCTCTTGTCTGGGAGTCATTTCATGATCATAATTTAAACAGAGTTTCGCAGTTGCATTGGATGTTACACTCTCTGCATATTATCTGAAATTATCAGATATTCCGACCACATTAAGTTTACGACATGTCGAATTGGGAGACTGTTGGATATATATCCAGGTCATCAACTGTGGTGATCTTTCTAATAATCGCATTGTCCTATTTGGGTTGCCCTCACGGCCTAGTAAAAACAATCAGTAGCAGACACAAAGATAATTGATCAGTTTATTAATTAATTGAGAAATTAATTAATCAGAAACTGGATCAAGAATTAATTGATAAATTAATTGGTAAATTAATTTATAAGAATTAATTAAAGGGTTGGACTGTAATTAATTAATAGTTTAATTATAGGACAAGTCCAGGGGGTGCGGCCGCCAAAATGCACTAAAGTTTGGAACACCAGAAAGCCTTGCACTATAAATAGAGGCCTTGGGGTAATATCCAAAGGCATCCCAAAACCCTTGAGTGTGCCGCCATCCTCAAGAAACCCCACCCCTTCTCCTTTGTCGATTTCCTCCAACCCTCTAAAGGTTTCTGGATCGATTACCACAAGGCTTGGAAGTTTCTGTCTTCTTATTCTTCTGGTGTCCTTCGGTGTGAATCAATAGAGGGATTCTGGTTTGGATCCTTAACATCCAACCACAAAGGTATGATCAATTTTCATGGTTTGCTGGTGCCTGAACATGTTATGATCTTGCTCAGTTTATGGGATTTAATCTGTTTTGTCTTCCGCTGCCTGTATGATTAGTGTTAATCTATGTAAATCCCAACATATGCAACTATGGAACTTGCAAGGCAAACAAGGGTGGGCAAACCTTGGCAGCGAAAAGAAAGGATCCCTCCTAAACCTTTGGTAAATTTGGAAAATAAGGTTCTAGAGCACCTAAGCCAGGAAAAACAATATGCAAGTTCATCCAAGTTTCTAGCATAAATCCTAAACAGATAATCATATCATGTAAATTCAGAATATATTCTAGCATATACCCTAGAAATTTCGAAAAGCGTTATCAAGCATGAAAAACATATTCAACGATTCAGAGATAAAGCTAAGTTAGAGATAAAGCTAAAAGTCAAGTCAAAGTGACACATGCAGCAAGGAAGAAGCAAGACCGCGATGCGGTCAAGTAGCTGAAGTCTAACCCGAAAGAGTTTCAAATTTCAAAATGCGAAGAAACGGGCGATAAGGTTGACCCGCAGCGCGTATCACGCCTAACCGCGGTGCTTAGAGGCATTTTCCACAACTATAAATAGAGGCTCCCACTTCGGATTTCGGTAGCAGAGATCAGACCTTTGAGTGAAACTCAGGCATCTTTGACTCACATTTCGTAGCTTTATAGTAGATTTCGATAGTTTGGCTAGTTGTCATTATTTTAACGTTTTTTGGTTATTTCTTCACTTGTGTGCGATCGAGGGTTCTGATTTGTAGAACACCATCAACCAGAAAGGTTGGATCTGGTTCTTGATTTCAGAAGCATTCGGCTCGGATTCGGGTTTGGTTTGAATGCAAGTCATTATTCTGATTTGTTTGCTTCTGATTTCCTGAGTTTAATCTTGGAATCAGAATAGTTTAGTTTCAATTGGTTGGGACCCGTTGTGTCGACATAGATCATTGGTTTGATTTTTGGTTTTCGTGTTTTCGGGATCAACATGTATGAATAGTCGTCGTCTATAGAGTGACACTCTAGATCGGTCATATTTTGACACAAAGTGCCAACCACGAACTCCTTGGTTTGACCCTTATTTACCGCTACTAGTTGACTATAAGGTTTTATTTTAACTTTTGATCGCATCAACGATTGCGACGTGTCAAATTTTAGCGTCATTGTCGCGGTGTTGTGCGCTTAACACATTGTTTTGGTCAACAATTCTCTTTTTAGTTTAATTAGTTTATTGTTTTTGACAGTCGTTTGCATTTAGTGCATGCGTACGTGTCGAGGTGGACAACGTCACCTTTGTTATTTGATCCTGAGATAGAGATAACTGCACATAAGAATCACGTTTGTCGACGATTGTTCAACATGCTTTCTGATGATGTAGTGATTGAGGATGTTACGAATGTGCTTCATAGCGAGGTAACATGAGGACATACAATTGTGCCTCCGACTCTAGTAAATAGCAATGGAGCTAGTAGTGGCAACATAGTTTTAGCCCCTGTGCCTATCCCACCATTAGTACAGCCTGTCGTTCAACGAATATGTAACCATCGTGGACCACCTGTGGTAGTTGCACAACCGTAGGGAGTACTGAATCGTTATGGTGCTCCAGGCCAATGTCAACAACCATAGATTCCACCACCACAATTCCAAAAACCTCAACCACAAAAAATACCACAACAACCTGTAGCACAACAGTAACATAATCAGGCTCAATTGGTAGACCTGGAATTTGAATATGGAGATGATGGTTGGATGCCCAACCATAATTACAACAACAACCGGTGGAATCAAGGTCTAGGACCTCCACAACAGAAACAGTAGAATAATCAATGGAGAGGGCAACGGTACTACAATAATGAACTTTACAATGATGGTAATTTCGTTCCCCCTATTTACTTTCCTCAACTGATCGGGCAGTCGGTTGTGTCGCACTTCCAACTTAGAGAGTACGACAATTCATCGCCTACCTTTTTCCCTAAATGGATAGACTATCAGGTAGAAATTAGGCCACAACTTTTAGAAGTATTTCTTGAATTTAAGGGTTATAACCAGGACGGTCCTTATAACCACTTGTATGAATTTCTTGCCATAGCCAATGCAAACATACATAGGACTGCCAATCATGATTTCTTTAGGCTTAGGTTATTTCCATTTACTCTCAAAGATTAGGATATGTATTGGTTTACATCGATGTCGACCAACAGTATCACCACCTGGGAGCAGCTGAAAACGAAGTTCTTATAGGAGTTTTATCTTGCAAGCAAAACGTCTGAAGTACGAAGGGCAATACAAGACTTTCAACAGAAGCCGGGAGAGGCATTCCACGACGTTTTTGAGAGGTTGAAGGAGCTACTACACTCATGGCCGCATCATGAGTTCCCACGATGGCAATTGGTGAAATTTTTCTATGACAGTGTCGATAGTACGAGTCACGCGATGATCAATGCATCTTCTGGTGGGACAATTATGATGCAATATAGCAACATGACATGGAGATTTGTGGAGCAACTCAGTAATAGATCCAAGGCTAACTACTCTGCAGGGAAGAAGGACAACATCACATCAGAAACAGTAGTAGGAATTGACAATGAATGGAAAAAGGAGGTGATAAACGAAATCGGTGCCCTAAGAAGGAAGTTTGATAGATTATTTGCCACCGTACATGAAGGACCACCCGATCAATCACAGCACGGGTAGCAAGGACGAAGACCGCATGAGGTCAATCAAGTGTATGGACAAGTGCAATATCATAACAACAACAACGGTCGACCATGCAGGCCAAATAACTATGGAGGGCATAGATACAATGGTAATTACAACAATAAAAATCATCAATACAACAACAATTTTCAAGGTAATTACCACGGGCCGGCACAGAAGTAGCAGCGACAATATCGACTTGTCAACAATAATGGTAACAACAACGGTCTAAATAACAATAACGCCCCTCAAGTACAAGAGACCCAAGCCCAGAAGTTGGATAGGGTATTAGACTTTGCAACCAAAGCACATTAACAAACTATAAGATCAAAACACGAATAAAGCAAACAACGAGAACAAATAACTTTGAATATTCAATCAGTCAAATGATTTTATCACTGTAATAAGATAGTGCTCCTAATCAGAATGACGAGCAACTATGAAGATCGTTACAATGAATATTGCGACTAACCTATTGACTGTATGAACTATCTAGGGTTATAGACGTTTAAATACTAACACATAATGGACCAAACGTACAAAGCCCACCAATTACAGATAAGTACAGAAACCCTATGTCACACCCCGATCCTTGGCGGAATCGATCAAGGCGTGATATATTGTTCAATGTCTCATGACAACTATGTTATAATATGATCAGATTCAATTAAGTACTCAGTATGCAAACAAGATCCACAACATACAAATACAAATCCAAATACAACAACATTTATTACATCAAATTTAAATATTATTGTGGGTTTCTAAGGTACACCCTACTTTTCATCAACTTCATTCTTCAAATTTGTATCATGGGTAAAAACAAGTCAACTACGAGAGTTGGTGAGTAATCTAGTTTTATTAAAGAAAATTGTGAGTTTGAATAATTTGAAATTTGTTTTCTTTTGAAGTTGGCAAGCAACTGTTATTGAGATAACAGTTTATAAATCAAAAATTGATTAACAAATTATAACAACAACAATAAGTCCTCACCCTATATATATATATATATATATATATATATATATATATATAGGATGGAGCATCTAATCATCATACACACTCAACCACGTGCAATCAATCACCTTAGCGTCCCAAGGCGGGGTGGTCAACCCAATAGCGCTATTATTGTCCATAACGTACCTCAAGAATACGGGCATAGTCATGGAGATTAGACTAAAGATGGTAATGCACTACAAGTACATGTAGCGTAAACAAACAATAATTATACAAATAATGATTCACATATAAATGTCTCAACAATGTCTCAATGGTGAAAAAAATAATAAAATGAAGCTGGAACATATTAAAACCACATGATACACCCCAAAAGTATTGAAAATTATAAAATATGGGATAGATTACTCACATTAGTCCAATAATGAATGTGTGTGTTGTACGACAGACGGCTCGAGTCAAAATGTCATAGAACCTAATATAATTAATAGTTTTGGCTTAGGAATCGATAAACGGGAATATAGTATTAATAAAAATAATTAGACACATATTCCTATATTAGAAGAATTAACAATAATCCAAATTTTGTTTTGAATATTAATGTATTCATACGTTAAATGAATTTTAAATTGAATTAATTACTTTGCTTAATTAATTTATATCTTCACTTTTGGCAAGATTTTAATAATTTCTTATTAAAATAATAACTAGTTAAGTTATAAGTATTTACAGATTTTATATATTATAAACAATTATTTATATGAAATAATCATTAAAAATGCATTTTTACATGCTTAGATATTTAGGAAAATGGTTTTAAATACTAAACTGTAATGAAACATTCTGAAATTATAAGAAAATCATTATTTCATAAAATAGTAATTAGTGTAAAATTTTCATATTTTTCTTAACTGCTTTAGTATTTATTTAGTATTTTAATAATTAAACAACAACACAATTCGGGAAAAATAATAAATGATTCCCAAAACTTCTGGAAATTAACCATAGTTTTCTAACATTATATTGAGCCTACTGTAAATAATTTGGATATTTTGGACTATGGGAAGTATTTCTTATGTTTTTCATTATTAACTAATCAATAAAATAATAAATAATAGGAAAATATTAATAGAAATTCATTAGACTTTTTATTTATGATTAACATGTTATATATGATATTCTGATAAGGTTTTATAATTTTTGGACATGTGTAGCTATTTATTATCAATTTAAACCATTAAATAAACATTAAATCAGGAAAAATAAGCAAACCTTCTTAAACAAATCTGTAATTTTTGTCATGGAGTCTTTAAAATGTTAATAAGGTGCAAAACATATAAAATCTAGATTTTAACATACCTAACTATATTTTGAAATTTATTTATCTACAACAAAATAAAATACAAAATAAGCATCAAACATAACATAAATGCATGAAACTTTATAAATCCACTTTACGCAATGTATTTGTTGTTCCAAAATTTTCCCAGAATTTATTGACTGCAAAAAGTATTTTATGTGAATTATTGTCATATTTTATTGTAATAATTATAGTAATTCAATAAAAATAATTTATTTTCTAAAAATTTCCAGAACTTCTTATTTTATTTATGAGAGTCTGACCAAAATCAGGTTTATGCATAAAATGAGTTTTAAATATTTTGGTGGATTTAGTTTGTTTCATGTATGAATTTGGAACTTTTAACAACATACCTTGATGAATGCTTCAAGAGGGATGGAGATTTGAGTATATTGAAGTGTTCTTGGCTGAAAAATGAAGATTTCTACGAAGAATTTCGAGATTGAGAGTTATAGAAAGAATAGATATAGTTTGAGTGGTAATGAGAATAATGTGTTGGGAGAAAAATGAAAGGAAATATGATGGGAGGTGTGAGTGGGAGACCATGGGAATAACTTTTGGCTTTTGGTGGTCTTCATAATTTCCACTAGCACAAGCATCTCTATGTAATACACTAACTAATATAAAAATTTTATAAAATTTAATGTAGAGTTTATAAAAATAGAGTTTTATAAAAAAAATAGGTTATTATTTGATTATAACAATCTACTTTGATTTGAAGTTTAATTATAGCATTCAAGTTTGATTATTTTAATTTAATTAGAGCATCATACTTTGATTTAATTTTAATATGGTATCATAATTTAATTTGATTATAGTTATAACGTTATACTATGCTATATTGCTATTAACGTCAATTTATATCGTAGTGTATGGGTTTTGATCCTATTAGCGTCAAGTAATCTTGAGTAGGATTTATTAAATTTCCAATTGGGTTGGGTTGACCCGAATCCATTTTAAGCGGATGTCACAGTCTCCCCTACTTTAGGAAATTTTGTCCCGAAATTTAAGAAGAGAGTACCTTAAGAGAAAAGTTGCGGGTATTTGGTACGTATTTGATCCTCTCTGTATACTCGGGTCCATGTGCTGACTGCCACCTGACCTTAACTAGGGGAATGCGACTTCTTTTGAGTTGCTTTTCCTTTCGATCTGCAATTTCCAAGGGTTTCTCGATAAACTGCATTGTCTCGTCGATTTGGATATCCTCGAGAGGAACATGAAGGTTCTCGTCTGCTAAACACTTCTTAAGGTTGGCTATATGAAATACTGGGTGAACTTTGTTAAGCTCTATTGGTAGATCCAACTCGTAGGCTACTGGTCTGATCCTTTTCAGGATTTTGAACGGGCCTACATAGCGTGGTGCCAATTTACCCTTGCGTCCAAATCGAACCACACCTTTCCATGGGGACACTTTTAACATGACCATGTCACCCACGGTAAATTCAAGCGGTTTGCGTCGCTTGTCGGCGTAACTCTTTTGTCGGCTACGAGCTGCGAGAAGGTTATTGCGAATCTGAGTGATTTTGTCGGTTGTTTCCTGGATAAGCTCAGGACTAACGATTGGAGAATCCACTGTTGCGCGAATTACGTGGGACTCGCCAATTTCATGCCAGCAAATAGGATGTAACACCCCAACTTTTACAAAAAAAAAATTTCTTTTTTTTTCAAGCTTATATTACAAACATTTAGTCATACAAACCATTTAAGTTTTTACAAACGGGGTAATCACAAATTGGCATCATAACCACAGTTCAATCTTGTTTATTTTACATTTATACAACGGAGACTACGGTCCCACACTCGACTCTTCTAACTCCCTTCCTGCTTACCTGAGTACATAGAATTTTAAAAATAATACGTGAGACATAATGTCTCGTGAGCATTATGGGTTTAGACCCAAAACAGTTTTTCCAAATATAACATTATTCTTTAAATTTCCAATATTTCATTTCCTATGAGCGCACCCATAGGTATTCCTTATTTTATGCTGGTACATTCCTTCGAGCGCACCCGTAGGTTTTATACGAGACGCACTCGTATAACTACTTCCCCAATAGCATGAAACGGATTCATCTATCCGGGTAAGACAACTACTTCGCGACGGGAGGTACCATCCCAGTAGTGTCTTTTGGCCACCGCAGCAGGCTGTGGTCTTTATCCGGATACTAACAACTTATCATCATGGGCCAATCACATTATTAGTTCACTGTATTTTCTGATTCTCTTTCTTTACACATTTAATCATATTTTTCATATAATACCTTTGAAACCATAAAACCACTTTGACCCCAAAACATTTTTTTTGAATAAAAATCCATTTTGCTATGTACCAAAAATCCACATAACACTCACCTTAGACATTGCAAAGAATGTCTAAGTGTTCAACGCCTCTTTTCCCCTCCCTTGTTTGTCTATTGTTTCACCTACACAAATAATTTGGGTTATGATATGAACATATATTTTCATGTTTTCATATCATATTAAACTTATAATAATGATGAGGGGATTAAACTACTCAATTTGAGTCATAACGGGAGTGAATTGCATGAATTCGGGTCACACGGGTCGTGTACGGGTCCCACGGGTCATACGGGGTCATGTAAGGCTTCCAAGATGTCCAAACCATTTGTCCCAGGTTACACGGGTCGTGTTAAAACAACACGGGTCGTGTAACTCACTGCAGACCCCATTTTCAGCTCCAGATTTTTGTTCGTTTTTTGCAATTTTAGTCCATTTCTGGATTCAGTTTGTTTCCAAACTTAACGAAACTTTGCCAATAGGTTCTATTAACCTTCTAACATGTTAAGAACATATTTTTAATCCTATTAAGTCTTATTTAGTTCATGACTTAATGGTTAAGACCATAGGATGTCACAAGAGCTCTAAAGAAGCTCATGTGCCATCAATTCTAATACAAGGGTCCATTTCTTTCTATCTTTTATATATATCTTTATATGATCAAGGGGAGATAAATTAGGGGTTTTACAACCCAAAACATACTTTATTAATCACCAATTCATGACTCTCGTTATCTATTTCTATGGGTTTCATTCATGGAATCACCAATTCCATTCCACCCTTTCAAATTACCATTTTCCTGCACATTTTAATCTTTGATCTGCTTGGTTCCAACTCAAATCCAATTCAATTAAAGGTTAAAACATGATATTTAGAGTATTACCAAGCCTCCTAAACAACACTTATTACCCCATAAACACTAGAATCAAACCAATATTCACAAACCCAAATTCTAGGGTTCTTGAACAAAATTGTCAATTCCTTTTGCTTCTAATTGTTTCCAAAGGTGGAATTGAGTTCTAATGATGTTTAGAACATGATTCAAAGGTTAGAAACTTAAAAGAAAACTCACACAACTTCTGAATTTCGTTTTCACCCATTCAAAATAACTCAAAATGGTTTAACTAGCTTACAAAGGTGAAATTCTCACCTTAAATGACTTGGGAGTCACAATCTTCAAGGTTGGTTCTTCAATTCCTGCTCTAATCACCGCTTCAATTTCTCGTGAACCTCCAGAAGTCGTGCTCTCAAGAAATCTCTAGAACTCTCCACATCTTCTGGGAACTATGGGAGATTTTTCTCCTATTTATAGTTCCAAAATTTTCAATTTCACCCCTCAAGTTCCAATTCTTGAATCTTTAACACCATAATCTAATCTTTATTACATGAAGTTTCATTTCTTATATTATTGCCCCATAAACACAAAATATTTTACACCAAGGTCCAAATCATGGCAAAAGACTAATTTGCCCTTTTTCGCAATTTTACCATTACACACGCTTATTTTACACCATCCGGCAGAGTAAGAACCGGCGCATTACACAATTTTTCTTTCAATGTCTCAAACGCTTTTTCTTGTTCTACCCCCACTCGAATTTTACCCCTTTTCTTGTTAGCTTTGTAAGAGGTACTGCAATTCGTGAAAAATCTTGGATGAACCGTCGGTAGTACCCGGCGAGTCCAACAAAACTTCTTACTTCTGTCGGGGTCTTGGGAATTTCCCATTTCATCACTGCTTCCACCTTTGATGGATCTACTTTAATGCCTTGGATTGAGACAACGTGTCCAAGGAATTGCACTTCACTCAGCCAGAATTCGCACTTCGAAAATTTCGCATATAACTTCTCTTTCTTTAAAACTTCCAGCACCGTTCTCAAATGATTCTTGTGGTCTTCCGCATTCTTTGAGTAGATAAGAATGTCATCAATAAAGACAATAACAAACTTATCAAAGAACGGCTTGCACACCCTATTCATCAAATCCATGAAGATTGCCGGGGCATTAGTCAAACTAAAAGGCATGACCAGGAATTCATAATGCCCGTATCTAGTACGGAAAGCAGTCTTCTCAATATCTTCGTTTCTCACGCGCACCTGGTGATAACCAGATCGAAGGTCAATCTTAGAGAAATAGTCAGCGCCTTGCAACTGATCAAACAGATCGTTATACGTGGTAGCGGGTAACGATTCTTGATGGTAATTTTATTGAGCTCGCGGTAGTCAATGCACATTCGCATCGTGCCATCCTTCTTTTTGACGAACAGCACCGGTGCACCCCAAGGCGACACACTAGGGCGTATGAAGCCTTTGTCGAGCAATTCTTGTAATTGTGACATCAACTCCCGCATTTCGGTCGGGGCCAAACGGTATGGAGCACAAGCGATAGGAGAAGCTCTTGGTACAAGATCAATTCGGAATTCAACTTGTCTCTCTGGTGGCAAACCGAGTAAGTCATCTAGAAACACTTCAGGATATTCTTTCACCATGTCAATGTCATGTACCGTCTTCTTTACTTTATCTTCCATCATTACATACGCCACATAGGATAAGCATCCCTTCATTAAACATCTCCTGACCTTCGCTGCGCTAATCAAATTGGACATCCTCTTGGGTTTTTCACCATACACATACACCTTGCTACCATTTGGAATTTTCACCGACACTATCTTTTTCCCACATGCGATTTTTGCATCATTGGGCCCAAGCCAATCCATACCAATGACAACATCAAAAGTCTTCACTCCAATCGGAAGAAGGTTCAACGAAAATTTCTGATCATCTATGCTGAGTTCGTAGCCACGGTACACATGTTTTATCTCCACCTTATTACCACTCGCCAATTCTACCTCACATACATGATCTAATGGTTCTAGCGGTATATTGAATTTTAGACCAAAATAATGGGACACAAACGAACACGTAGCACCAGAATCAAATAATACGTAGGCAGGTATCTGGTTAATTAGTAGAGTACCTGAGACCACGTCTTGTGTCTCTTTTGCTTCTTCTCGGGTGAGTTGGAAGGCACGAGTCTTCACCTTTTGAGGCTCCGTCTTTTTCTGCGCAGTTGATACCATTGTCTCGCCACCCTTCTTTGGACAGTTGAAACTATAGTGCCCCTTTTCGTGACATGAGAAACACTCGACTTTGCTGAGCTTCGGATAGGTACACTCCCTAGCCTTGTGCCCCGTTCTTCCGCAGTTAAAACAAGCCGCACTTCCCATCTTATATTCGCCCGTATGCTCTTTCCCACATTTCTCACACGTCTTTCGGCTGCCATGCTTGGTTGACATCACTACCGACTTTCCCTTCTTATTCCAGCTACTACTCCCGCCACTGAATTTACGTTTATCCCCAGAAACTTGCCTCTCCATTGTTCTTCGTTTCCACACATCTTCAACATTTCTTGCTGCCTCAAATGCCGCATCCATTGTTACCGCCCGTTTTACTTCCAATTCATACTCCCAAGGTAGGCCTTTCACATAACGGTTGATTCGTGCCCGCTCCGTAGTGTAAATGTTTCCCACAAATGGTAGCATATCGCTGAACTTTTTAGTATACTCGGCAACAGTCAAACTACCCTTCTTTAGAGTAAGAAATTCGTCTTCAAGTTTTTCTATGTCCCGAAGGGGACAATATTTGTTCTTCAAGCGAGTGGTGAATTCGGTCCACGACCATTTATAAATTACATCCTTTCCGACCAGTTCGTACAGGGTATTCCACCAAACTAACGCATCGTCTTTTAACATTCGTGAGGCATAATAAACTTTATCTTTCTCATGACACTTGCTGACCTCCAGTACTTGCTCCGTCTCCCGTATCCACCGCATCGTGACTTTAGGCTCGTAGCTACCATAGTATTCCGTTGGTTTACATGCTAGAAAAGTTTTGAAAGAACATCTCTTCTTATCTTCTGTCCCCACACTATCCTCCTCTGTAACCGAATCTCCGTTAGTGGGTCTCCAAGAAGCATCATCTGCTGAAGGATTAGGATGTGGGTCCCCCAGCTGTGTATTCAGCATTTGGCGCATATCTTCCCTCATTTCTGTTTTTAAATTGCTAATAAGGTTTTGTATAGCCTCCAAAGTCACAGGTGGAGGTTGCGGTATTGGGTTTGGCATATCACCCATATTGTCCGCATCATTGACGGGAATACTCCCACGAGATGGAGTATGACTGGCTGCCCGTCCCCCACTTGAAAGGCTATGATCACCGCTCTCCATTTACTATATAAAATGAAATAGATTTACATTTATTATTCCACATAAATATATTTATCAATATATCTGAAAGCTGTAGCATGTAATCTCCCTATGGAACTTGTGTTCCCAAGTATCTCTCTCCTAATTTCCACAACCAGATTCCTCAGGCTCCCTCGTGACTTCACCATTTCCAAAGCATATCCTGTGGTTACAATAATACGGGCCCAATATTACTTTAACCACCTATATACTTTGGCTCTGATGTCATCACAAGATCCCCTGATCCCTTAGTTAGTACCTAGTGCTACTACTTTACTTACTATTAATCCACTAGTTTAAGCCTAGGATGGTTACCCAACCTAATTCGCTTAAACCATGGCTCTGATACCAAATTGTAACACCCCAACTTTTACAAAAAAAGTTTTTTTTTGTAAAAGTTGGGGTGTTACATAGGAGATCGGCATTTACGGCCATACAATGCCTCAAATGGTGGCATCTTGATGCTAGAATGATAACTGTTATTATAGGAGAATTCCACCAACGGTAAATGAGAGTCCCAGTTTCCTCCGAAATCTAAAACACACGCCCTCAACATATCTTCGAGTGTTTGAATTGTCCTCTCAGATTGACCATCGGTTTGAGGATGATAGGCGGTACTGAGATCGAGGCGGGTTCCCATGGCTGCTTGAAGTGATTGCCAAAACCGAGAGAGAAATCTCCCATCACGATCTGAAATGATGCTGAGAGAGATGCCATGCCAACTAACTATCTCGTCGATGTAAATCCGGGCTAGTTGTTCGACCTTGAAATGTTCACGGATGGGAAGGAAATGAGCGGATTTGGTCAAACGGTCAATGATTACCCAAATGTTGTTGTGTCCCTTAGTGGTACGAGGAAGTTTGGTTACGAAATCCATGGCGATCGCTTCCCATTTCCACTCGGGGATTACCGGTTGGACCAATAGTCTAGAGGGTCGTTGATGTTCTGCTTTGACCCTGGAACATGTAAGACATTTGGCCACGAATAAAACAATATCCTTTTTCATTCCCGACCACCAATAATTGGTTCTCAGGCCATGATACATCTTGTCAGCGCCAGGATGAATGGAATATCGAGTTTTATGGATTTCTTCCATCAGGAAGGTACGAAGATTGTCGCGATCTGGGATCCAGATGCGATCTTGATAATAGAAAATGTCATCAGATTTACTTTCCAACTCCCCATCAATTCCCGTGGGCATGTCATTTTCGGTAATTGCTGAGTGTTGGGCTCCTCGAATTCGGTCGCTGAGATTGGACAAGATATGAAGAACATATTAGATGAAATGCTTTGGCATGTTCTTTTCGGCTTAACGCGTCGGCTACCACGTTTGCCTTGCCCGGATGATAGCGTATTCCACACTCGTAATCATTTAGGAGTTCGACCCATCATGTTTGTCTCATATTGAGTTCCTTTTGATTAAGAATATGTTGCAAGCTCTTGTGGTCGGTAAAAATTACGCATTTAGTGCCGTAAAGGTAATGCCTCCAAATTTTAAGAGCGAAAACCACGGCACCGAGCTCCAAATAATGAGTCGTATAATTCCTTTCATGGATTTTGAGTTGTCGTGATGCGTAAGCTATAACCTTTCCCCTTTGCATCAAAACACAACCTAGACCGAGATTGGAGGCATCGCAGTATACCACGAAATCTTCGGATCCTTCAGGGAGTGTAAGAATCGGGGCGTCACACAATCTTTGTTTAAGGGTTTGGAAAGCGTCTTCCTGCTTGGGTCCCCAATCAAATGGCGTACCCTTTCAAGTGAGAGAAGTAAGCGGTAAAGTGATCTTTGAAAAATTTGAAATGAAACGCCGGTAGTAGCCAGCTAAACCGAGGAAGGACCGAATTTCCTTGGGGGTACGTGGGGCTTTCCAATTCTTGACTGCTTCAACTTTTGCGGGATCGACTAAAATACCCTTGCACTTACAATATGACCGAGGAATTGTACCTCATTTAACCAAAACTCGCATTTCGAAAATTTGGCATATAGCTGATTTCCTTGCAATGTTTGGAGAGTTAGACGAAGGTGTCTTTCATGGTCTGCCTTTGTCTTGGAGTAAATGAGGATGTCATCAATAAAGACGATAACAAAACGGTCGAGATAAGGTTTAAATACCCGATTCATCAAGTCCATGAATGCGGCAGGGGCATTCGTTAGGCCAAAAGGCATAACGGTAAACTCGTAATGACCATAGCGGGTTTGGAAAGCGGTTTTGGGGATGTCTTCTTCCCGTACTCGAAGTTGGTGATAACCCGAGCGGAGGTCAATTTTTGAGAAGCATGAAGCTCCTTGAAGCTGATCAAAAAGGTCGTCAATCCGAGGTAACGGATATCGGTTCTTGATGGTTAATTTAGTTAGCTCCCGATAATCGATACACATACGAAACGAACCATCTTTCTTTTTGATGAAAAGAACCGGGGCTCCTCAGGGTGAAGTACTAGGGCGGATAAATCCCTTATTGGTTAATTCTTGGAGCTGACTTGCTAATTCTTGCATCTTGGTTGGAGCCAACCGATATGGAGACTTGGCTGTGGGAGCAGCCTCAGGAACGAGATCGATGCGGAACTCTAACTCACGTACTGGAGGGAGTCCAGATATGTCATCGGGAAAGATGTCGGGAAAGTCTCGTACAATCAGAATATCTTCGATCTTCTTTTCTTTGACCTTTGTTTCCACCACATGGGCTAAGAAAGCCATGTATTCTTTACGTAGATATGATCGAGCTTGAGTACATGACATAAGACTAAGCTTTTTTGAACGAGTCTCGCCATAAATACGAAGACTTTGACCGTCGGCAAGAGGAATACGAATAAACTTCTCGTAACACACTATTTCAGCATGGTTTTGGGATAGCCAATCCATTCCCACGATGATGTCGAAGCTACCAAGTTCCATAGGAACTAAATTGACGGAAAATTTATGACCGCAAAAATCGAAAGTGCAATCTTGGATGACTGTATTGAGTGAAATGTATTTTCCATTGGCGACTTCTACGGTAAAGTGTTCATCAAGTATCGTACGAGGTGTGTGAAGTATGGGTTCAAATTCCAAAGACACAAAAATTTTATCGGCACCTGAATCAAAAAGTACTGACGCGTAGTAGTCATTTATGAGAAACGTACCATTTACGACCTTGTTATCGGTCTGTGCTTGGGTTGCGGTAATGACAAATGCTCGGCCTTTAAGAGCTGGAACCTGCATTTTTGGATTTGCCTGGGCTTGAGTGTTACTGATATTGACAAGCCTAGGACACGCATTTCTGAAATGGGTGGGGTCACCACAGTTGAAGCATGTTCCAGTTGGATATCGGGTTTGTGTTTGCTGATTTGAGGGTAGAGCGAATGGTCGCTGAGTTTTTGGTGCACGGCATGTGTTCGCCAAGTGGCCATAGCGGCCACAAGTCGTACAAAGGCGACACGGGCTGGTGGACATATGGTGATAGTTACAATGGTTACAGAGGGGGTGAGGTCCGGTATACGGCTTTTTGTTTGGTTGGGTGACTTGGGTGATAGGAGCAGCAGGGGTAATAACAGCATGGTTGTGGTGATGGCTTTTCCGCTTCTTTTTGTCGTGTCGGTGTGAGGACTCGGACTTGACAATTAGGGGGGTCTCAGGGGTCGGCTTTTCAGTTGTCATCTTTGAACCCTTGCATGGGAGGACACCATCGTTCATATTATCCTCGTTGAGTTGACCTGCTATTTCAATAGCGGATTCCAGAGTAGATGGCCTGCTGCTGGTCACCGAATCACGGATCTAGCATGGTAACCCTTTGATGTAGCGGCGTATTGCAGTTTTCATAGGTTGAACCATGTGAGGTAGGAATCTTGAAAGATCATAGAATCTATTAGTGTAGGTCGCGTTATCTCCTCCCACCTGTTTCAGATTCCAGAATTCCTCGAGAGTTTGCAATTCGCTGTCCGGGCAGAACTTCTCTATCATGCGTTCCTTTAGTTTTGACCAGGTCATTCCCAAGGCAACACCCTCTCCTTTTGCCCGTTTTTCAAGGTTCCACCATGAGAGAGCATGACCTTGGAGGCACCCTGTAGCGTGACGGACCATCAGGTCCTCAGAGCACTCGCTGTGGATGAAAGTACTCTCCATTTCTTCGATCCATGTGAGGAGTGCGGTGGCACCATCTATGCCTTTGAAGTAAGGCGGATTACAGCTACGAAAGTGCTTAAACGAGCAACGATGAGTGGTTGCTGGAGCTTGCGGCTGAAGAGTTTGAAGATAGGTTGCAATTGTTGGGATGACATTTGCTACCTCCTTAGCGATAAGGGCGGCTAGCCTTCGGTTGTTACGAGCAGCGTATGGGGGTCGTAATGCCATCTATGAGAAACACGCATATGGACTTGTAAGTTATTTGTAAATTGATTATGGAAATTAAGTTTGTAGACATTGTTGGGTAAAATGATTGTAAAACACTTGTTGGGCCATGGTTAGGAGTGTTAGGCACCTTTTGGGCTTTCCATGGGTACTAAATGTGAAGCATGTAGCAATTGTGTGGGCCCCCACAATACTAAGTTTTCACATGTTTTTCCCACTTCAACGCCCATTAGGGAACTTAATAGTCCAATGAGTTGGCCATTTTGGAGTGTATCCTTTCGGATACGTTTGATAAGGTCGGGTATTTTAATGGCTCAAAAGTAATGTGAATGACGCGCTTTGGCCTATAGGTTTGGGAACTCTCGCCTTTGGTCCCCAGGTAAGCAAACTGGTCCCTCGGTTGATTGGGATGTATACGAATGCTTACCTAGTCAGGACTTTCGGGCTACCGGCACCTCCCCCTTCCAGTTACTACGCGTCCATTACTTTGATCCTACCCAACTAGAGTGGATGACTTTTAATTTCCTCTGAGCTATAAGGAATATATATGTATATAAATTTTTATTCTGAAACCGTTTGAGTATGTGTGTGATTTTAAGAGAAAGAGGAGAAAATTCATATGTGTATGCACACATATAAGTGTCGGGAATAATACGTAAGCACATAAGGGAGCAATTAGCACACAAAGGTATTCCAAGGATTTTCTAAGTGCGAATTGCATGCAGTTGTGTGTGCATTTTATAAACTAGCATACGAGAGGACCCTAGAGGCTATAGACTAGGTCAAGACAATTAACCTAATTCCCTATAGTCAAGGGCTCTGATACCAATCTGTCACACCCCGATCCTTGGCGGAATCGATCAAGGCGTGATATATTGTTCAAAGTCTCATGACAACTATGTTATAATATGATTAGATTCAATTAAGTGCTAAGTATGCAAACAAGATCCACAACATACAAATACAAATCCAAATACAACAACATTTATTACATCAAATTTAAATATTCTTGTGGGTTTCTAAGGTACACCCTACTTTTCATCAACTTCATTCTTCAAATCTGCATCATGGGTAAAAACAAGTCAACTACGAGAGTTGGTGAGTAATCTAGTTTTATTAAAGAAAATTGTGAGTTTGAATAATTTGAAATTTGTTTTCTTTTGAAGTTGGCAAGCAACTGTTATTGAGATAACAGTTTATAAATCAAAAATTGATTAACAAATGATAACAACAACAATAAGTCCTCACCCTATATATACATATATATGTATATATATAGGATGGAGCATCTAATCATCATACACACTCAACCACGTGCAATCAATTACCTTAGCATCCCAAGGCGGGGTGGTCAACCCAATAGCGCTATTATTGTCCATAACGTACCTCAAGAATACGGGCATAGTCATGGAGATTAGACTAAAAATGGTAATGCACTACAAGTACATGTAGCGTAAACAAACAATAATTATACAAATAATGATTCACATATAAATGTCCCAACAATGTCTCAATGGTGAAAAAAATAATAAAATGAAGCTGGAACATATTAAAACCACATGATACACCCCAAAAGTATTGAAAATTATAAAATATGGGGTAGATTACTCACATTAGTCCAATAAGGAATGCTCGTGTTGTACGATAGACGGCTCGAGTCAAAATGTCGTAGAACCTAATATAATTAATAGTTTTGGCTTAGGAATCGATAAACGGGAATATAGTATTAATAAAAATAATTAGACACATATTCTTATATTAGATGAATTAACAATAATCCAAATTTTGTTTTGAATATTAATGTATTCATATGTTAAATGAATTTTAAATTGAATTAATTACTTTGCTTAATTATTTTATATCTTCACTTTAGGCAAGATTTTAATAATTTCTTTTTAAAATAATAACTAGTCAAATTATAAGTATTTACAGATTTTATATATTATAAACAATTATTTATATGAAATAATCATTAAAAATGCATTTTTACATGCTTAGATATTTAGGAAAATGGTTTGAAATACTAAACAGTAATGAAACATTCTGAAATTATCAGAAAATCATTATTTCATAAAATAGTAATTACTGTAAAATTTTCATATTTTTCTTAACTGCTTTAGTATTTATTTAGTATTTTAATAATTAAACAACAACAAAATTGGGGAAAAATAATAAATGATTCCCAAAACTTCTAGAAAATTAACCATAGTTTTCTAACATTATATTGCGCCTACTGTAAATATTTTGGATATTTTGGACTAAGGGAAGTATTTCTTATGTTTTTCATTATTAACTAATAAATAAAATCACAAATAATAGGAAAATATTAAGCGAAATTCATTAGACTTTTTATTTATGATTAACATGCTATATATGATATTCTGAAAATGTTTTATAATTTTTGGACATGTGTAGCTATTTATTATCAATTTAAACCATTAAATAAACATTAAATCAGGAAAAATAAGCAAACCTTCTTAAAAAAATCTGTAAATTTTGTCATGGAGTCTTTAAAATGTTAATAAAGTGAGAAATATATAAAATCTATATTTTAACATACCTAACTATATTTTGCAATTTATTTATCTACAACAAAATAAAATACAAAATAAGCATCAAACAATAATATAAATGCATGAAACTTTAGAAATCCACTTTAAGCAATGTATTTCTTGTTCCAAAATTTTCCCAGAATTTATTGACTGCAAAAGGTATTTTATGTGAATTATTGCCATATTTTATTGCAATAATTATAGTAATTCAATAAAAATAAGTTATTTTCTGAACATTTCCAGAACTTCTTATTTTATTTATGAGAGTCTGGGAAAAATCAGTTTTATGCATAAAATGACTTTTAGATATTTTGGTGGATTTAATTTGTTTCATGTATGAATTTGGAACTTTTAACAACATACATTGATGAATGCTTCAAGAGGGATGGAGATTTGAGTATATTGAAGTGTTCTTGGCTGAAAAATGAAGATTTCTAGGAAGAATTTCGAGATTGAGAGTGAGAGAAAGAATAGATATAGTTTGAGTGGTGATGAGAATAATGTGTTGGGAGAAAAATGAAAGGAAAGATGATGGGAGGTGTGAGTGGGAGACCATGGGAATAACTTATGGCTTTTGGTGGTCTTCATAATTTCCCACTAGCACAAGCATCTCTATGTAATACACTAACTAATATAAAAATTTTATAAAATTTAATGTAGAGTTTATAAAAATAGAGTTTTATAAAAAAAAAAAGGTTATTATTTGATTATAACAATCTACTTTGATTTGAAGTTTAATTATAGCATTCAAGTTTGATTATTTTAATTTAATTAGAGCATCATACTTTGATTTAATTTTAATATGGAATCATAATTTAATTTGATTATAGTTATAACGTTATACTATGCTATATTGCTATTAACGTCAATTTATATCGTAGTGTATGGGTTTTGATCCTATTAGCGTCAAGTAATCTTGAGTAGGGTTTATTAAATTTCCAATTGGGTTGGGTTGACCCGAATCCATTTTAGACGGATGTCACACCCTAGACATTATCGCTAACGTACTAAAGATAAGTACAAAAGATGAAAGCTAGCAATCTTCGTATCAAACACCATCTTCGGATCAGTCAGTACCTTCGGACAGGAACTCAAGTACTTCGGACATAGAATCTCAACACAATCAATTTCCTAACAAAAGCCAAAAGTTCCTTCCTAACTACAATCTACCACTTAAGATTTTCACACAACCTTTCTTCGCATCCTCAGAGTTTTCATTATTTATTGTCACTCTGGTCACCATTCCTTCCAAAAATGTTGTTGGGAACTTCTCCTTTTCATCCATAACAAAAAAAGTTTCTTTATAGCACTTTTCCTCGTAAGTTTTCCTATGTAGACTACTCCCCATGGTTTATGAATATTCTTCCCATCACTCTTCTTTTCGATCCCTGGGTGTTCTTTATCTGTAGCAGGAACTGCTTCTTTAAAGAGCTTGGAAATTTCGTAATCATACAAACAAAAGTTTCGGGGATAGGAACCTATAAACCTTCCTATTATTGTTTGTCCACGTGTGAGGACTACTTGCTTGGATATATTCGTTTGATAAGATGTAAAATCTTTCCACTAGAACCAGGAAGTCATTTGGGTTCATCAGAGGGAATTCAGCAACAGTAAAGGAGCTTTCTATCTTCTGTTCACCTCTTCGAACGTGATAAGTGTAATTTTGATACACGTTTTCAAATAATTCAGCCATCTCAATTCTATCAACTCCCACAATCTTCAAGCAAGACCAGACATGAGTTTGATCTACTCCCAGGTTCTCATGAAACCTAGATTTTTGTTCTTGAAATTTTCCCTTCTCAGCAGGATCAAACTCAATGTCGTAGACATTCGCCGCATACTGTAACACCCGTGTCCCGGATAATGTTTCAAATCAAAACATTAGTTACAATCTCATATAAAAATCAGCACTGTATGCCGATCTTAGAAAAATCATAATTAATTCTATAAAAAATCGGATTGACCTCAAACCAGTGCATAAAGTTTGCAAATTGAGTCTAGTTTAAGTGATAACAATTTTGTATATCGCGACGCGACGGGGTATGGGATCGCGACGCGATCTCTGTCGGCAGTGTCAGTTGAGTGCGCGATGAGATAAGGGCTTACGTCAGAGATCGGGACGCGATCTAGGGTTGGATCGCGACACGACGGAGGTCCAGAGGCCTATAAATACGAGGCACAAGCCTCATTTTGAGGCAGAACACACACCAAACACATATACGATATAGGAGAGTGTTCTGGTAATGAGTATACATTTGAGAGATGATAGTGATAAGTAAGGATCCAGCGGTAGCTAGCATCGAGGTGCTCGAGAGCTATCAGAAGTCCGGAACGAGAAACGTGCCAGGACTCCGAGAAAGCACCAAACTCAAGTGAGTAATCGCTACCGTATCTCCCTAGTAGTTTATACGTGTTAAACTATAGTAGAAAGAAATTGCTAAAAGAAATGCAAAGTAGTATAGTTATGATTTTTATTAGTAGTTATGTGGAAACTAGGTATGATATGGACCCGTTTGACGAGTCCGTCTCGTGAATAGTAAAGTGACACAAGCTGATACTGAGTAGCGTGATTAACCAGTAGTGTAGTGCCCGTGCGGAAGGATGACATATGACATAGAAAGAGGATTAAATAGATGATGTGTGCCAACACTATATGTTACACCAGTATTGGTCTAGTAAGTTAGAAGGGATATGGATATCCTATAAAGTAAGCATAGGAAATCGTGTAGACAGTACCAAATGATGAATTTGGTTAGAGAACGATAGTATCGAGTGATAAACCGGTGCGTAATCGGTAAACATTTTTAGCATAGCAATAACGAATGAGTTGCCGTATAATAAAAGTAGGCGGCATAATAGTAGAATGCATTACGGTATACGATACCGTAAGTGAGTGACGTTAGACAGTACGGTAACGCTATAAGTTACCAGACAATAGAAGAAAGCATAGAAAGACATAGTAAGTGAGTAACGGTAACGATATAAGTTACCAGATAGTAGAAGAAAGTGTAGTAAGTATATACGAAGAGTGAGTTCCGTTGGGTAATACTGTAGTTTCACAGTATGATGTACGAGTTAGGAAGTGATCGTATGACGGTCAAGTGTAGTAAAATGATTCTGTGAAACGAGTGTGGCTATTTAGGCCATACTGTGATTCGATTACTCACTAAGCTTTATAGCTTACCCATTTATTTATGTGGTTTTTGCAGGTATAGGTAACGCTCGGCTTGGATCATGGGATGATCCCTGGTGATATTATCTTGTAAAACTCAGGCTTTAGAAAGCCGGGTCGTTACAAATGGTATCAGAGCCGATATTTGAGTGAACTAGGTGTTAGTAGAAAAGATTCCTAGACTCAAATCAGTAGTTATATGCGGATTACCTAATGATAGGTAAATATCACAAAAATATTGTGATAAGGAGAATGATGGGTAAACATCACAAATTGTGATGAGAAGATAGATAAAGATAAAGCAAACTATACATAGTAACACAATATGAGTGTTAAAGAACTCCTTAGAAATTTAAGGAGAAAAAGATAGTAAGAACAGTGATAAGATAGCTTGTTAAAAATATAAACAAGAAAGTAAGTGAGAAATAAGAACTACAAGAACGTATTAAAACATGAGAATGGTACAAAAGGTACCAAAGAAGATAAGAAGTATACTCATAAGAGTAATACAAGAAAACTGAAAAAAAAGCAAGCAGTTTTGAGAAAAGAAACAGTTTGAGTAAGAAAACATAAAATAAAAGTTTGGCCAGCAGGCTATAAAGAAAAGAGTTGGCTTTTAGCCATAAGATATTTTCGAAAGTATGACTTAAAAGTCAAAAAGGTAAGAAAGAATGTAAGATATGAAGATAAAAGTAATGATAAAAGTAGCTCTACGTAAGAGCTAAAAGTTTGTTTGAAAGAAGTCTATGAAAAGCTAAAATTTTAAAATAGTGGCTCTACATATGAGCTAAAATGTTTTACGAGTCTGAACTATGTTTCAGAAAAGAGTTTTGAAAGCTATGAGATTTGAAAAGATATTGAAAGTCGCTTTATATAAGAGCGAAAGATGTTTTAGTTTAGCCAAGACCAATTTGAAACGAATGACAGTCGAGAAGAGAAAGAGGTCCGGACAGGCTTTCGCCATTTAAGGAAGCCTAGAAGACACTACTGGGATGGTACCTCCCTTCGCGAAGTAGTTGTCTAGCTTAGTATACCCTTGCACTTGGATCCGTTCCAAGTCACAAAAGGGGAGACAGAGATAGCATAACCTAGCGGGTGGATCTGTTCTGTCCCGCGAGGAAAGTTAGTAGAATGAGTTTCATGAGTTTCAGTTGGTCTTACGCTAAGAGAAAGGAAAGAGTTAAAGAAAGAATTATTTTCAAAATGAGGGTTATTTTATAACCAAAGAAGATTAAGGGTCCTGTAATGACCAAAAGTTATGATAGAAATTTTTAACAAGATAACAAAAGAGTCATTTTATGATCAAGAAGTAAAAAAAGAGATTTTTTTTTCTAAAAGAGTCATTTTCATAACTAGAGTATGTAAAAACTTTAAAAGTATAAGAGAGTCACTTTATGACTAGAAAGAGTAAAAAGGAAATTTTTACTAAAGAACGAAAGACCCAACTGAAAAAAAAAACATAATAATATGTTGAAACAGAACAGTTGGAAAGTATGGAAGTTAATTATGTGATAATAAAAAAGTCACAATAGTAAGCATATAAGAAAGCGAATATGTATGAGACTGGTGAGTTTTGGTATAGAAAAAGAAAGAATACAAATAGACTATACCACGTGTAACTAGTGGTATATGAGTTAAGGGAACCAGTGAGCCAGGAAACCCAGTGTAACGTTAGAATCAGTATGTATCAGTAATTATGATAGTAACGGCCCGTATTATCATAGTCACAAAATATGTATTGATGCTAACGGAATCACGAAGGAATCATAGTAATCTGGTAAGAAATAAGTAGAAAGTATAACAAACATAAAACTATGTTGTGAAAATGAGTAAAAGATATGGGAACCCTTGTACCCAAAAGTATAAGTCAAGTAAGTATGAGTGACGATAAGAGAAAACAAGTAATGATAAATATAGTATGGTAAGAATACCTAAGGGTGTAGAAGAATATGTACACAGGTACATAAGACTTAGTTTGAGAGATTACTAAGATTTCGGGGACGAAATCCTGTAAGAGGGAAGGATTGTAACACCCGTGTCCCGGATAATGTTTCAAATCAAAACATTAGTTACAATCTCATATAAAAATCATCATTGTATGCCGATCTTAGAAAAATCATAATTAATTCTATAAAAATCGGATTGACCTCAAACTAGTGCACAAAGTTTGAAAACTGAGTCTAGTTTAAGTGATAAAAATTTGTATATCGCGACGTGACGGGGTATGGGATCGCGACGCGATCTCTGTCGGCAGTGTCGGTTGAGTGCGCGATGAGATAAGCGCTTACGTCAGAGATCGGGACGCGATCTAGGGTTGGATCGCGACGCGACGGAGGTCCAGAGGCCTATAAATACGAGGCACAAGCCTCATTTTGAGGCAGAACACACACCAAACACATATACGATATAGGAGAGTGTTCTGGTAATGAGTATACGTTGAGAGATGATAGTGAGAAGTAAGGAGCCAGCGGTAGCTAGCATCGAGGTGCTCGAGAGCTATCAGAAGTCCGCAACGAGAAACGTGCCAGGACTCCGAGAAAGCACCAAACTCAAGTGAGTAATCGCTACCGTATCTCCCTAGTAGTTTATACGTGTTAAACTATAGTAGAAAGAAATTGTTAAAATAAATGCAAAGTAGTATAGTTATGATTTTTATTAGTAGTTATGTGGAAACTAGGTATGATATGGACCCGTTTGACGAGTCCGTCTCGTGAATAGTAAAGTGACACGAGCTGATACTGAGCAGCGTGATTAACCAGTAGTGTAGTGCCCGTGCGGAAGGATGACATATGACATAGAAAGAGGATTAAATAGATGATGTGTGCCAACACTATATGTTACACCAGTATTGGTCTAGTAAGTTAGAAGGGATATGGATATCCTATAAAGCAAGCATAGGAAATCGTGTAGACAGTACCAAATGATGAATTTGGTTAGAGAACGATAGTATCGAGTGATAAACCGGTGCGTAATCGGTAAACATTTTTAGCATAGCAATAACGAATGAGTTGCCGTATAATAAAAGTAGGCGGTATAATAGTAGAATGCATTACGGTATACGATACCGTAAGTGAGTGACGTTAGACAGTACGGTAACGCTATAAGTTACCGGACAATAGAAGAAAGCATAGAAAGACATAGTAAGTGAGTAACGGTAACGATATAAGTTACCAGATAGTAGAAGAAAGTGTAGTAAGTATATACGAAGAGTGAGTTCCGTCGGGTAATACGGTGGTTTCACAGTATGATGTACGAGTTAGGAAAGTGATCGTATGACGGTCAAGTGTAGTAAAATGATTCTGTGAAACGAGTGTGGCTATTTAGGCCATACTGTGATTCGATTACTCACTAAGCTTTATAGCTTACCCTTTTATTTATGTGGTTTTTGCAGGTATAGGTAACGCTCGGCTTGGATCATGGGACGATCCCTGGTGATATTATCTTGTAAAACTCAGGCTTTGGAAAGCCGGGTCGTTACACATACAGCTTCGGATTGAAAGGAATATCCAGCTGAAGATCTATAGTGTTTTCGACTTCGTATGACACCAGTGGCACTCTATCAAAAATCTCCACATTGGTGAAAACCAATGGGATCATTGTCTGATAGGTCCATATTTTGTTGACTGGACCCATCTCTTCCTTCTTTCCCATGCGACTTCGGGAAACGACATAAAGATACCTCAATTTCTCATACTCTTCTATATCTTTTATTGTTTTTGCGCAGATTTGGAAAGTTCATGAGCAATCTTTTTGCCTTTGTCAACAGACGTACCAGACCCTGATGGAATTTGGGTAGAAGTTGTATTTGTCGATGTAAAAGTGGGGGCAGAACCTACTCCAATTTTGACTCCGTTTGCAAATCTTTTTATCATGCTCGAAGTGGACTGATAACGCCTAGTAATATCAAGTATTCTAGGCATTATTTAGCCGTGTTTTAGTTAATTTATCTTTATTAATTGGCTAATATCACTTACTTTTGTGCCAAAGTGCTTCGAAATGTTTTTAGTGTAAATGCAGGGGTTTTAGTGCAATTCCGGAGAAGTTACGGAGCAAAACGGACCAGAAAAAGAAGTCAGCAGATATTAGCGTCGCTAACTTTTATAGTTAGCATTGCTAATGTTCGTAGGAGGGAAAATCTGCAAATTCAAATTTCGAACGCGCGCTGGAAAGTTCTGGAAGCACACATTAGCGACACTAATTTCCACATTAGCGACGCTAATGTCAAAAAATGATAAAATCTCCGTTTTTGACTTTTAAACTCCGAAAAGTCGGGATAAGGCAACACGCACGTCGCGGATTTAGCTTGGCCGCGACGCGGCAACCCTAATTTCGCACAACTATAAATATCGCAGTCCCGTCCGACTTTTAGAGCATCCCGGGACGCGAAGGAGGGATCCGAAGGCACAATTTCGGCAGTTTTTCAGTGGGAATCATTATTTTGGTTAGTAATTTAGTTTTTCTCTTGTTTTATCAACTCGGTATCGAGGTGTTCTGCAATCGGGATTTCCGTCGATTACTTGATGTTTGTTTAGATTTATATTTTCTGATTTCAGTAGCATTAGTCAGTAGTTAGATCTGATATTTGATTGTGTGGCTTGGATTTGAGTTTGGTTTTGATTTATATGAAAGTAATCATTCGGTTTGCTGTTATTTTGCATTATTGATGTTTGGATGTGTTTGATTGTACTGGATTGATTGTTCGCTTCTGGATTCTGAATTTAGTTTCTAATTTCAGTAAGGAACATTAGTCTAGGATTTAATTTGGGTTAGTTTAGTTCATGTTTGATTTGGTTTTGGCACTTCTTTGGTATTTTGCTTTTATTGGCTTTTGGGGAAGTAGAAGCAATACCGCTGGCTGTAGAGTGACACTACAGTTGGTATACTGTCGTTCTATCTTGACCACCAAACTCCCACGGATCGACCCTAGCTACCGCTATACTAAGTGAGAGTGAGGTTATTTTACTATTTTTGACCGCATCACGATCGCTGCGATGTCAAATTTTGGCGCCGTTGCCAGGGAGTTGTGCACTTAGGATAGATGATCAGTAGGGTTGTTTCTTTTGATGTTTGATTTTAGTTTTTTGATTTTTGGTATGTGTACGTCTTCATAATGGGCGATTACATGTACCCGGATCAGTATTATGAGTATTATGAAAATCCGGCCGACACCTATTACGAGGATGATTGCTATAATGGATCATTCGATGACAATAGATGGCGGACCGAGGAGTCATCTCAGCCTGAAAATCCTGTAATTTGGGCCCAACTTTGGGTACTCATGTATAACACCTACCAAGTGCAGAAGGACCAGGCTGATGCTCTCGTAAGATTGCAAGCTTCTTTAGATCAGTTAGAGAAAAGTTGGGAATCGATGCCACCCTCGCCAGAACCGAGGCAAGTCATTTTAATACCAATGATGTCGTGTGTGAACTTGCATCACCTGAACATGTGATGGAAGGACATACACCTTGGGAAAGTCAAGAGACCACTGAGATGGTCGAAAATGTTGTTGAGGAAGAGGTTGTAGGTGACAATGCTACCTCTAACTCAACAGCTTTTGATGTTTTTAATGTTTTTGAAAATGTTGATAATGTTGATCTGGTGATGTGTGAATCTGTACCATCACCAGACGATTTGATTGATGAGGATGTTGTGGAGGAGGCTGTAAGTGACAGTACAGACCCCAGCCCAACGATCCCCAAAATTGTTGAAGTTGTTGATACTATTGGGGAAGGGGGTGTAGATAACAATACTACCCCCGAACCTAGAACTTTTGAAAATTTTGAGTCTTTTGAAAGTAAGGATCTGGTGATGGGTGACTTTGTACCACCACCAGATCAAACCAGTCGCTCACTCTTGGTCCCGATCCACCTGTTGGATGATGATCAAGAAGCTGATGCTGACGAGTTGGTTTTTGAAAATAAGAAACATGGTTTTATTGCCACTCATGATCCATTCATGAATGGAAAATTAGATGTGATTAATACCATCGATGAGGACATTTGGGAGCATCTCAATATGTTGCCTTCCGATCCCATTCTATTGGAAAACCTTTATTGGTACTACAAGCCAAAATTGCAAACTGAGGATAGCACACGAGACGCAAGCAAAATGAAATCTGCAAAACAATTACTGGGAGAGGCACTGGGCGTGCTCCACGCTAAGCTGGTGATGTTGAAGAGACACCGAAGGAAGGACCGAGCTTGGAGGTTTAAAGAAACTTCTAAGCATTCACGTGAAATAATCAGAAAACAACGACCGGGCAGCAGCAGAGGAACCAGCAAACCATTTGATCTGGGGAAATCGGAGTATGGAATCAGCGAAGGGACGGCGGTGACTGAAATTCAGCAGATTTAAATGGTGTACGACCCACCGTAGCCGTAGAAAGACGGTCCAGCTAAAAGACCGAACAAAGAAGCGCTTTCGGGAGGCAACCCGGCATTTTGATAAGTATTTTTTTTATTTTAGTTTTAATTTTTAGTTTTTATTTTGTCAAAATATCACTTGGAAAATTTTCAAAATATCCTGGCATAACTCGAGTGTGGGGTGGTCGAACGGGTTTTAAAAATACGGAAAAATCGCGAAAAAAAATGGAAAAATACGAGTTAGCACCACTAATTTTTAATATTAGTGACGGTAACCTGTGGTCAACGTGTGGTCAACTTCCTTCCACCTTCTCGTCGCTAACATTGAACCCTCTACCCCCTCTTCGCATCTGTGAGCTGAACACGCACATACACAATCAGATTTTTCGAGTTTTCGTGAAATTGATCCAACCAATCTGCAATTAAGCATCCAAGGTATGTATCTCAACTTTCCCTTTCATGATTTCGCGCAAAATCGAGTCAGATTCGAGGGTTTTGAGCCGATTTTGGGGTTTCGGGTTTCGCACCCTTTAACCCTTATTCAGGCTATTTTGGTGGTGTTTTTCATGAAATTGAAGCTTGGGGTTTCTTAGTCGGTGGGTATAGGACATATTGGCATGATCAATTGAGCTAAAACAGGTCGCGAATCGAAAAAACGAAAATTAGGGCTCGGTTTTGGGGTTTTCGCGAATCGGACCTTTCATCCTCAAATCGAACGATTTCTGGTTCGTTTTTCATGCAATTGACACCTAGGGTTTCTTAATCGCTGCCCTAGCTACCTAGTGATAGGTTCAATTTGACAAAAACAACAAAAATTTCAGAAATTTGTGAATTAGGGCCGATTTTAGGGTTCTTCGGGTATTTGCCCAATTCGGTAGACTTTTTGCTTGTTTTTCTGAAAATTGACAGAGGGATTTTGTTAATGGTTAGTCTAGAATGCTATTGGTATGTTCAATTTGATAAAAAAGGTCGGATTCGAAAATCAAGAAATCTAGGGTTCATAATTGGGGTTTTTGACCTAAATGAGAAACTAGGGCATTTTTAGCTTGTTTTTCTGAAATTAAACTTAAGGCTTTTGTTAGGCTTTAGTTTAGGAACATATTGGTGCAATCAATTTGAAAAACGGACTAAATTTAAAAAATCGAAAAATCTGGAGCTGCGTTCATAAGTAGCGGGGCTGATTTTTTTAGCAATGCTATTGATGTCAAGGTCCAATTTTGCAACTTAATTCTCACATATACACTGTGTCTTGTTATTGATCAATCTTTGCAGATGGAATGGCGTATGAGACCCGTTGTTGAAGTTGGTCGACTACCACTGCACCGATTTGTAGAGTTCACAGAGGAATCAACGAGGACCAAGGAGGCTATGAGACGACTACCAGTGGTAGCTGGCTGAGAGATTGAGGTCGCACCGTCATTGGACAGGACTCTCACCGCAGCTTCAGGCATCACAGCCCGTTTGGAGCAGTACCTGGTCCGTACCAGTGCCGATGGAGAGCGCAGTTTTACATGTCGTGGTTGGGATCGTCTCATCGCGGCAAACGAGACATGCTACCGGGAGATCATTCTGGAGTTCTTGGGTACATGTGATTGGGGAGTACGCATTGATGATCTATCTCAGCGGATAGTCTGATTCCGATTGGGAGGTATATGTAGGGAGTGCACTGTGGTAGAGCTTGCATGACGAGCAGGCATTTACACCGAGGAGGAGACATCCGATCCACACTTCCTGCCATTCTTAGCAGCATGCACCATCCGCCCAGACGAGGGTATGATAGAGGCAACCATCTAGGCTGAGATCAACGAGATTGCATTCACCACAGCTGCCATTTCCAGTACCATACGATCGCCGATCTATAGTCTGTTACATAGGATTGTTACTTGCACCCTTCGACAGAGACAGGGTAGTGATAAGGTGCCGAAGAAGGACCTACCATTTTTATGGGCGCTTCTCCATGATGACAAATTCTTCCATCTCCCTCACTTGTTAGCTGACTTCTTGATTGAGTCCGCAGATCCCAGATCGGCCAGTCCTTTGGTCGGCGGGCATTACATCACCCGCATAGTCGAGTCCTACCGGCTGCTGACACCAGAGGTTACGAGAGAGATAACTGAGTTCCTTCCGAGGCCGATGGAGGCCTCATATCTGCGGGCAATGGGTGTTATCCAACAGTCTGCGGGGGGCTACACTAATGTCAGTGAGCCTCAGCCAGCACAGGCTCAAGATGTAGTCATGGGAGCTGAGATACCAGTTGTACAGCCGGAGGTTCCCGCTTCACAACGTCGGAGGAGAGAGACACCACAGACTCAGCAAGACCAGGAGCCTGCGGGCAGGGAGGATGGAGTGGACGCGAGGCTCACGAGGATAGAGACCGCCCAGGCAGAGATTCGAGCTGACATACGACTATTGATGGAGGGCTAGCGCGCACTTCTTGCACATTTTGGGATACCACCGCCAACGGGTGGAAGCGACGGAGCAGGACCATCTGGGACGCATCATGATTCTGAGTGATATTTTCTTGTACCCTTTTTATTTTCTTCTTTTTATTTTTATTTTTTAGTTTTAGTTTCTGTTTAAATTTTTATGTTTGTAATTAAACTTAACATCGTTGCATGAGTTGATATTTTTGTTAGTAGATTGCTATTACTTGCCAAACATTGATTGCTGCACCTACTGAGGGAGTTGCATAACGCAAGTGTGGGGTCACCATACCCCTGCACTTGCATTATGCCGGCGTGTTCACTGCTGCGCCCCGACTCCTGGATTTCATCGTGAATGACGCGAACAATCGACCCTGTTACAAATGGTTCCGACAGCAGGCAATTCGCCGTTCCTAAGGGGTAACTCTTTCTCCCTAGTTTTGACATTTTTATGTACAACGGGGACGTTGTTAGGTTTTAAGTGTGGGGTGTGGACGGTCGAAAGAGTAGTTTTTGAAATTTTTGCGGGAAATGACCAGTTTTCAAAATTTTAGCAATTTTTCAAAATTTTTAATAGATTGCAATTTTGAAACGAATAGTTTCTGAATGTTTTAGCACTGGTATTTTTCAAGAAATACTATGTAGTTGTTATCATGCTATTAGTTTAGTCAAATAAGTTGAGTTTTAGGAGTTAGAAGATTGGAGTATTTTAGGTTTGGAATTTAGGAAGGAATTGTCAATCAGTGACCTTTGTTGTTCGAGCCGGTAAGTCTAAAATGGGTGGGACTTATGCACCTTGCCACTTAAGATCGTCTGGTCTGGGATGGTATTTCTGAAAGCTCGTTATACGGACAACATCTAAAGTCATGGATAGTTCTTTAATGGCCTTTAGAATCTGAATGAGTACATACACTTCATTGTGGACAGAAAATTTGTAATCAAGGGTTCTTTAGAAAGTCATGAATTCCAAAAGATATTCTGGTTATGTTTGCAAAAACTATTTCAATCTAACTCTAGGAACAATAAGCTTTGAAATTGAACACATTCAAAAATAGTTTGAGTCTTAGTTAAAATCTGTTAAAAACTCTCTTGCTTGGGGACAAGCAAGGCACAAGTGTGGGGTGTTTGATAACGCCTACTAATATCAAGTATTTTAGGCATTATTTAGACGTGTTTTAGTTAATTTATCTTTATTAATTGGCTAATATCACTTACTTTTGAGCCAAAGTGCTTGAAAATGTTTTTAGTGTAAATCCAGGGTTTTAGTGCAGTTCTGGAGAAGTTACGGAGCAAAACAGACAAGAAAAAGAAGTCAGCAGATATTAGCGTCGCTAACTTTTATAGTTAGCGTCGCTAATGTTCGCAGGAGTGAAAATCTGCAAATTCAAATTTGGAACGCACGCTGGAAAGTTCTGGAAGCACACATTAGCGACGCTAATTTCCACATTAGCGATGCTAATGTCAAAAAATGATAAAATCTCCGTTTTTGACTTTTAAACTCCGAAAAGTCGGGATAAGGCAACACGCGCGTCGCGGATTTAGCTTGGCCGCGACGCGGCAACCCTAATTTCGCACAACTATAAATATCGCAGTCCCGTCCGAATTTTAGAGCATCCCGAGACGCGAAGGAGGGATCCGAAGGCACAATTTCGTAAGTTTTTCAGTAGGAATCATTATTTGGTTAGTAATTTAGTTTTTCTCTTGTTTTATCAACTCGGTATCGAGGTATTCCGCAATCGAGATTTTCGTCGATTACTCGATGTTTGTTTAGATTTATAGTATCTGATTTCAGTAGCATTAGTCAATAGTTAGATTTGATATTTGATTGTGTGGCTTGGATTTGAGTTTGGTTTTGATTTATAAGAAAGTAATCATTCGGTTTGATGTTATTTTGCATTATTGATGTTTGGATGTGTTTGATTGTACTGGATTGATTGTTGCTTCTGGATTCTGAATTTAGTTTCTAATTTCAGTAAGGAAATTTAGTCTAGGATTTGATTTGGGTTAGTTTAGTTTATGTTTGATTTGGTTTTGGCACTTGTTTGGTATTTTTCTTTTATTGGCTTTTGGGAAAGTAGAAACAATACCGCTGGCTGTAGAGTGACACTAAAGTTGGTATACTGTCGTTCTATCTTGACCACCAAACTCCCACGGATCGATCCTTGCTACCGCTATACTAAGTGAGAGTGAGGTTATTTTACTATTTTTGACCACATGACGACTGCTGCGATGTCATGGACTAAGTTGTAATTAGGGTGGACGATGAACTTTCCCAAGTAAGAGGAAGTGTACTAACTGGTGTGGTGGAGGAAATTGTTGTTGAAGATGGAGCAGAAGTAAAACCAAAGAACGGTTGTAATTGGGTGGACGA
Organism: Cichorium intybus; assembly: GCA_023525715.1. NCBI lineage: Eukaryota > Viridiplantae > Streptophyta > Magnoliopsida > Asterales > Asteraceae > Cichorium > Cichorium intybus. The sequence goes on along the minus strand of CM042016.1, from coordinate 71,977,112 downwards.
TGAACTTCCCCAAGTAAGAGGAAGTGTACTAACCGGTGTGGTGGTGTAAATTGTTGTTGAAGATGGAGTAGAAGTAAAAACAAAGAACGGTTTTGATGTTGGACCAGTGGTGGTGGTTGTTTGAGTGACTGGAGCGAAGGTTGTAATTGGTGTGATTGTTGTCGTTGGTACGAAGGTGGTGGTTAACCTTCCGGTTGGTCGACTCAAGTCTCCCCCTTGTGACGAAGGCTAAGAGACCTTCGGAGCACCAGGAAGACGACTAACCAGTGCAAATAATGGAGCAATGTCCTTGCGGATCGAATCAGTCGTCTGAGAGGCGAGGATCTTCATCTGCTAATCGGAAATCTTCTGAGCCTCCTAGTAAGCATGAAATTGATGCACCTTCGGTTTATATTTAGCAAGAGTTTTCTTTGCAGTATCTAGATCCAATCGTAGACTGGTCAGTTGAACATCAAACTCTTCAGCACTTTGCTTGGAAAGATTTTCAACAGAGGTGGTCAGAGAAGTAAGCTTAGCTTCAACTTTTGAGTGGGCAGTATTGTGCTTGGTGACGACCTCTGTGATCTGTGTGTTATGCTGAGCAATAACCTGCTGAGATTGTTCTTCGATTAGCTTCTCCACGGCTTCGCATCGTAAATCCACTTTCTCTAAGATGTTTTGTGTGATCGTCTTTACATCTTCGCCAATTAACTTCACAGCCCCATCAACACGTGATGCAACAATGTTGTTGAGGGACTCCACATGGGACTTGACTGATTTGGAGAGAACTTCACTTGAGATATCAGATGAAGGTTCTAAGGAGAAGGTCGTTTGAGCCTGAATCAGAACATTGAGCTTCTGATTTAATTATCTGAACTACTTCATAGAAACCAAACTGGTGTCTGGTTCAGCATCATCTTCATCGTGTATTTAGAGAGGGGCTGTTTCAAAGTAATCTTCAACATCTTCCTCGGACCCATGTTGAGATGGTGAGTCAGCCAAATCATCCATAAAGAAAGCGTACTTGGGAGGAACGTCGGTTGTTGTAGTGTCAAGAGGCGTAGTATGCTTTAGCGGTAGGGAAGGTGGATCGTTTGTTGTCTGATGATTCAGTGTGAGACATGTGTCCACATTAGATTTGTGCACAGGGGTCTCAATGTGACTTGTCTCCACATTAGATGTTTTAACAGAGGTCATATGTTCAAAAACCACTGGGGTATCAATTAGAGATGTAATTGGATCAGAAGGTGGTACCGTAGTTGTGGTTTCTTCGGTTGGTGAAGGTAGTATAACAGTTTCTTGGACGTGTCGTCTTCGGATCGAGGTGTTGATGGACGGGATGTAGTGGAACCCTTTGTTTTAGACTTGCTGGTTTGACCTTGTCTTCTGCTTTTTGGCTTCTTAGCAGGTGGTTCGGATGGTTCAGCGACTCCTTTTCGTTTGTCACCCTTAGGTTTTGGGAGTTCAGACTCAACAACCCGTGTGAAGACTCTGAGGGGATGTAGAACTGTGATCGTTTGGCGATAGGCGATAAGAGTGAGATTGTCATTAGGCACCCAGCACATGGCTTCGGGTATTTGAGCAACAAAATCAACATGGTCATCGGAAGAGGCGGCTGATAGAACTTGTACCAGACCAAAATCGTGGCATGGAAGGTCTGAAGGTACTGGGACCTTCTCATGAGCATATGCAGCTTGAATGATAAGAGCCTAGAATCATGCTGAAGCTATGTCGGTTGCCCTCTTCTCATGGTTGATGTAAGCCAGGAAATCTGTCCATAGAATGCTAGCATAATCGACAGGACAGTTGTAGAAAATACCGTAGTGTAGCTGAAGAACGGAGTGGGCAGCCGAGTTTAATCTAAAGGTCTTGCCAGAGAGGCTCCTCAAGATGACATTAAAGAAGTAACCCCAGACTAAAGGTAGGTTCTTCTTCTTGAATAGACTCATGGATCTGGTGACTAGGGTGTGACCCGTCTCATTGAGCATGTTCATAATTTCAGATTGAGAGGCCATCTGAAAGGTTCCAGACACTGGTAGTCGTAGAATCTTGGCAAACTGAGATTTCCCAACTATGATCGTCTTCTTGGTCTTATCGGCAGTGACGGTGCCAAAAACATTTGATTGGCCGACTACGTTCAGTCATGCAGTGTGATGTGCCCTATTGACCTAGAGTTTGGGGACTTTAGGGTTTGCAGTCATGGCAAAGTGCAGAGGAGAGTGTCGCAAATAGACAATGAGCATCGCCATTGTAGATGAGTAAGCTTCAGTGTCAAAATTGGCAATGTGATTTGCCGACATTGGTTTGAGATCTAGGACTAAATCAGCTTTAGTCGCGGTTAAGGAAACAGCATCAGCAGACATGGTGATTTGCATGAGATTTAAGGGTTGAAGAAGAATGAAGAAGATTTGCAAGTTCAGAGGTTTTGGAAACGGAAGGGATGAATGAAGGGTTTGTCCAGTTTATATAGTGGCATGATAAATAGAGAGAAAAAGGTTGCATTAAATACATGTTTTGAATGGTCGAATGGGTTTTGTCCACGTCACCCGTAAGTTGAGGGGACGTTCCCTTTTTGGTCGCGTGACAGCTGCGTCATCCACAAGTGACCGTTATCTTTTTTTCTGATTGGTCCCTGCAGTTCCCAAAGCAAACCAAGATCAAATAGAATCCCTAATTTTTCTCGTAATCCCAACAGACTATGTAACTCGATGATAATTCGATAAAAAACAAAATAAATTTAAATAAAAAACGGAAATCTTTTTGGTATTTCTGAATTTTGATTGTACATCCGAAGTGTGCTATTAAGACAGCATGGTTCAACATCTGAAGTTGGAAAGAATCTTAGATTAATCTTTGTGAAAGCCGATTTGGTGGTTGGATTCGGGGATGAGAGCTGATGATTCTAGGAAGTCCCAATTACACACGCATACTCGAATCTGACCAAGTAAATTTACCAATCATATGATAGCTGTAAGTGGTGTTATTATTCCACCTTCGCATACAAAAGGAACTTTGGTAACAAGTTATGATCTCAAATAATTACTCAGTACGTACTTAGATGACAACTCCCACTCCGAAGAATATGGATCATTACACTTTAGTTTTTCAGCACTAGGACCTTTTCAATTTGAGTTTTGAAAAACACAAAAAAATATATCTCTATTCACCAGATGGAGTATTTAGACATTTTTCTCGGATGACAAGCCTTTGAGAATCATGCACTACTCCACCCTTGTCACTGAAGCCGGGTTACTGAGATGTTCATACTCCCAATCTGGTTCTCAACTATGTTATAGGAGATCCAAATTGTTGCATTGAAGACAGTGGGTAAGCCTTGAAGTTCTCGTATGACACGAGGTATGGTGTGAGGTTTACGGTATTCGAAGATAAGCCAAATTTGAAAATTTTTGGGAGCACCTTGATTGATCAGCACAGTTCCCTTGTCCTTTTTAAATTTATCGTTTCGAGTTTCTTTTAAAGCATTTGGTACAATCAGAATTATATAGATTTCTTTTGCGTGCTGGGAACTGGCATGATAACAATTATCATTTGAAAGTTGTAGTATCCTATGAGGTGAATTGTAGACCAAGTGTAAAAGATCATTCTACGTTTCAAGAATTGTCAGATGTAAAGTAACAAGCAAGATTTGAGACGTATGATCCTGAAAAGGACAAGTCTTCTTGATTGGTTATGTAACGAATCAAAGGTAAGAACCATCGGGTGCATATAAGATATGACAATAAATAAACACCCAATCATGTCCGAAGGATGGGCATATAAGAGGGTCTTTAACCATGACTGGGTCATCCGAAGATTTACCAATGTTGCAAGTCGAATCCCAAATATCCCTTAGTGCAATGGAATCTGTATTCACAGATTCTAAAATCTCTGTTTTGTCCTTTAAGGTATGCTATTGGATTTTTGCGAATGATGATTCGAATGTAAGAGGCAAGAGTGTTTTACCAAGAAAAATTTGGATGTAAAAAAAAACTTGATCAGAAGGGAACCAAAGGTTCAGATGTGAATACTAACACATTTTAACAAGTTCAACAGAAATATGTTGCGTTATGTAGTTGGAAAGACGTTATTTGAATGGAACCGATGGTTCATACTTGGAAAGACTTTCCTAATTTGAAAATAACAAATTTATAAAGAAAGAAAAGAAGTAAAAAAACTTAAATAAGAAAAAGAACAAAGTGTATAGGGTTAGAGGAACTTAGCAGATTAAGATTGTGGCACTGCGGATAACTCAAGCATGCCTAGCCCATGGATGATACGTGTAAAGGCTTTCTCGTCAAGGGCTTTTGTGAAAATGTCTGCCAACTGGTCCTTTGTATGGACGAAGTGAACCTCAATATTTCCTTCTTCTCCATGACTTTTAATAAAATGATAGCGTAGAGAAATATGTTTTGGTCTTCTAGTGTTGGACAGGGTTGTGACAAATTCGTATGGCACTCTGTGAGTCACAAAAGAGTGGGATCCTTCGCATATGAATGGTGTAGTCACGAAGCTGACTTTGGATCCATATCATCTGGGAAGTGCAGGCAGCAGCAGCAATGTACTCAGCTTCGGCTGTAGAAATTGAAACACAGGTTTTCTTTTTGGATTGCCAACTGATGAGCTTGCCATCCAGAAACTGGCATCCACCCGAAGTGCTCTTGCGGTCCAGGGTACATCCTCCAAGATCACCATCAGAATAGGATTGAAGAAAGAAGCCTGAGTTGGCGGAGTACCATAGTCCAAGAGAAGGTGTGCGATGGAGATATCTGAAGATCGTCTTGACAGCCGCCAAGTAAGGTTTTCTTGGATTCTCTTGGTATCTCGCACAGTTGCATACAGAAAACATAATGTCGGGTCGACTTACAGTCAGATAGAGTAACGATCCAATCATGCTCATGTATAGCTTCTGATCAACTGCTGGTTTGTCAAGCGAAGGAGAGAGTCGAGTGCCTGCAACCATAGGAACATTCGCATTTGAGCAATTTTCCATTCCAAATTTCACTAGAAGGCTTCTAGTGTATTTTTCTTAATTGATAAAAATACCTTGTGAGGTTTGTTTGACTTGCAATACGAGAAAGAAATTAATCTTGCCCATCATGCTCATTTGAAATTTACTTTTCATTAGAGTTTCGAATTCTTTTGACAGCGTGGGATCTATTGAACAGAAGATGAGATCATCCACGTAGATTTGAACTAGCATGAGATGAGAACCAACTTTCCTTCGGAACAGGGTGGGGTCAACAGATCCTTGTGTCAAGTTTGATTGTTTTAAAAACCGAGTTAAAGTTTCGTACCAAGCTCGTGGTGCTTGCTTTAACCCGTAGACTGCCTTGTCAAGAATATAACTGCGATCAGGGAACTTTTCATTTACAAATCCATGTGGTTGTTCCACAAACCCTGTTTCCTCGAATTCGCCGTTTAAAAAAGCACATTTCACATCCATTTGATAAACATCAAAATTTTTATGGGCAGCAAATGCCAAAAAGATTCGGATGGACTAGAGTTTGGGAACGGGAGCAAAGGTCTCATCATAATCGATTCCCTCCTGTTGACAATATCATTTAACAACATGTCTAGCTTTGTTTCGTACAATGTTACCTTCAATACCAAGTTTATTTCGAAAAACCCATTTGAGACCCACTATATAGGAGTTAGTGGGTTTAGGAATTAAATGCCAAACTCTGTTTCTTTCAAATTCGGATAACTCACTCTGCATAGCCTCAACCCAATCTGAATGCTGAAAAGCCTCTTTCACAGTTTTAGGTTCAAATTTAGAAATGAAAACATTGAACATGCAAATATCTAAGCGTTTGTTTAATTCTAGCTACTTTTCTCTTAATTGTGAGCGAGTAAGTACCTTTTCGCCTGGATTACCAATTACCTGAGTCTTCGGATGATCATGAGTCCATTTCTCAAGAGGTGGATATGCTGGATCGTATTCAGGTAACGTTTCTCCTTGAACATCTTTTGAATCGGATGGATAATCCGAAGTTGACAGGTTGTCTTCGTGTGGAGCATCAGAAGTTGGTTGCTCCCCCTCCACCTGGAATGGATATATCATCTTCAGAAGGACTTGTTGGCTCCCCCTCGATTGGAGTAGGATTGTCCTTAGATGAGGTAGTTGACGGCTCCCCGTCAACCAAACGATCATTTGCTTTTGAAGCTTGATGCTCCCCCTAAACCGAAGGAGTCTTTTCTATTGAAGAATCGGCAGTTGGTTGATCATCATTTAGCTTGTTGATTGCAGGTGTGTTGTTGTCCTTTGCATTGGATTCAACATCAATTGCACGATCAGGATTGTCAAACAAAAATGAAAAATCAAGGTTAAATGAGTCAAGAGGAATAACTTCGGTTGTAGATTCCGGAAAGATGGATGATCTAGGAAAGATGGTTTCTAATTTCTTTATGTGGTAATCATCGAAGGTCAGATTGAACGTTTCTTCTATCTTCTTAGTTGTCTTTTTGAGAACCCTATATGCTTTAGCTGAGTGTGAGTAGCCCAGAAAGACGCCACCATCAGACTTGGATGCAAATTTTGTTGACCCGTCTTTGAGTTTCATGATGAAGCATCTGCATCCGAAGATATGGACAAATTTAACATTTGGTTTTCATTTGTTGATGACTTCGTATGGCGATGTTAAACTGTCTGTGAATGAAAGAGCGATTTTGAGTGAAGCAGGCGGTGGCTATGGCTTCGGCCCATAAATACATCGGTAGATTGGCATAATCAAGCATTGTTCTGGCTGCTTCGTATAGGGACCTGTTCCTTCGTTCAACAACTTCATTTTGTTGTGGAGTATAGGGAGCATAAAAATTATGAGTGATGCCCTTCTCTTTCAGGAATGAGTCAATTTTCTGATTTTTGAATTCAGTGTCGTTGTAACTTCGGATCGCCCTTACTAGTTTCTTGAGATGAAGCTCTATTTGCTTAATGAAAGCAATGAGCTCAGCCGGAGTGTCTGATTTCTGTCGTAGGAAGATTACCCATGTGAACCTTGAAAAATCATTCACAATTACCAGGATGTACTTATTGCCACCAAGTGACTCAACTGTGGAAGGACCACATAGATCAATATGAAGTAGTTCGAGTGGTTCAGTGATCTTTGAGTCTATGGTAATCGGATGAGCTTGACGTTTTTGTTTCCCATGTTCACATGTAGCACACAGAGTGTCATTGTCAAACTTTAGTGCTGGCATTCCTTAGACTAGATCAAGAGCAACGAGCTTGTTGATGTTCTTGAAGTTCAAATGAGATAGTCTACGATGCCAAAGCCAGTTGAGATCCGAAGGTGCCTTTGAGAGAAGGCAGATGGAAGGAGCTCCTACGATTGGCTTCATGTCTAACGGATACATTTCACCCTTCCTTTTTGACTTGAGCAGAATTTCCTTGGATCCCTTCTTCTTAATGACACTTCCTGCTTCATCGAATTTTACTTTCAACCCTATTCCCACACATAGTTAGGAAACGCTAACTAGATTGTGCTTAAGACCTTCTACGTATGCGACTCGATTGATTGTAAATGTTCCGTTTGTAATCTTCCCATATCCTTTAATGGGACAAGTCTCATTATTCCGAAACTTCACATCACCTCCGTCATCCAAACTTCTAAAATCCCTCAGATACTCGATTATCCCATATCCTTTAATGGGACAAGTCTCACTGTTCCCAAACTTCACATCACCTCCATCATCCAAACTTTTAAAATCCCTCAGATACTCAATTCTCCCTGTCATGTCTCTTGAGCAGCCACTATCAATGTACCATTCCTTATTGTACTGCTCATCCCTTAATACCTACAAATCAGAGAGAAAGTCCAGGTACCCAACATGCTTCGGGTCCTTGAGGGTAAGTATTCGGATCATGGATCCATGATTTCACCAAATCATCCTTTTTGGTTCCCGATGTAGAAGGAATATCAGAAATAAGAGAAGGTTCGGATGTATGCTTTTGAATGACTTTTGGTACCCATTTCAAAATTTTCTTCGGTTTTTGTTCTTTAGGTTTAACTATTGATGAATGAGTTTATTTGAAAGGAACCCACTTTTTCTTTGAATTAGAAGTCTTTACAGACAAAGAGCTACATTGAGTAGATTTACATAGAAATTCTTCGTAGGCCAATTTGAAATCTTGTATGGTCAAATTTTTATCTTTGAAAAGGTCCAAGTTTTTGTCTAACCATACATGAAACGTGTCGACCAGGTTGCTTCCCTTAGAGAAATTCTTCTTTGAAAATTTTTCAAATTTTTTATTTTTATAGATAGGTTTATTTGTTTCGAAAACAAAATTTTCATTGTTATCCGAATATTTCTTGTCAGTAGAAGATTTTTGTTGATTTCAAAAACCCTTCTGTTTATTTTGAGAATCACGATAATTTCTTCTTTGTCTATTATCATAAAATCGTTTTTGTTTTACAAAAGAAGGTATTTCATTGGACTCTCTTCGGTTATGTGAAAAAATTTCGAACTGAGTATTACATCCGAATGGATTCTTCAACTGATACATCTCCTATTTTCTAATATTAATTTTGACATCCATATTTTCATTTAAAGTGTTATGAAGCATTTTATCAGTTGAGAAAAGCCCTTCGGGTGTAACCTTCGCATTGTCTTCTTTCATGATTGAGAGCAGTTCGCAACTCTCCTCAAGTTTCACTCCTTGTTTAATAAAAACCATGTTTTTAGAGTTAGCAACCTTAGGATACGTGCATGGAAGTTCAACAAACTTTTTGGTTTTATCAACTAAGACTTTTGTATAATCATCCGTAGTATTAAGAACATGGATATACCTAGATTCATCGTCAGAAGAATCCTTTGTAACTTCATAGTAGCAAGTTTGAAATTCGTTTGAAGTATTTTTGCTCTCTTCGGTTGCACAAGATTCAGTTTTAATTGAGGAACATACTGAAGAGGATTTTTGCTGCGATAAGTCAATGCAGTCTATTTCCTCAATATCGGAGTCAGAATCATAAGTCATTTTGACACACAATATCATCCGAAGCTTGTTCATCCATATTAACATTAACATTCACAAAAGCAGATTTATTAACCAGAGGAATGGTGGGTAGAGAATTATCCATTACTTTTAGAAGATCATTCGAGCTTAAAATTTTTCCAAAAGGCACAATACCATGAGCATAACTTTGGTTTGGAATATCATCAGATGACACAATAGATTCAAATTCATATGAAATAGAATTTACATCTTGTAACTTAAACTCAATAAATGGCAAAAGCTTTTTATGATGATCTAAAGAAATATTAGAAGAATGTTAAATACGAGTAATATGAGAATAAAATCTTTTAGCTGCTTCACAAAAAACATTCCTTTGTTTTAACAAAATCTCATTGTTTTCTCTTAATTGTTCTCTACTTTCTTCTAAAATCTCTATTCTTAACTGATTATTTTCTAAAGCCGCACGTAGTCCTTCTAGTTTTCCCTTAAGCGAAGTTACTTCATCCCTTGCCTGACACACATCACTATTTGTTGAAACAAGTAGTTGATTAATATACAGACAATCAGAAGTAATTTCGTTAAGATCTTTAATAAAATATTCTTCTGGAACATTAAAGTTTTGAAGTAAGAGAGATACCTGTTCTAGAATGGTAAGGTGAGAGTTTGATGATGAGGTTGATCCTTGTGCCATGAGACAAACAACATCAATGTTGCTTTCTTCTTCGTCATCCGAACTATCATCTTCGGACCATATGCTCCAGCCAGTATGTGCAACAAACATTGCACCATGAGTGGGTTTTCAGATTTCATCATCGTCAGAACCAGATGACCAAATTTGATAGGTGCCATCCCCTCCCTTAGGAGCCACAAGAGAAAGACTTTGCGTCTTCGTACGGACTTCTTCCAGTTTCTTAGTGTAGTATGCCTCATCATTAACTATTTCCTTCTTCTCGTTGGCCTATTTCAACATGCAATCTTTGGCGAGATGATTTTTACCAAAGCAGTAGTTGTAGTCATATCCAAAATCTCTTAGTAATTTCTTTTCATGTTGGGGAATAGTTTCAGACTTCGGCTTGTTTGTAGAGTCATCAGGTTTCATTGGCTGCTTCCCACTGCTAAAGCTTCGGTTGAAGGTGGGTTTGTTCTGAGGCCTTTTCTGAAATTCCTATTATTGTTTGAATATAAGGCCTTTGATTCACCTTCTTCATCATCTTCGCCTTTATCATTAGCATAGGCGACTTCTTCAGATTCAGCTTTTGTAACAAAAGCTAAAGTGCCAGCATTCGGTTGTTCACTCGTTGAATCCAATACATCATAATCGTAGGATTTAAGCAAATTATAGAGTTCCTCAAGCGAGTATGAGTTGATTCGTTCATGACCTCTCACCATCATGGTGTCTGTTTCCATTCTCTTTGGAGGCATTGCATGAACCTGAAGTTGGTTTCATGCGAAGTCTTGGAAACGCCATACTTATCCAGTTCATAGACCATGTCATTGAACCTTTCAAAGGTCTGGTATATATTTTCATTCTCCAGTTGCGTGAAATTACTGAAATCAGCGAGCATATTGTTAACAATACTCTTTTTCATAACATCGTTACCTTCGTATCTTATCTTTAGTCTATCCCAAATTCCTTTTGCAGATTTGGATCCTCGAATCAGATTGAACGCGAGTGGAGGTAGACCTCTCTTTAGTTCGTGCATGCATCGCTTGTCATTCTCGATCATCTTCTTATTTGCAGCAATGGTGGCTTCGGTCTCGACTGGTGGTGTAGTAGCTTCACCAGATTTTGCGGCAAATCTAGTCGAAAAATTGGCATTAAAGGGACCATCCCTAATCGATCGCATGAGATCTTCATCGATTCCAGACAGATGATATTCCATACGATCAGCCCATTGATCGTAGAATTCAGGAATTAGTATGGGAGCTTTGTTGCTAGAACCGAGTAAGGCAGCGTAGTTCATCATTACGTTGTTCGCATTGTAGGCCATTGAAGATTTGGATCGTTGTAGAAAGATTACCAAGATTAGATATTTGAAGCACGAAAGAATGGATCTAAGAACGATTTGGAACCACGATTCAAAGAACGTAATTAGACTCAGTAAGAGATCGGCAAAACAACCCGCTCTGATACCACTTGTAAGATCAAAATACTAATAAAACAAACAACGAGAACAAATAACTTTGAATATTCAATCAGTCGAATGATTTTATTCACTGTAATAAGATAGTGCTCGTAATCTGAATGACGAGCAACTATGAAGATCGTTATAATGAATATTGCGACTAAGCTATCTACCGTATGAACTATCTAGGGTTATAGACGTTTAAATACTAACACATAATGGACCAAACATACAAATCCCATTAATTACAGATAAGTTCAGAAACCCTAGATATTATCGTTAACTTACTAAAGATAAGTACAAAAGATGACAGCTAGCAATCTTCGTATCAAACACCATCTTCCGATCAGTCAATACCTTCGGACAGGAACTCAAGTACTTCGGATATAGAATCTCACACAATCAATTTCCTAACACAAACGTAGGCGAACGTAGAGTCTATCATCAACATGGATCGACAAATTGCCTAACTGGCTAAGGAGGTAGGAAAATGGGACAATAGGAAATTCCCTAGTAACACAGAGGTCAATCCCAATCACAAGCAGCAAGCACGAAAGGAGCATGTAAATGCTGTGGATGATGATAAGAAAGGGTTGACAAGAAAATCAACTTCAGGAGCGGATAAATAAAGAGGTATTGCGTAGTGCAAGATTGGAGGACTTCTACAAGTTAGAAGACGAGGATGAAGCCACACTCAAGTTATCAAACGGCCATAACAGCTATGAAAAGGAAAGCTGCAAGATCAAAGAAGATTTGGACAAAGTTGAGGGACTCTACCATCAACCAGCCCCTCTTGAAGCAACTCGAACACACGCCGGCCGAATCCAAAATATTGAAGGAAATATGTGGGGGGAAGGAGAAGACATCCGCCTTTGTGCCCGATAAGGCTCGCTTCACAGTGAAGGAAAGTGCAGCATTGCTGGGTATGTTGCCATTAAAACAAAATGATCTCGGGACGCCGTACATAAAGGTCACTATTGGCAATCTTGTCATCCAGGAAGCTCTACTCGATTTAGGGGCAAGCGTGAACGTTTTACTTGGACACATCTATGACCAGATAGGCCGTTTGACGACGCTTATGGTGACGATAATCCATGACGTCATCCCAAAGAGGGAGCAACTCCTGTCCGATGCAGGCTAAGGACAGTTTGGAGACGTTAAACTTAGCGCTTGTTAGGAGGCAACCCAATTCGTAGTAGTAGTAGATTTTATTTATGTTTTTGTTTTCCTTTTAGTTCTGTAAGACTTTTGTACTATCATTATTCTCGACAGTCATGGTCCAACTCAAGTGTGGGTGAAATTAAGAAGTTGAGCAGCAAGGTGTAAAACGACAAAAGTTTGAGGACCATGTCGCCGGCAAGTCTGATACGCAAGGCTGACAAGAGTAGAACCCGATGCGCAGGGGTTTTCCAAAATAGCGCGCCGTGTGGCAATCATATCCGTGCTGCGGATTAGTATCAGTGGTAAGTTCTTAACCCTTAATCCTTTCCACTTTCACACACACACACACACACACACGCCACGTACGACCAGAGCTCCCGAATCAGTTGAAGTTTTTCATGGGTTTCGTGCACATTCATGTTCTACTACTGAGGTACGTCCTTCTGAACTACTTCAATTGAGTTAATGAATGTGTTTAGGGCTAGAAATCGATCAAACATGGGCAAAGTATTCAAAACTTAGAAATCCCAAAATGCCAAGTCCTAGGGTGTTCTTTATGCAAAATTGACAACCTAGTAAGCTTAATCGGACTCTTAGGAGCCTTGTGCATGTCTTGGTTGAACCCTTACAGTCGTTCGTCGTGATGAGGTGTTTGAATGAACGAATACACGCCTCGAATGTAGAGGACCGCGTCGCGAATGAGGACCAATTTTGCAAAAATTCCTTGACAAGTTTCAAAAGTTGTGCAGATGGCTCAACCACGACCAATTAGAGCAGCATACGAGCCAGAGCATGTGTTCTTGAGATTTCCTCCAGCCTTGGAGTAGACACAGGGGCGCAAGGTGAAGCTGAAGGACAACAGCACACGAGTTTTCAAGTTGATGTTGTACTTTGATCAGGATTTCATGACGCAGGTCGGCCTATGGGACCAGCTTCTTCCACTTCTCCATCATACTTAGAGGCACCTAAAGGGAGCTTATAGTTTTATGTGTCGGTGTTGGGAGAGATTGATGGGTCGAGAGGATGACATTTCTTACCAAGAGCTCATGTTGGAGTTCTTCTCGAGCTGCCGCTATGAGCCAGGATCTGATGACCCTACTGACCACCTCATTACATTTCGACTCGGTGGACAGAGTCGGTAGTGCACCTTAGGCGAGTTCGCTCAGCGTACGAAGATTTACACCCGAGAGGAGACCGATAGCATCCACTTTCTGGCCTTTCTAGAGGCTTGCATACGGGAGCAGCCGAGAGACGCTGACAAGGTCATTTGGGCACAGATTTCCAATGACCGATACGATGCAGGGGGGCCGAGGAGAGTCAGTTAAGCTCCCCAATTCACCGAGTTCTACACCGGATCATTGCATCGACGATTTCTCATCGGAAGGGGAGTGAGAAGGTGCCACGCGAGGATATATTTTACATGTGGGTCCTTTCCGACCTAACATATTTCCTCAACCTACCACACACCCTCACGCTTTCTTGACTCGCAAGGCCAAAGGTCCTAGGGCTGGCAGCCCAATGACGGGAAAACATTACATCACGAGGATTGTCGGATCCTATGGCATCTTCAACCTCAATCTTACTAGTGGCCTTATTGGGATTCGATCATATTAATACATATCTCATGCAGCGGAAGACAATCAAGAACAAATCACAGATATTCCATGAACATTATTCAGGATCATGCAGTTCATAATAGTTATTGCTACTTAAAACTTAAACACAATATACCTCAGCAAGTCTCCTTCTTTATGCTCTAGTTAAGGCCACGATTGCAAGGATGATTAGGATCCAAAGTAGAATCCCTCTAATGATTCAGACCCAGTTATCTCCAGAAAACCAGACAGATCAAACCTTCTTAAATGGAAAGGAAGCAAAGAATTCTAACCCTAGAGAGGGAAGAATTTTCGCAAAAAGGAGAGCGGAGGGAGGAGGCGTCGTAGATAGCTTATTAGGATGCCTTAAGGGTTAAACCCCAAGGCCTTTATTTATACTTCATGGGCTCCTAGGGTTTGAAACTTAGGAGCCTTTTGGTGGCCGTACCCCCTGGACTTGTTTTCTTTGATTAAACCTTTAATCAATTACAATCTAGTCCCTTTAACTAATTCTAAATTAATTCCAATTAATTTATTGATCTAGTTTTTAATTAATTTATTTCTCAATAAATTAATAAACTAATCATCCTTTCTTTTATTCCTTTTGACTCTGTCTATTTTTCTGGGTCATGAAAGCAACCCAAAACGACCCTACTATTATTAGCAATATTACCACTAGTTGATGACCTTGGATACTCATTCCAACAGTCTCCCACTTGGACAAGTTGTCAACTTTGTGTGGTATATATATTATCTAATAATCTGCAGAGAGTTTGTCATCCAATGCAACTACCGAACTCTGATCAAAGAAAAGAGACGACCCTTTGATAAGTGATCAATTATTCCTCCATTCTCAAGATATCATGATGAACCTAGGTCATGTAAAAGGTCAAATCCTGATACTTCAAAATTCTGCTTCCCGATAGAGATTTATGATGACTCTATCAGACCACAGATTGAACACAACAATCTGGTCAGGTGACAACGCCTAGTAATATCATATATTTTAGTCGTTGTTGAGCCCTATTCTTAGTGAAATTACATCATATACACCATGGTATTCTCACTTTTCGTGCCAGCACTTGTTTGGAAAGAAATAATGAAAACAGGGACTAAAAGCGTGTAATTTGGAAGAAGTATGAAGATCAAGGCAAAATCAATAAAAGATGTACGCGCGCCGTGGAAATTGCAAAGGCGCGACGCGGGTACGAGGCGGTGGAAAGAATTCAAATTCCGATAAAACGGGGATAAACCCCTACGCGCGATGTGGGATTCTTTAATGCGCGGCGCGGTCTCGAGATTTTTGCAACTATAAATAGAGGCTTTTAGGTAGAAAAAACGAGCAAAGACATGGTGTAAAATCGAACCCCAAGGCTCTTTGACTTCAAGATTCAGCTTCAAGAACCACTTTTTGGTATTTTTATGTTTTTATCTTTAATTTTCATTTAGTTTAAATAGTTGGTAATCATTGGCTAGTATCTTTTGGAGTGACAACCGTTGATATTTAGTTCTAGTTTCTGTTTTTGGACCTTTTGGTTACTGTTTTGTACCATTGGATCTAAGTTTGAGTTAATGAATCATTTGGTTACAGTTAATTGTTGATTTTTCGGTATTTTTATGCTTGTGATTGAATTGTTGGATGTTTGGATTGTGTTTGATGTTTGATTTGCCTTTGTTTGCTTCTGAATCGGAGATGTACTTCTGATTTCAGTAAGTGACTAGGTTTGGTTGATAGTTTTAGTTTAGTTTATGCTCTTTGGGATTAATAGTCAAAAACTAGGACCTAGGTCCTCTGACTGTAGCGTGACACTGCTGTTGGTAATCTGTCACCTGTCTCGACCACGTAACTCCTGTGGATCGACCCTGACTTCCACTGTGCTAAGTGAGAGTGAGGTTTATTTTCTTATTTTTGACCGCATGACGACCGCTGCGATGTCAAATTTTGGCGCCGTTGTCGGGGAGTTGTGAGCTTGAGATTAGGTGATTTGTTGGACTTTTTAGTTTTTGATTTTTGGTTAGTTAGTAATTTTTGATTTTTGCTTTTCGGGAGTGTTGCATTAGTGCATGCGTACCCGTAGGGGTGAGCAATTATCCCCTTTGCATTTTGACTCAGAGATTGAATGAACTGCGCGCAAGATCCGTGCACATAGGCGTTTAAATACAATGAGTTTTAGTAATGTCAGTAGTAGCTTAGATCTTGTTGCCCAGGAACCCTTGGGTGAGGCAACGGGGATGTCATTTATTCCCCCGATTTCAGAATTCCACATTGGGAGCACGAGTGCTACCGGTGGTGCAGCTTCAGCCCCTGCACCTATACCTTCATGCACTCCGCCGTCGATTCCACCATTTCAACCTTTATCCCAACCTCAATCCACAAACCCATTTACATCTGCCATGTCTTGGGGAGCGCCGACCCGTGATGGCACCCCAGTATCTAGACAGCAGACACCCATTTCTCAACCAGCACCAGTAATTTTTAAACCACAAACCACATTCCAACCTATACCACCGCAACAACAATATCAACAACCACCTCAGCACCAGTACCAGTATCAAGAGGCTGAGGAGAGGTATGATGAAGAATAAGACGAAGGATGGGTTCCACCACAACAACCATGGAACCGAGGTCGGGGATCTCCTAGAAGAGCACAACAACATCAACCACTACAAGGTCAGCAGAGATATAATGATCATCACTTTTACGGTAATCCTGCTCAACCCTTGTATTTTGCACAACCGAGAGGGCAATCAGTTGCATCGCACTTCCAGCCACGGGAGTACGGTGACTCGTCGCCCATTTACATTCCTGAGTATATAGAATCTCAAGTAGAAATTAGGCCTCAGTTGTTAGGGATATTACCGAAATTTATGGGGTACAAACAGGATGACCCATACAATCACTTGTATGAGTTTATAGCCATAGCCAATGCTAACACCCCTAAGAATACTAATAAGAACATTTTTAGACTAATATTGTTCCCGTTTACTCTTAAGGACAAAGCCAAATATTGGTTTACATCCTTACCCGCGAATAGCATTACCACATGGGATCAACTCAAAGCTAAGTTCTTACAAGAGTTCTATCCGGCAAGCAAGACGACGGAAATCAGGAGGGCCATTCAGGATTTCCAGCAGAAGCCTGGAGAAGCTTTTCATGAAGCATGGGATCATCTAAAGGAGTTGATGAGGTCATGCCCTCATCACGATATTCCAAAGTGGCAACTGGTCAAGGTATTCTTTGAAGGAGCAAATGAGACAAACCAAGCTATGATCAACGCATCATCTAGTGGCACTATTATGATGCAAGACCCGGAGGAGGCTTGGCGGTTTTTGGAACAACTAAGTAATGGCTCCAAGGCGAATTTTTCTACAATGAAGACGGTAGGCACAACTGCAGCAATAGGAGCCGATGTCGACCGGAAAAAGGATGTAAAGAAGGAGATAAGGGAGCTCAATAAGAAATTCGATAGGCTTGTGTCTACTCTGCACAATGGACCTTAGAGTCAGCCACAAGGAGGTCAAGGAGGACCAAAGACTCAAGAAGCAAATCAAGTCTATGGTCAGGGTCAAGGACAATATGGCAATGGACGACCCTATAGACCATATAACCAAGGTCAGCAGAATCTCAATAACCAGAGGCAGAACAATTACCAAGGACAGTCGTCCAACCCGCCCAGGCAGCATCAACCGGCGAATTGTAATGCCAATGGAAATGGTAGCAGTAACAATAGGGGGCCCAATAACTCCATCAGAAATGCCCCAGGGACGCAGGAGGATCTAGTCGCGAAAATGTATGAAATGTTCAATACAACACAGCAGCAATCGCAGGCCAATGCGAAAGCCATCGTCAATATGGAGAGGCAAATCGCCCAAATGGTGGAGGACCAACGGAAAAGAGATAATGGGAAACTTCCAAGCACCACAGAAGTCAATCTGACCCATGGTCAGCGGGCCGGAAAGGAACATGTCAACGCAGTCGAGGCTGAATGGAGGAAAGTCACCCTGGAAGACTTGCTAGAATCTGGAAATGAGACAGAGAGTAAAGAAGAAGAAGTTAAGGAAGAGGTGAAAAGTGAAAAGGAAAATAGGGATGACGAGGAATTAAAGGAAATTCCTGTTGAGAAGGAATCTCAACCAAAGGAGAACTAGGATGGCCAGGAGGAAAAGCAGCCAATCATAGCTGGGATCAAACAAAGGAATAAGGACAAGAAGGGAAAGACAAAGCAAGAAGCGCCCAAATCGATGGGGCCATCGATGAACCAACCTTTGTGGGATGAACTTAAGAATGCTCTTGAGGATACAAGAAAGAATTCTTCAGGAGATGTGCGAGAAAAATGGAAAAAGTAAGACTCCCACACCTGACACTGTAAGGTTGACAATTAAAGCTAGTGAGGCGCTATTGGGAACACTGCCCAAGAAAGAAAAGGATCCTGGGTCACCAAATCGATGGGGCCATCGATGAACCAACCTTAGTTATGGAGTATGAGAGTCAGGAGGATGCGCCTACATTAATATTAGGACGCCCGTTCTTGGCTACAGCCGGCGCTATTATCGACTGCAAAACAGGAGATTTTGACATCTTCTTTGGGTCGAGAAAAGGAAGGTTAAATATGTTTGGAAGTCCCATATCTCTACCTCAAGGGTATGATGATAAAAATTTGGACAGCAATTTGCTGATGGAACCTGGAGTTAGGGACAAAAGAACAATATGGACACGACCGGGAGAAGGAGGTAAAGAGGAAGTTATAAAGGACACAAAGGAGCATCCGTTGTCCACCATCGACAAGGAGTAGCTGCTGGACATGATGGAGATGTTGGAGGCAAGGCACCAGCAGTATGAGAAAGATGCAAGGGAAAGAGAAGCAAAGGTTTTTCAGCTCCTGGAAGCCTAGCAGCAATGGATTAGCGGGGTTAGTGACAGGATGACTCAGCTCACTTTATTGATGTCAATGATGGCCCACAATTTCGTGCTAAATCACAAGGAGATGCCATCAGGAATTCAAGAAGAATAGGAGAAGGAATAGCACATCTGGCTGAAGACTTTAAACTTAGCGCTTGTTGGGAGGCAACCCATCTTTTTATAGGTTAGGTACTGTATTCTTTGGAGTAATTAGGAAATTATATCATCGTCAATTGCAGGTATTATTGGCCCAAGGCAAGTGTGGGGTTGTTTTGAAGAAATTTGAATTTTTGATGACCGCGCCGCGGTCAGGCAAATTGCACGCAGCGGGATTGTAAACCAACCCGATGTGCAGGGGTTGATTTGGGAGCACGCGCGACGCGGTTCACTCATATTCGTGCCGCGGGAATCGATCGGTCGGTTTCCTTTGATATTAAGGTAAGCCACGACACTATTCACACACACCACGCCTCGGTGCTCTGATTATCAAAAATTTCTCATGTTTCTTCTTGCTCATTTCATTCCTACTACCAAAGTACGTCATTCTAACTAGCTTTTACGTGTTAAAACTAGTGATTAGGCAGTTGATTTGGTTGATTTCTCCAAAAACTCAAAAACTTAGAAATCACCATTGTTGACTCATAGGGCGTTTATTTTGCCAAATAATGACCCTAGATGAGTTAGTCGGCACTTAGGCTACCTTGTAGTGTATTTGGATTGAGTTTAAACAGGTTAAATTGTGAGTTTGGATTTGAAATTGGAAACAGCTGCTCGCTGCACCGTGCCCTGGTTCTTGGGCCGCGCCGCGGTGTGGTGGTGGAAAAAAGGACCTAAATTGCAAAAAAAATTTCTTTTGTGCAGATGTCTTTCCAATTAGATCACCAGTTCCTCCAGTTTTCCGAGGGGCCAGCCAGCTCCGTGGAGTATAGTTCGAGGAGGGATGCCCTAGTAGGTCGCCGGGTTCTCGAGGCGACGATCATTGACCGGGATATCCTCAGGGACGCAGGGCCCGCGGGGATGCTTCATTCACGTGCCGAGGCTGGGATAGGCTTATGGCCAACGAGGAGGATACAGTCTACGCCGAGCTTCTCTTGGAGTTCTTATCTACTGTCTAGTTTGCACCTGGATCGACAGAGGCCTGTTCCAGGCTAGTACGGTTTAGATTAGGGGGGTATGCACAGGGAGTGCAACCTCTGGGAGTTTGGGAGGCGCACTGGCATATACACAGAGGCGGACCTCCAGCACCACCACTTCACGCAGTTTCTTACGGTGTGCGTTCAGGGGCAACCCGAGAGGACTGCCAATATGTAGGTTTGGGCACCGTTGTCCAACGTATTCTACGAGGCGGGGACATCCAAAGAGAGCCATCTTCGCGATCCGCTTCACAGACTCATGCACCGCATCGTCTCCACCTCCATCATGCATAGGGAGGGGGGCGAGAAGGTGTCCAGCGAGGACATGACATATCTCTGGGTTCTCCTTGACCCCTCCAGATTCCTTCACCTCCCGTTCGCCCTAGCTATCTCCCTGTCCACCCATGCGACTGGTGCATCTGCCAGCAGTCCTCTGGGCCGTGGGTATTTCATCACCCGCTTGTCCCGTTCGTACCGGATTCTTATTGCTCCGGTTGTGGCATCTTTGACCGCGTTACCTCCAGCTCGCACTACGGCGCGAGCCCTGGAGAAGATGGGGCTTATAGAGCAGCAGTGTAACACCATGTTCCATATACAACATTTTAATAAAACAATTTACGTGTTAAATTTTTCCATCAAAATTTTTCAGTTTCAATACAGGGTGTCACAAGCTCAATACATTACCATAATTTAAGGAAATAGGTACATACTCTGATCAATTTAGAATTTCTTGTTCCTTTAACGCGTCATCTACCCTTTCTTTTGCTACCTGAGTACATAGTATTTTAAAAACATACGTAAGACATACGTCTCGTGAGTAATACGGGTTTTAGACCCAAAATAATTTTCTTATACTTTAAACATTCCAAATTTACCAATTACTTAATTTCATATGAGCGCACTCATAGGTATTCCTTTTCATTAGTGAGCA
Organism: Cichorium intybus; assembly: GCA_023525715.1. Taxonomy (NCBI): domain Eukaryota; kingdom Viridiplantae; phylum Streptophyta; class Magnoliopsida; order Asterales; family Asteraceae; genus Cichorium; species Cichorium intybus. The sequence goes on along the minus strand of CM042016.1, from coordinate 71,956,334 downwards.
CATTCCTACGAGCGCACCCGTAGGTTTTATACGAGCGCACCTGTATAGCTACTTCCTCAATAGTATGAAACGAATTCATCTACCAAGGTAAGACAACTACTTCGCGACGGGAGGTACCATCCCAGTAGTGTCTTTTTGCCACCCCTACCGCAGCAGGCCGTGGTCTTTATCCGGATACTTCTCAACTCATCAACATGGGCTCAATCACTTTATTACTTCCTTGTATTTCTCCTTTATCTTTTGTATACATTATACCTACCATTTCATGGTATCATTACCAATTTCACAAAACCAATTCCAATTCCATAAAGCCATTTCTGTTTCCATTAAACCATTTCAATTTCTATAAAACCATTTTTGACTCATAAAACATTGTGTATAAAAATTCATTTCTTTGCATAAACCCATTTTGCTATGTACCCAAAAATCCACATACTACTCACCTTGACTAGTTAGAGAGGTCTAACTAGAACCATCCTTTTCCCTCGCCCCTCCTATTCATGATCTTTTACTCCTTAAGTACCTAAGGAGTTTATTCACATTTTATTAATAACTTGTTATACTTTAACGGTATGTATATACCACTGATTTCAAATCTCATTAGACTCATATCACAATATGGGTGTGATATTCATTAGTTCACTTATCCTTTCCTTTGCTACTTTTAATTATCACTTACATGGTATATTATTGTCCATTATACCCTTGTGAAGTCATATACTCAATTTAACATTATTTTCCATGTTTTTATATCATATTAACCTTATGGTATCAATTGGAGATCAAATGGATAGGCCTAGCATCAAATTACACTTTATTTTGCCACTGTAGTGGGAGCACGACTCGTGCATATTTTGCACTACAAAGAGCACGACTCGTGCTCCTCTAAAAACAACTTTTTTTTGGTTCCCAGGTAGTGCACGACTCGTGCAAACCCAAGGGTTAAAATGCACGACTCGTGCATGACCTGCAGAGACCAGTTTAAGTCCGATTTTTGTCCTGTAATTCACTAATTTCTCATATTAAGTTCTTTACGACTTACTTAATCGTTTTAGACTCATTCCAGGACCAAAACCCATTATTTAAACACGTCTTTTAACCATGGAATCACTGATTCAATTCAAATTCATGGAAATCCCGTTTTTGACATTTTTGGTCCAAAAACTGAAATTTCTTCGAATTAATTATCAAAACTGATTTCTTACATCTATTCTAACATATTAAACTCACTTTAGTCATTAAAATCATCTTTAATTACAAGGACCCGTGAATTAGGGTTCTTGGCCAAAATCATGATTTTCCCCAATTCAACCATATCTTTTGATTTAAATAGAATTGCTTGATAATTCAAGCTTGTTTAGATGAAAAGACTCATAAAACATATTGGATTGCAACTGAACTTTTAGTTTCCAAATTACCCCGTGAAGAAATTCGTGTGCTAGAAGTCAAGAACAAGTGTTCTTACCTTGATTTGGCTTGGAAATCTTTGAACTAAATAACTAATTGTTACATCCATTGCTTCTCCTCCTAGAATTCTCTCGACCTCTCTCTCTGGATCCCTCTGGAACTGATTTCCCGTGTTCCATCTTATGGGAGAAGATATTTCTTTAGAATCTTTTTATTTATCCAAATACCCAAAATACTTTCTTAGTCACATTACTCTTGTTTCTTATATTACCTAAAATGCTTTATAATATTGTTATCAAGTGACCAAAATCTCCCTTGTGATCCTCACAACCGTTTTCTCAACTATTTAATTACTTATTCATACCTCATACCCCTATTTTCTAGTTACATTTCTCTATATCTTATTTCATTTATATACCAAATCTCTTAATAAAACTCACTTTATAGAATTGTTTTATACTTTTATTCTTTTGTCAATAATGGCATTCTACTTAAATTTTTTTTTCCATATCTTTATGAGGACACGTGAGATTATATCCTTACATTTCTTACTTAATTTTTTTTCAAATTCCATAACATATAGTTATACGTAATCCATAATTATACAAAATTCACATAATCTTTTCTTTGTAAAATTTCGTTTCTTAATGGACATTTACTTAAACAAACCCTTTCCCTTTTTTTTTCCACTCTTTTCATATTTCACTTAATATTACTTAGTTATTTTCACACTTCTCTATTTCTATTAACAACTCCCATCTTATTATTACTTATAAGAGATGATGTATTCTTTTTTTTTACTATGCTTTACATCCTCACTTTTCTGTTTGAGACAGAATCTGTCGAAACGGTACACCACTCATATGAATTCGCACTTCTCACTTTCGAGGAGCCAAAACGACATACCGCTTTTTGTATTGAGTAACTAGATATCCTTAAGTGTCATTTTATGTATAATACATGCTTTTTGGCCTTATAGTTTTATCCAATTCTTACTATCGGAGTTGTCCTATTGTTGCTGTCCAATTTCCATTACTCTTACTTTCGTCACCCTTACCACATAATTATAGGATTCATTTAACTTTATTCTATCTTCCATACATTTCCACTATATTGTTATCTTCATCCCCTTTAATTCACAGGAGTTACTCCCATGAATACATATATTGTATCTTGTGATACTTATAGTACTTTAGGATCTTGATTTATTAATAATTCAAACGTTACTCTCGTCCTTATCCTTGTAGTTTTACAAAATCTCAATTCCATGTACCTCTCACTCGCTTCCTATACATTATATACAATACTTTCATAATTTCTTAACCTATATCACTTTTTACTTGTATTACTTTTACATTTTAGCGTATTAACATTCTAATTACTTCTTTCGTCCACTCTTGTTACTTATGAGGTTTTGTCCTCATTTTCTCATTATTCTTACTATTATAAATATGTCTTTCTCGTTCCTCAATTTCTGTACAATACTTTTATAAGTACATTTGTTTTTCTTTGTTGGGTACCCCCATGTACCATTCCCATACTAATATTTTATATTTTAATACTTTCTCGTAATTGTTATTTCTCACCCTAGTGCTTAATTTAGCACTTTATCCCTTACTTATTCTTCCTCTACCAGTATTTCAATTGTTTTCCATGGTTGATTCCATTTTTCAAACAACTTATAATGTCTCATACATCTTGTATATGATCATTCACGTTTTCATGCTCATTACACTTTTCATGAAATTATTATCTTGTGATGTAAGTAGATTTCACAAACCATATTTATTGACATCTTGATTACAAAAATCAATTCTCAAACTCTTGTCCCACTCTAGACCTTTACAAATAAATTTTGTTTCTCTTTTACCTCTTGATTACCACTTAACACCCCCACTTTACCACGTTGATTCTTTGGTGTTTCTAGTTTATTACATATGGTATTGTATAATTACAAGCTCAATTTCAATATACTTCATACATACTTCAAATAATTTTATGGACATATTCTAAGCTTGACTCTTATGAAGGTCAAAGCTGTCAGAAATTTATGACCAACTTTATATGCTTTTAGTCTTATTATGATTCTAACTTGTCAATGATATCCAACTCATTTTCTTAACAACTTCTTAGCACATATGTACAAGTTCTTAATTGTATAATGTACACGTATACATATACTTGATTCTCTTTTGTTTTAAAAGCCCAAATCAAGTACCTCATCCCTTCTTGTCCCATATCAATTACTTGACTCAATCCTCAATTTACCAATATTACTCGTTAATAAATTTTCATCATTTCGATCTTTTTACTACCATGCATTTAAATATTTTCAATCCAATGTTCAATTTCTTAATTTCATCTTGTGTTATTCTCTTTTTTTTACATTAAAACTTTATCTCACTCTTATGCTTCACATTTTATAGTATTCTAATTAAGGTACCTATTCCATAATCACCTGTATACTTTTATATATGTCCCGTAACTTACTTATTCTTTTATATTTATGCACATATATACATATACACTCTTTCTTATGTTTCATCTTTACTAACCATATATTGGCCATTTCTCACAATCTTCGGATACTTTTGCTAATTATATTCATTCATATATGGAAAGGGTAACTTCTTGTCTGTTTATTATCGTTCTTATTCTTTCTTTGATTCTTTTTCTGATGCTTATCAAGATATTTAATTTTATTTCTTTCCACATATTATTTCAGTCGCCATTCACACATTCTTTCGGTTACCCTTTTACCATTGACATTTCTACTTATACTTATTTTATATGATTACCAAATCTGATCCCAACGACCATTTTTCTCATTACCATTTTCTTTAATAACTTTCTTTATATTTCCCCTCATTATCTTCAACGTTTACTTTATCTTTAATTTCTTGCCTAACATCTGATTAGGCATTCTGCCTCCATTTCTCAATTCATTTTCTTATAATCGTATTACGATAATACAAAATACTCACATCCTTTATTAGTTTTCCATTTTTTTCCATTTCCTTCCCATTCAGGTAGCTTACTTTGTTATATTTACTCATTATAGCATTGTACTTATGACTTAGTTATTTGTTCCAACCATTAGATGCATTTACTTATCACTTTTACTTCAGGTTTGGAAGTCACGACTTCTCATTTCTAAATTTTCATTACTGTCTTTGCTTCCTTGTCTAGTACTTAATTAAGTATTTTACTTTCATTTTATAACAACATGTTTGATTACAGCTCCTAGTAATCATACTGTAATTCCTTGGTTGTCCCTAGGAGACACTTCATATTACTTTTTAATATTTATTCTTTACCCTTTCATACAGTCATTAGGTTTGTCTATAATTTTTAAAACCCAACTCATTTTCTTCTGTTTCCCAATTAAATGACATTCTTCTTTCCTTTAGGAATTTTGTTCATATATATATGTATCTATATATTCATATCCCTTTCCCCAATCTTTATTTCTTTGATCATTGCTGTGCTACTACTTTTATTCTCATTCCATAATCATAATTCTTTTCCGTTAGACAACGGAATTTTCAGTTATACACTTTCCTTGATATTTGTACTATATACCCCATTTCTCCTTGTTCAAAAATTATCGATATATTTATATCTTCTGGTTATGTCCCTTTTACTGTTTTCTTTCATACTGTCGCATGTCCCGTTACGTATACTTTACATTATTTTTCATATGGTATGGTGGTTATTACAACCACATATTTGGATTCTTACCCTTTTTACACCCTTGTTATCTTAATTTCAACTCTCTTCGTTCATACTTTGTAGTAGTTCACATATAGAATATGGGGTTTTCCCCCACTTCATAACTCATACTAATTATTTCACCTTTAATACTTTTCAAATATTACTTTAGTATTTTTAGGCATACTGGATTCTATTACACAGGTACTCTAAACCTATGTCCCCTCACACCTCCTCAACTCATCTCTTACAGTTTCACATGTTTCTCGTATGATTCCGCCAGACTCAAGTATATATCCTGTGATTATGATAGTACGGGCCCATATTATTATAACCACCTATACATACTTGCTTCCAGCTTTACCATCAAGACTCATGCTCCACTGTTTTGGGTTTACTCCCTCTTTTCTTTACTTACTACCTCATAGTTAAGTATGTACCCTACTTAACTCCTACATAGTTTAAGTCTAGGCTCAAATATTGACACCTAGTTCACTTAAACTATGGCTCTGATACCAAATTTGTAACACCCTGTTCCATATACAACATTTTAATAAAACAATTTACGCGTTAAATTTTTCCATCAAAATTTTTCAGTTTCAATACAGGGTGTCACAAGCTCAATACATTACCATAATTTAAGGAAATAGGTACATACTCTGATCAATTTAGAATTTCTTTTTCCTTTAACACGTCATCTACCCTTTCTTTTGCTACCTGAGTACATAGCATTTTAAAAACATACGTAAGACATACGTCTCGTGAGTAATACGGGTTTTAGACCCAAAATAATTTTCTTATACTTTAAACATTCCAAATTTACCAATTACTTAATTTCCTGTAAGCGCACTCATAGGTATTCCTTTTCATTAGTGAGCACATTCCTACGAGCGCACCCGTAGGTTTTATACGAACGCACCCGTATAGCTACTTCCTCAATAGTATGAAACGAATTCATCTACCAAGGTAAGACAACTACTTCGCGACGGGAGGTACCATCCCAGTAGTGTCTTTTTGCCACCCCTACCGCAGCAGGCCGTGGTCTTTATCTGGATACTTCTCAACTCATCAACATGGGCTCAATCACTTTATTACTTCCTTGTATTTCTCCTTTATCTTTTGTATACATTATACCTACCATTTCATGGTATCATTACCAATTTCACAAAACCAATTCCAATTCCATAAAGCCATTTCTGTTTCCATTAAACCATTTCAATTTCTATAAAACCATTTTTGACTCATAAAACATTGTGTATAAAAATTCATTTCTTTGCATAAACCCATTTTGCTATGTACCCAAAAATCCACATACTACTCACCTTTGACTAGTTAGAGAGGTCTAACTAGAACCATCCTTTTTCCTCGCCCCTCCTATTCATGATCTTTTACTCCTTAAGTACCTAAGGAGTTTATTCACATTTTATTAATAACTTGTTATACTTTAACGGTATGTATATACCACTGATTTCAAATCTCATTAGACTCATATCACAATATGGGTGTGATATTCATTAGTTCACTTATCCTTTCCTTTGCTACTTTTAATTATCACTTACATGGTATATTATTGTCCATTATACCCTTGTGAAGTCATATACTTAATTTAACATTATTTTCCATGTTTTTATATCATATTAACCTTATGGTATCAATTGGAGAAAAAATGGATAGGCCTAGCATCAAATTACACTTTATTTTGCCACTGTAGTGGGAGCACGACTCTTGCATATTTTGCACTACAAAGAGCACGACTCGTGCTCCTATAAAAACAACTTTCTTTTGTTCCCAGGTAGTGCACGACTCGTGCAAACCCAAGGGTTAAAATGCACGACTCGTGCATGACCTGCAGAGACCAGTTTAAGTCCGATTTTTGTCCTGTAATTCACTAATTTCTCATATTAAGTTCTTTACGACTTACTTAATCGTTTTAGACTCATTCCAGGACCAAAACCCATTATTTAAACACATCTTTTAACCATGGAATCACTGATTGAATTCAAATTCATGGAAATCCCGTTTTTGACATTTTTGGTCCAAAAACTGAAATTTCTTCAAATTAATTATCAAAACTGATTTCTTACATCTATTCTAACATATTAAAGTCACTTTAGTCATTAAAATCATCTTTAATTACAAGGACCCGTGAATTAGGGTTCTTGGCCAAAATCATGATTTTCCCCAATTCAACCATATCTTTTGATTTAAATAGAATTGCTTGATAATTCAAGCTTGTTTAGATGAAAAGACTCATAAAACATATTGGATTGCAACTAAACTTTTAGTTTCCAATTACCCCGTGAAGAAATTCGTGTGCTAGAAGTCAAGAACAAGTGTTCTTACCTTGATTTGGCTTGGAAATCTTTGAACTAAATGACTAATTGTTACATCCATTGCTTCTCCTCCTAGAATTCTCTCGACCTCTCTCTCTGGATCCCTCTGGAACTGATTTCCCGTGTTCCATCTTATGGGAGAAGATATTTCTCCTATTTATACCACCTAACTTTGTCCAAATGCCAAATTAACCCCTTAAGTTCCATTTCTTCCCAAAGTGACTTAAAAACACATTTTCATGACATTATAAGTTTATTTTCTTCATTTTGACCCCCAACATTACATTTTCTTGACTTTGAGGTCATTTTCATGTGAAATGACCATTTTACCCCTTTTTACCATTTTTTCCAAAATAGCATATAACGTGCTTAGATTGTAAAAACTTCTAACTTTTATAGCTTTACTCCACTTATAAACTTATTTTGCACGTTAAAAACATTTTAACACATTAAAATCTCATTATGAAGTTAAATTTTCCAAAATGACGAAAATGCCCTTTTTACTCTTTTTATACAAAATTTTTATTATTAGATCATAGTTCAACCAAAACTCCGTATACTTTCATTTTATACCTTTGTCACCATTTTTTGGGTTCTTACAAGCAGCGTCCGGGCCAGTTTGTGAGGATGGCGACTGAGGCACCTCAGGACCCCCAGCCAGCTTACGCCCAGCCAGCTTACGCCCAGCCAGCTTACGCCCAGCCAGGTAGGAGACGTCGGAGGCCGGTAGCTCCAGCAGAGCCAGCGCCACAGCAGGAGGAGGTGACAGAGATGAGGCGACTGCAGGATCGGGTCGCCAGGATGGAGGAGCAGTTGGAGTGGATCGGAGGGGGACTTTTGGAGTTAGCCACACAGCAGGGACACCGCCCCCGACCATTCCCAGCCCGAGCCCAAGATCATGAGGCCGTTTCTTCCAGGCCACCAAGTGCCGACTGATGTATTTTTCTTATTTTTCTTTTGGGTATTTGTACTGTACTTATGACATGACTATCTTTTGTTTGTTTATATTTTATTCTTTGCTTGTTTGCGTTTAATCTTTTTTGTGAGTCATGCATGTTATACCAAAATGGGAGGAGTTGTTTCAAGCAAGTGTGGGGTCACCGTGCCCCCTCCACTTGTCTTGACTACCGGCGTGTTCACTGTTGCGCTACAACTCCAGAACGCGAAATCGAGCACCTTTTTGTTCGTATTTGTACCTGTGATACCGAGCACCAACCAAGCGATCTACCGTCCAAAGGGGTAACTCTTTTTCCCTTGTTCTAAATAATTTTTGTACAACGGAGACGTTGTATGATTTTAAGTGTGGGGTGTGGACGGTCGAAAGAGTACTTTTTGAAATTTTTGCGGAAATGACCGATTTTCAAAATTATAGCAACTTTTTCAAAATTTTTACTAGATTGTAATTTTGAAACGGATAGTTTGTGATTGTTTATAGCATTAGTATTTTTCAAGAAATACTGTTTAGTTGTAATGATGCTATTAGTTGAGTCAAATAAGTTGAGTTTTAGGAGTCAGACGATTGGAGTGTTTTAGGATTGGAAATTAGCAAGGAATTATCAATCAGTGACCTTTGTTGTTCGAGCCGGTAAGTCAAAAATGGGTGGGCCTTACGCACCTTACCACCTAAGATCGTCTGGTCTGGGATGGTATTTCTGAAAGCTCGCTACACGGACAACATCAAAAGTCATGGATAGTTGTTTTATGGCCTTTAGAATCTGAATGAGTATGTACACTTCATTGTGGACAGAAAATTTGTAATCAAGGGTTCTCTAGAAAGCCATGAATTCCAAAGAACATTCCGATTATGTTTTCACGAACTATTCCACTCTAACTCATAAGGCAATAAGCTTTGAAACTGAACACAGTCAAAAATTGTTTGAGTCTTAGTTAAAATCTATTAAAAACTCTCTTGCTTGGGGACAAACAAGGCACAAGTATGTGGTGTTTGACAACGCCTAGTAATATCACAAAGACGTACGCGCGCCGCAGAAATCACAAAGGCGCGACGCGGGTATGAGGGTGTGGAAAGAATTCAAATACCGATAAAACAGGGATAAACCCCTACGCGTGACGCGGGATTCATTAATGCGCGGCGCGGTCTCGAGATTTTTGCAACTATAAATAGAGGCTTTTAGGTCGAAAAAACGAGCGAAGACCTGGTGTAAAATCGACCCCCAAGGCTCTTTGACTCCGAGATTCAGCTTCAAGAACCAGTTTTTGGTATTTTTATGTTTTTATCTTTAATTTTCATTTAGTTTAAATAGTTGGTAATCATTGGCTAGTATCTTTGGGAGTGACAACCATTGATATTTAGTTCTAGTTTCTGTTTTTGGACCTTTTGGTTACTGTTTTGTACCATTAGATCTAAGTTTGAGTTAATGAATCATTTGGTTACAGTTAATTGTTGGTTTTTCGGTAATTTATGCTTGTGATTGAATTGTTGGATGTTTGGATTGTGTTTGATGTTGGATTTTCCTTTGTTTTCTTCTGAATCGAAGATGTACTTCTGATTTCATTAAGTGACTAGGTTTGGTTGATAGTATTAGTTTAGTTTATGCTCTTTGGGATTAATAGTCAAAAACTAGGAACTACCTCTGACTGTAGCGTGACATTGCAATTGGTAATCCGTCACCTGTCTCGACCATGTAACTCCTGTGGATCGACCCTGACTTCCACTGTGCTAAGTGAGAGTGATGTTTATTTTCTTATTTTTGACCGCATGACGACCGCTGCGATGTCATCAGGGCTTGGTCAAGCTCTTAATGACAGCATCAAATCATCAAGGAGCCCAAGATATCGCTTCTCCTTGTTAGGGCAGAAGGAACAGATAAACTTTAACTACATAGTCTCTGTCTATTTCATACATACCCTTTATAACAATCAGTTATGAATAGCATTTGTGTAGACCAATGCATAACAGAATTATAGCACAAATTCTCATGCGTCTTGGTTTGAAGAATAAGAGATATTATCATCGTAGATTACTTGTGAGTTAATCCATGAAGTAATCTCTAGGTGCGGCTTGTTCTAATACTTGAATCTCTACCAAGTACTCATGAGGATTAGTCGCAGTCACCATTATAACACCTCGATTTTCATACACCTTAAACAGTGTAATATTTTATAAAACTTAATGTGAAAATTTTCATATTTCAAAAACTGTGTTTCTTTATAGAACAAAATGTCAAGTTTTTAAAAACTTTTCTCATGACCTCGAGTCATGTCTAAAAATTTCGGTCCCAACAAAAACCATTTAGTTATAAATATATTTAGATAATTTCGGGGGTTACAACTCCGTATCAAACTTTACCATAGAAAGCAACTTAGGATTACAAGCCATTGCATCAGCCAATCTTCACTCCATCTAAAGTCCCAATTTCTTCGGGTCATCTATTTGCTTCTATCTCTAGTGTCTAGAACCTGGGATACATGGCATAAAAAAATAAAGATACGTAAGAAGAAAACATCTCGTAAGCTACATGGGTTTGGGACACAAAACATTTATCAACTTAACTCAATCATTTTCCAAAACCTTTGTAATCAAATCATGTATTGACACTTACTGTCATATAGTTCATAAACAAATCATGTTGTAATACATGTTGTAAAAATCTTACCGTTGAAACATATCATTATTTTTTTAAAAGCCTTTTCATAAAAACTTTACATGAAACCTTGTCAACATAAAACATCATTACTTTACTTGATTTATATTCGTTCACATATGGATTCTTATACTTAGGGCCTTAATCACCTTAGATGATACCCCAAGTTTTTGCACCAGAGTAGAAAGAACAAAATCAGTCCACCCTAGCACCCTTTGTTTTTAGGACGTCTACTTCGTGAAGGGGTCGGTACCACCCTAGTAGACTCCTATAGCTTCCCTTACAAGAATCATCACCCACGCATAAGGAACCATGTTCCTTGTTCATATTGTTGTAGAATTAAGTACCATTCATACATAGCATATTAAGGCTTTTTGCATTACATTTCTTTGCTTGCATCAAATACCAGTCATTCATAAACATAACATTGCTAGTCATTAAAACATCATTCATAAATCATCAAGGTTAGATTCCAAAACTTTCTTTCATAACAACATAAGGCTTAATTCCCGAAACATTCTTTTGTAACATTATAGCTTGATGCCAAAACATACTTTCATAACATTATTGCTTGATGCCAAAACATACTTTCATAAAACATTCTTTCATAAACATCTTAGAAAACTTTCATAAACATGACATAAGCAAAAGGTTTTCATTTCATTTCATATTTGAAAGTCACACAAAGCTTTATAAATACTTTTCCATGTATCCCATATTAGGACAAAACTTTCATAAACATGACATAAGCAAAAGGTTTTCATTTCATTTTATATGTGAAAGTCACATAAAGATTGATAAATACTTTGCCATGTATCCCATATTGGGAAAAAGCCACATATACTCACCTTAGTAGCTAGGTATGTCTAGCTACACTAATCCAAATAAATGTATCCTTTCGTTGCTTCCAACGTCCTTCAATCTCTATTAATCTAATAGAATATTAGAAGTTATTAGACAACTAAACATATAGTAATTATCTAATCATACTTGATCTATTACTAGCCATCATATAATTCCATTCCAATGACTAAGAACGAGTCTTAAAGCATAACAACCATTTTAAACGATTTTACCCTTTTGTCTCATCTTGACCAAAAATGGCATTTTGGAGTTCTACCAGGTTATTTTGACCACATTAACTTTTTGCATCTTTATAAGCTTATCTAAATGGTTAGATGTCAAAACATCTTTCTTTTTACTAGTTTATGCCATTTCGGCAAAATTCAACGAATAAAGTTTCTAAAAATAGAAATCGTCAAAAACTTAATACTTCCCTTCCAAAAGTCACTAATATATTGTCAACCTTTCACAAGTTTCATCACAATTTCAACTTTTATGCTAATGCATTTAATTTAGACTAAAATAAAAACTTTTAGGTTCAATCGCGACTCTTTTAGCCATTTTTAGACATAACCAAAACATCTCATTTGTTGACTCAAACTTGGTTATTTCTTTCTTATAGACATATTCTCAACTTAATGTATTATAATGTTCAAGTTTAATGTCATTTTCCCACTTTTCATTATCATGTTTTAGACGGCAACTTAATTGCCATTTTAACCAAATTTAGAATTTTGACTAATATAATTAATCGCTCATATGGATGTTCTTGAGTTCTTATCAACCATTTCCAAGTTCACTTATGTCATATAACATATCCAAATACCTCATTTGCTTATCTCGTCCAATTCAACTATTTGCTAAAATTATCCCATTTTAGTCCTTTATGTGGTGGAATTCAAGATTCCATTCCTTTCTTCAAATTCTCAAATCCAAGTTTCCTAAGAACAAGTAACATTCAAAGAATCCATGTATAAAACTATTACCAAGAAAATTTCCATCGTTTCGTAGATCTTTATCTACCGAGTCCAACATAAGTCTTAAAGTTTTGTTAACTTGAAAAATCAAATATGTTCAAACTCCAACAACAACGTGTTCTTAAAACTTTCCAACAATCCTTTCCAAATCAAACCCAACATGAACAATTTTCTTACGTTCTTGATTTCTTGAAACTGTTATCAACCAAGCACAAATAAACCACACCAAAAAACCAAAACGTTAAAATCATAAGTGTTTCTTGAATCCATAAAGTGTTAAAACCAAAAAGCCAACTTCAATTCCACATTCATGAAGAAATTTCGGTTTAATAAACTAGAGTTCCAAGGAATTAACCTTTACCTTTCGCTTTTCTTGTCCAAAATATGAAGTCATAGAAGTGTTCTTGAACTCATAACCTAATTAAATCAAAAAGACAATCTCAATTCATTCATGCATTAACAGATTTAACACTTCGTAACTAGGGTATCCAAACCTCAATATTTTACCTTTCAATTGTCTGTCCAACATTTAAAATCGAGAGTTTAAAATTGATGCATGCAAGAATTAGATCAAGGGATTGCATCTCCGGCTTCCGAAGCACACACCACCGCCGCCACCGGTGCCTTCTTCCTCAAAATCAGACCGACAGCGACCACCTATTTCCCGTCGTTCCTACGTTTTTTTCTCTCGGATTAGATCAAGGGTTGCTGTCCTTCCTACGTTTTTTTTAATCGTGAACCGGAATCACCATCGCATCCTACCACCACCGTTGCTGTCGGCAACGTTGTTTTTCCAATTTTACGGCAAGGCAGACCCGACAGCAGCGAAAAGGGCTGTTGTGCATCATCGTTCTTCCTTTCCCTCATCGTTTCTGATTGCTCGGACCACCTATTTCCTGTCGTTTTGAGGTCTGGTGGGCACCTATCGCCGACTGCCACCTCCGATTTGTTTTGTCTCGGTCTTTCTCCCTTGCTTCTCTTCTAGTTTTTCTTTTCTGATTGTACCAAAAGTGGGTGCGTGTTTTATGTTATCGAGAAGAGATTCATATCAGATGAAAAACACGTATACGGGAAATCAAAACCGGGTTCTGATTTAGATGGGTTTTAATGTGCAAAATTCCCAAAAAGCCCCTGAACCCCTTGCCTTAGAAAATTTTTCAGCCTTTGTTTATTATTTTTCATGACTTTCACTTCGTCATAACTTCAGCATATGATGTCCAAATTTTACAAATCTTATACCTTTAGAAATGGGAGAATGAGCTTCAAAACTTTCTTTTACTGACTTAAGTCTGAATCTTAATTGATTTTCTGATACATCCCCTCAAACATGGGCACTTGGCCATTTTTGTCACTTTTAGGCCATTTTAAAACCTTCATAACTTATTAGTTATAACTCCAAATGGCCTGAATCTTTTTCCTATATTGCCAAAGTCAACTTGATGACTTTTTCCCAATTTCTTTAACAATTTGAAATATTAATTTTTAAGATTGTTCAATAACATTTTCACTTTTGGTCCTTTATTCCCCTTTTTGTTCTTGCGCCTTTAAGAATAAACTCTAATTGAAATAATCATCATATCATGACTTAAATAAAGGTCTTAACAAATAAATTCTCAATAGTTTCACCTTCTTGGACCATTTTCCCTTCTATTATACATTTGATAATCGTTAATATCAGTCCTTCTCAACATCAAATGTACTTATCCTAACTTTCCATTTATACAAAATTTTAGTTGTCACAACCATGCTATGTCTAATCTCTATAGACAATCTACTAACACTCATGACAGTTTCAAATCACTACTTGTGTTGGGCAATAATTATTGTTGGTTTAATCTTTGCATTTAATCAGACCATATCCAAGAGCTTCTGGGATAAAACAAAGTTTATTTGGGCCTTGTTGGGCAATTTCGGTATTGACCGAAATCCTCCTGGATCTCGGTTGTGTTGACCGAAAACCAGAGGTTTTCGGTGGGCTTGTTGTATGGGCTTAGGGTTTCATGCGTAGAGTATATATAGTCTTGTCATTGTCAATTAGACTAGTTGGTTGCTTTGGCATTCGTGCCTAGCATAGAGAGAATATTCTTGCATTCAAGCATTCAAGAATCTTATGTACCTGACTTTATTCTAGTAAAGTGTGCATTGAAGATTGATAGTAATCTCCTTGTTTCTTGTGATTTGATTTGTATCACGTTTGGGATTCCACACCAAATGTGTTAGATTGATACCGTGTGATCAGATTGTGTTAGGCCATTAAGTTGATTGAGTCAATTTGTGTATCTTTAGATGCCTTTAGATTATCCGTTCAATAAATGGGTGGGTCTATCCATTCCATAATTAGTTTTATTATATAAGGCATGCACGTACCCTAATTAGGGTTAACAGTTTTGTAATCTTTCACGCCTCTCACACAGAATAGTTCTCTTTGAATTGTTCTTGAGAGTTGCAATACAATAATCCGGCCACTGTTCTTCATATCTTGATCTTGTTAATTATTCCACATTATTGAATCTTTCGATCTATTATTTTTACTCACAATTGGTATCAAAGCAGGAGACTGTGTAATTCATAAACTTTTCTTCTGTCGAGTTGGTAAGAATTTGAACACAGATCTGTTATTGATCGTCTTAATCAATTTTAGACGACAGATCATGATCTCTCGTTCATTTTTTAACTAGATCCATTTATACACATCTGATTCACGTTAAAACTAGATCAAGTGGCTCATGAAGATCCACATTCATTGTCGTTCAACTTGTCCAGCAGTATTGGATCTACCACAAGGATCCTGATTCTATTCACAAACGATTATGAAGTCTGGGCTCTGCATTTTGAAGACTATGTTCTTGGGATAGAAGAACATGGATCTACCATTTGGCATGCTATCACTGAAGAAACGTACGCTCAGGCTTCTACCACAAAAGTCATAAAAACCCAAAGAGAATACAATGCTCTTATTCTTGCTCATCCCAATACTCCTCTTGATGAGAAAAATAAGCTGATGTGCAATATTAAAGCCTTCAGAATTATCCGATATGCTCTTCCCCTAGACACGCTCAGACTGGTTTGTTCCTGTGAAACAGCGAAAGAGATCTAGGATAGGATGCATGAGTTATACTCAGGCGACACTGATCTTGAGCATTCTGTCCAGACCACTCTGCTTTCCGAGTTTGGATCCTTTGTTCAGACTCAAGATGAAACTTTGGTTCAGACCTTCAATAGCTACAATCATCTCTTAAGCAGGTTGCTTAAGTATAAAATTGCTGGTACTGTTATTGAGCAAAAGATAGCCTCCGACCTGAGTGGAAAGCTATAGTTTCAACCATTAAAGCTCACGAGCAGTTCAAATCGTACACTCTGGCAAAAGTGATGGGTATTCTTAAATCTCACGAAAAGGAGATTACATCAGAAGCTAAAGCCACCTCAAGTATGGGTTCACTTGCCCTTGTTTCAAACGGACAAACTGCCACTGAGAACGATTCAGAATCAGATTTTTCTGATGAAGAACTAACCAGAAAGGACAAGGCTCTCATGGTTTCAAACCCGAAAAAGTTCTTCAAGAATACTTTTTCTAAGTTCAAAAATCATGGTAGACAATGGAACTTCAGTTCAGAGAAGCCCAAATAGGATAGCTTCAGGAAGCAGAAGTGCGAAGAAGAGAAAAATGTGATCAGAGACTCCGGTTATGACTGCCACTACTGTAAACGCAAGAACCATTTTGCAAAAGATTGCTTGCTCTGAAAGCAAAATGAAAAGAAGGAGCAAGTCAAAGACGAAGCATATTATGCCAAGAAAATTGTAGACCTGAAAAAGGATGATGCTTTAAATGCAAAGGCAGCTGTGTGGTGCAAGAGGATGATGAGGATGGTGCCGTTGAAATCTGGTCAACGGATTCAGAAGATGAGGAAGTCAGGAAGCCGACGCATGGTCGATGTTTCGTGGTAAGGGAAGATAGTTCCGAACACAGAGGGTACTCCACTGATGGGTGCCACACGTCAGCTAGTTGTTTCGTTGCGAAACCTGTTTCGGAACAGGTACAGGAATGTGATGCCGTCGTCAACAGGTACAGGAATGTGACGCCGTCGATGTTGAATGTTATAAATGCGAAACAATTGTTTCATCTGAAGAAGTGTTAGACTCATATCGTATTGGACTTGAGAAAATTGAAAATTACATTTAGTCCAAAGAACACAAGAGCATGGTGAAAGAGTATTTATCAGAAATGACAAAGATGAAATTAAATCAGCCACTTTACAGAAGTTTCAGTCATTATGAAAGAAATTGAACTCCGAAAATAGTCTCGCTTCTGAGAATATTTCCGAATTCGATGAAAGATAACTGAGTGAGATATCCCTAGAGGATGAAATTGATTGTTCTGCTTTTGTAAACAAACAACCTGAAACTAAGAAAAATCTCATTTTTGAAAATTCAGTTGCATTTGCTCGAATTGTTGAAAATAAAGGATCACAAGTTTTAACTCAACAAGCAACAGTTTTTCCTAAACTGAAAACTGTTCCAAACCAAGTTTTCATAAAAACTGAACTGAACATTAAAAAGACACATCGGAACTCAAAGTCCTTGTTGATAAAGATAATGCTGATGGTTGTGATGCTTTCTTTTGGTCCGAACCTATCGACAATGCAGATGAAACGAATGGTATTTCCGAAATGACCTCATGGACGTCCCGAGGAAAATATATAACAGGAACATTGAATCGTAAAGATTCATTCTCTCAGCCAGGAACAAGTGGCACAAAATCAATTTCGAAGGATCCTTGTGTGCTTCATAATAAAATACCAACCAAACCTTCAAACTCAGTACCTCGTTTTCATAAGTCTCCTTAAGAGCTTATACCTAGAAGGGGACAGATGAATGCTCGGTACAAAAATAATTTGAAAGAAAGAAAACAATTTTGGAAAAACAAAAATGCCAAAAAAATTTTGTTAATTCTGACTTGAATTCTACTCCAAAAGTTGGTACAACTCCGATTCCGAAATCGAAACAAAGTTCACACACAAGAAAAAATTTTCAAAGACCACACACATTCACGAAAATGGCTGAAAAATCCAAATCACCTGAACCAGCAAAGGCAATGATTTTCAAACCCGTCCTCAGGTCTATTTGATTTGAAGGGCAAAGTCAAACTCTATCCCGAACCAAAAAAAAATTCAAAGAGATTAAAATCACAAAAGTTCAAATGAATTTTTTTTCCCACAACCAAAACCCATTCTCAGGACAGCCAAGATCACGAAGATGTCAGGAAATTTACAACCAAAACCAATTTGGAAATCAAACTCTTTTGTTCAAACAACATCACGTTTTGCTAAAGATAGACAAATCACCAAAACAAAAGTGTTTCGTTTCGAAAGCGGAGAGAATCAACTTCTAAAGAGGAAAACATTTTGGGTTGACAAATTAAACATCTTTCCCGTTCTCAAGAAATTCTCACATGGACCCACACTGGTTTGGGTTCCTAAATCTCTCTAAATTGTGCAGGTGATACGTGACGAACAGTACGACTCTGAATGATACATTGATAGTGGCTGTTCGCGTCACATGACAGGGAGAAGGGAAGAATTAAGGGAATACCGCTCACTGCAAAATGGAAGAAAAATTCGGTATGGCAACAATGCGACGAGTGAAATCAAAGGTTTAGGCATGATCACGAACAATGAATTTTTGATTCACAAGGTAGCTTATGTGGAAGGCTTACAACACAACCTCATTAGTGTTTCGCAACTGCTAGTGGGATCTGGTCTCAAAGTGTCCTTTGATGAAGAAGGTTCGAAGATCGTAGAAAAGAAGACAAAGACGATCATTCTGAAGTCTAAAAGAAAGGGTGAAATGTTTCCCTTGGACGTGAAACCAATCAAAGGAAAGCCTGCCATCTGTTTACTCACGAAAGCAGCTAACGCTGATAGTTGGTTATGGCACAGACGTGTATCTCACATGAACTTCAGAGACATCAATAAACTGGTGCTTGGGGATCTGGTGCGAGGATTACCACTGCTAAAGTTTGATAAAGATCATTTGTGTGATGCATATGAACTCGAAAAACATAGCAGAAAGAGTCACTCTATTATAATTAACACAAAGATTGGCGAACCCCTTGAGCTGTTACATATTGATTTTGTGGTCCATCTGCGATCGAAAGTGTAGCTCACAACAAGTACATTTTGGTTATAGTTGATGGTTTTTCTCGTTTTATGTGGGTTTTCTTTCTTAAACAGAAATCTGAGGCGACTCCTAACATGATCAACTTCATCAAGCAAGCTGAACTGCTGCTTTGAAAGCCCGTTCGGAAAATTTGAAGTGACAACGGCACGAAATTCAAGAATCAAATGCTTGAAGATTTTCTAGTGTCCAAAGGGATCATACATAACTTTTCTGCTCCTTACACTCCACAACAAAATGGAGTGGTGGATCGACGAAACCGCTTCCTTTGCGAAGCAGCTTGCACAATGCTCTCTTTCGCAAGACTTCCGTTGTACTTCTGGGATGATGCTATCGCCACTGCCTGCTTCACTCAGAATCCCTCAACAATCAACAAGCGATTCTCACTCACTCCTTATGAGATTCTCAACAAGAGAAAGCCAAATGTGAAATTCTTTCACGTTTTCGGTTCAAAGTGCTTCATTTTCAATTCTAAGGAGAAAAGAGTTAAGTGGGATGAAAAGGCTGATGAAGGAATTTTTCAGGGCTACTCCTTGACATCAAAAGCCTATCGGGTTCTAAACAAGCGATCCCGGAAGATAGAAGAAACGTATTATGTCACTTCTGATGACAAATATATGACAAGGGCTCAGAACAAAGACAGTCAGTCATATGAGATCTTTCCCGAATCAAATCAAACAACAATTTCTCTCATGAACCTGTATGAGGAATTCATGAACTTGTTCGATGAACCAGAAACTACCAAATCTTCTGAATCGAATGCCAAAGACAATCAGCAAGATGAACTGCTCAAATAGTAGAAGATGCAGAAACTGAGTCTGAAAAGACTCCGGAAACAGAAGAAACAACTTCGATTGCACCTGTTACTTCTCCCACTCTGACTCTGAATGAACAGGAACCTGAAACCTCCCATACTCAAGAAGACTCTACCGATTCTCAGGTCCTGGGGGAGGATTCCACACCTGTCCAGGGGGAGGGTTCTTCTCCAACTCAAGAGGAGGACATTCCTATTTTCGAGGGGGAGAATTCGATCAACAACGACGAATTTCATGCAAACTTCCAGGAGGAGAATGAGAATGAAAATAATGATGATACTCAATCCGAAGCTCAGTCGGAAATCGAAGAAGTCTTTGCAGAAGTCAATTCGGAGTACGATCCTAACTATCCTCCAATGGTTAAATGGACTAGAGATCATCCTCGATCTCAAGTAATCGGAGAAACGTCAGCAGGAGTTCTGATAAGGGCACAGCAAAAAGCGAAGCAAACTGCATTATTTTCGAAAGTGGAATTTTGCATGTTCAATTGGTTTATCTCGAAGATCGAACCCAAAACTGTTAATATTGCCCTTGATCATGGTGAATGGGTTCAAGGGATGCAGGATGAACTCAACGAGTTTGAACGCAATAAGGTCTGGAGACTAGTTCCGACTCTAGAAAATGCATATGTTCTTGGAATGAAGTGGGTATTTCGAAAAAAACTAGAGAAAGAAGGAAATGTCATTCGAAACAAAGCACGTCTTGTGGTCAAAGGATATTGTCAAGAAGAAGGGATCGACTACGAGGAGACTTTCGCACCCGTTACAAGATTGCAATCTGTTCGGATCTTTCTTGCCTATGCTGCACACAAAGGATTCGATGTCTATCAAATGGATGTGAAGTGTGCTTTTCTGAACGGTGAATTCGAAGAAACTGTGTATGTCGAGCAGCCTCCTGGTTTCGTTAATAACAAGCATCCGTATCATTGTTATGTTCAGGATAAGGCAGTATATGGCTTGAAGCAAGCTCCTAGAGCATGGTATGAGACGTTGACTCACTTTCTCAAGCAGTCAAAATTCAAGCAAGGGTCTATTGATCCAACCTTCTTTCGCAAAAAGTAAGGCAACCATCTCATGATTGTTCAGATTTAGGTTGGTGACATTATTTTCGGATCCACTCATCCAAGCCTAACCGTTGAATTCCGAAAACTAATGGAAACTAAATTTGAGATGAGTTGGATGGGGAAGATCAACTTCTTTCTTGGCCTGAATATCAAACAAAGCTCGAAAGGGACATTCATCAATCAAGAAGCGTATACAAAGTCTCTTCTGGAAAAGTTCGGAATGATGGATGACTCAAAGGATAAAGTTCCGATGGCATTCGGAACCAAGCTCACCCTTTCTCTGTAGAAACCGGCAGCAGACATTACTCTTTATCGACGAATGATTGGTTCGCTTATTTACCTTACTTCTAGTCGACCTGATATCATGTTTGTTGTTTGTTGTTTGTTATTGTGCCAAGTATCAAGCTAACCCAAGAGAACCTCACATTACTGATGTGAAGAATATTTTCCGATATCTGAAACGAACAACATCACTTGGGTTATGGTATCCATCAGGATCAGGGTTCTTCGTACAAGCCTTTTTGAACGCAGATCTTGGTGGATGTGGACTCGATCGGAAGGGCACTTCAGGAGGATGTTAACTTCTGGATGGCAAGCTTGTGAGCTGCCAATCCAGAAAACAGACATGTGTCTCACTTTCGACAGCTGAAGCTGAATACATCGCAACTGCTTCATGCACATCTCAGATTATATGGATTCAAAACCAACTGAGAGATTATGGGATCAACATGAAGCGAATCCCACTCTAATGGGATTCCGAAAGCGCAATTTGGATTTGTCACAACCCAGTGCAACATTCCAAGAGAAAGCACATTGCACTTCGATACCATTTCATTAAAGATTATGTTGAAGATGGCAATATTGAAGTACACTTTGTTCGTTCGGCAGACCAGCTAGCTGATATTTTCACCAAGGCCTTACCTGAACCTACTTTCTATCGCATTCTACAAGGACTTGGAATGATGGAGGCTAAATCAGTTCTGAAATCTACTTAATGGTTGGAAGTCATTGATCATTAACCGAATGGTTCCGAATCTCGGAACGCCTCGGAATTGCAACTAATGTCCAATGATCTCTGAATTGTTCTGTACATCCTTTTTGTATATTTGTTTTTATTTTTCTTATTTCATTTCTTTTTCAAATATCCAAAATACCAAAAATATTTTCTTTTAAGTTTTTTTTATTTAATTTTACCTTATCAAAAATACCAAAAACATTTTCTTTTAAGTTTTTTTTTTATTTTACCTTATCAAAAATACCAAAAATATATTCTCTTAAGTTGTTTTAATTTTATTTAATCTTATAAAAAATATTTCATTTTTGTTGTTTTTATTTTATTACATATTTGGTTGTTTGTTATGTTGTTTCTTGTCTCACAGGATGATCAAAGTCAAAGAAAAGAAGGCAGTTTTTGATAGAAAGGGAAGACATTACAGTACTTCAAAAGAAAATTACATAATCTCCCTACAATTTGTAATACTGCCACATAGGGGGGTCACCAAGGTGATACGACTGATGGATACGCAGCTCACTTTCGTCCACGAAAAGTCGCGTCCCATCTACAAGCATCACATGGAACTGATTGTGTGCGGTTGTTCTTGCGATCACCGCAGGACACCATCCTTGGCGGTACCACACCTCGACCAGGTCAAACTTCTTGAACTACACCAAGATCTTTGGCAGAACCGGTTGCAAAAATGGAAATCCCACATGGACCGTTATCGGTCCGCCGGTCTCTCCATCAGTGAGGGTGGTCAACCGCACTTCGTATCGATGGCTCCAAACACCAACGATCATGCCGCCATAGATACCTCCGGCGAACTCTCCCTCCTGCATCTTAACCTCCACCTTATCCTAGCGGTTGAATGGACGTTGAGCCATTTGTGTGATATTTTCTTTTTATTCTTTTTCGGGTGTGAGTTTAACTACGAAGTTCCTTTTCCTTTTATAGGCAGGTGATGGTCGATTAATCTTCACAATTATGGCGACGATTAATTTCTTTTCTATAATTATGGGTGTGGCAGACCTTTAATGCACTCATTAATGCTAGATCGTGTCAGAGATGCTTGAGTAGACGGGTTTTCACATCCACTGCGCATTGAAGCTCTCTGCAAGATGTTTGACACCTTACCAGCAGATTACGGCGCCTTCATCATTACAGGAACCGACATTTTTCTTTATTTATTTTATTTTATTTTATTTTTCTTCTTACTCTTACTGAAAAATACAAAAACAGGTTTTCTCTTCCGAATGCCACTACGAATTGACGGAAACCTTCGTTGTACACTTTCTTGTACCAAAAATATAGTCCTATGATTATCGAAATCAAACCAGTTTCGGTATATGGCTATAGCAAATCTAGTCAAAGATCGCAAATCATTATCACCATGATGCGTTGTGAGACTCTCAACCTTTCTTGACCAATCTCTCAGTTCTCATTCACACTCATTTCCATGTAAACGTAACCCTTATGAAGGTTCTCAGCATTACCACTGAGAATTTATGGTTACACAACAATTGTGTTCATGATTTCGAAATTGTTGGCACCACAACTCCGAATGAAACCCAATATTCCGAACGACACCTTTACGAATTGACGGCTTTACTCGTGAAATGTGAAATTTTCATTTTTGTGTGATCTTAATGAAATGTTCTAAACCTAAGACATTTCTTCCCAATAGATCCAACTTTTATTTTTGTGAGATTTCCGAAATCAATCAGTTACTTGAAACAATCCAAACCTACTTGTTATTAATG
Source organism: Cichorium intybus (assembly GCA_023525715.1). NCBI lineage: Eukaryota > Viridiplantae > Streptophyta > Magnoliopsida > Asterales > Asteraceae > Cichorium > Cichorium intybus. The sequence continues at coordinate 71,932,649 of CM042016.1, read as the reverse complement.
GCCACACTGGTCAAACAAGTACTCCCTTCCGATTTCGGACTTATGTCAAGATTCGGAATCCGTTGGAAGCACAGCCACCCATGAAACCCAACATTTAAAAGGTGCCTTTCACTGATTCTTATCAACCAGTGATCATAATTCAACGGGAAACCACGCAACCACTTCCAAATCTCTCTTGATCCCGAAGGAAGAGATCGTTGCCCGGGATCTAACTGCATTCATGTCTATTCCGACATCACTAAAATCCTATAAATTTACTTTGCTTTATTTCTTTTCATTTGGCACACTCTTGCACAAAAATCAATTATGATTTTTCTAACTCTGGTTTCTTGGCAAAAAGTTTCATCTGGCTTTTTATATCTTTACAATGCTGACTCATCAATCTTGGAGGATTCTTGGAGATCAAGGCTATTCAGGAGCAAAGTTTCAAATTCAAAATGACGTCATTCACGAAATTCAGTTTCAACGTCATTATCATATCAGCTGATTTCTCGCTTTTCACATGCCTAACAAGGCGACTTTGGGGCAACATATCATCATGGGGAGAGATTTGGGGAAACAGAATCGACATCGCTGGGATTTTCTCTCTCCACATTATTCCCAAAGATATATAAAGATTTTTGACAGTTTCTCTCTTTACCGCTCACATTCTTCTACATAGCATTCATCTTCTCTCTCGTTCTCTTCATTCACAAGCATTCATCAATGGCTGGTTCCTCTTCTGCATATGAAAACACAGCTTCAACTCTCATGCTGAAGATCAAGCCAAACCAGAACATGATTGTTGATTTAGACTTGTCTCACTACAATGAAAACATTCGTCTGATGATTGAATGTTTGAAATACTCAAGAGTTTCTAAAGCATTGACGGAGTGTGCATCTGTTCCTATTGCTCATCTCTCCTCTACCTACTTTTCTGCATTCTACAACAACAAGGAGGAGATTATAACCTTCGAGGTTGTTACCGTCAAAACGCATATCTCAAAAACTCGTTTTGGGAAATTACTAGAGTTTACTGAAACAAAGAACTTAGTGAATCCTGAATCTATTCAACCGGTGGTACTTCAAAAGCTCTTCTTTCAGATGGGATACAAGGGAGACATTGATCTAATGTCAAAGTTTTCGAAGAAAGGTTTGCCTCCTCATTGGAATGTGCTCTTTACAATTCTCTTCAAGAGCTTCTCTAAACGAACAACAGGGAGAGACAGCTCAAGTAAGCCTTTCTACACACTCATTTATGGTCTCTACAATGATATCAATCTTGACAACGACTTAGTTCTATGGAGTAACTTTGTTGAAAGCATCAACTACAAGAATCGTCATTCAGAGATTTCCTGTGCTCGCTGTTGGTCCATTGTCGTGCAAAGGGAAATTACTAAGCATGACATTCACATCATGACAGGCACTGTCATGGCTGCAATTCCGATTCTTCCAAGTACTACCTTTGTGACAATGAATTTAAAATATTTCGAATTCATCAGTTCAATCCCTTTGGAGATGACGAACAAGGTTCCAAAGGATGTCCATTGTGTCGCTGCTTACTACAAACTACCATCGTCTGGAACTCATGAGGTCCCACCTTAACTTCAAGAAGCTTTTGATAATCTTGAAAACCCAAAGAAGGTGATCAAACGAAAAGGGAAGGGATCTACTTCCGAAACAGCCAAGCCAACCAAGCCAAGAAAGAAGATTAAGATAACCAAAAATCCGACTCCAACTTCGGAACATGAGGAATCGGAAGGACGTACTCTTTTTGATCCTGTGAAGGGGGCTACGGGTCCAAACGAAGAAGAAGATGACACTGGGAATACTGGTCACAAACCTCCATCTCCTCCTCACGATCCCACTCCAAAATCAACCCCAAAACCAACTCCCAACAACTCTCCCTCACCCAAAGCTAGCACTAAAAAATCTCCTTCACCATCACCCAAACACACCACTATACCCTCTCCAAACCACCAAAACCCTCCATCCGATGAAGAAGAGATCCTGTTTTACGATGAACAGGATGAAATTTCCGAGTTTGTTGAATCTCCTTTGAACATACGTTTTAATGTTGATAATGACAACGCTCCAATAACCAAGGGGCAATTCAAAGAACTCTCGGCAAAATTGAATTCCATGATCCAATCCAACAAGACTTCCTCTTCTTCTGACTGGCAATCCCAGTTGGACTCCCATAAGACATCTGTGGACAAATTAATTGGTGACAATGCCAAGATTCTTATAGATCTTCTTACCCTTGTGGAGAATTAAGAAAAGAAGATGCACTATTCGACCGAAACTGTCGGAAAACTACAATCCGAAGTCCTTAAGTTTGTAAAGGATTTCCAAGAGGCTCATGAATCCAACAACGCTCAGATGCAGAAGGTGATTTCTGGATATAGAGAATCACTGAAGGCAGAGAAGGAGGCACTCTAAACTCTCCGTTCCGAACTGAAGAAAGAGAATTCGGAACTAGCTTCGTCTCTCGATGCTAAGACGGAACAATTGAAGAAGGATATGGCCATGGAAAATGAGGTCATGGATCAACTAGATACGAAGACTACAAAGATTCAACTTCTCAAGGCAGACCTCAAGCACACTTCGGCAGTCTTAGCCTCTGCTGTCTCTCAAAACAAGGCCCTTCGGAAATGTACTTCCGATATTGATGCGTATCTCAAACGGATTGTAGAAGAGGGAGATCCAATCCTCACATCACCTGTTCGTGCTCACCTTACGAACAAGCTCCATCCTGTTCTCAATCTCTTAGGCAAATTAAAGGGTGTTTCGGAAGGCGATGTCGTTCCGAAACAAGGGGGAGACGGGGACATGGAAACTCTGACCAAGAATGCGGAAAACTTGAATATATCCAAGGAGAATCAGGATAATCCGACCAAGCCCCCCTTCTCAAAGATCAGCAACGTTAATGAACCAGAGACTAATCAGTCTGGTGATGATATTTAAAATCTTGAATCCAACTGGTTCAGTAGAATGAATATTGGTGGTTTCGCTGGTCCTTCCTCTGCTCCTTCAAAACGAATAGATAAAAAGACTGGGGATGACGATGTTGATGAAGAACCTGAGCTCAACGATGCAGCAAAGTCAGCTAAGGAAGCAAGAGACAAGGAAATTGATGATCTGCAAAAGCTGACTCGTAAGCTTGATGCTGAGGAAGCTGCTTCCAGGGATGCTACACTTATGCTAGAAACTCGAAAGTCACTCTTTCCTGGTTGGCACTTCAAAAGGATGTAAAATGAAGCGATCACCGAGTCTATAGAAAACTGGTTGCAGCCTGTCTATTCATACGATACCAGTAACGATGTGGACTCTCAGTATGACTTTTTGATCACTCCTAGAGGTTTTCTGTTCCAAAGCTTTGAAGAACTTCTTAACACTCCCATTTCCAATTCGGAAGTGAATGACATGCTCTTCACCTTTTATCTGAACAACTCCAAGGCTCAGCACCTCTCTTGGAATCTGAAGAAAATTGTTCAGCTGACTCCCCGACTTCCAGAAGTAACAACCCCGTTCAAAAATTCTCGTTTCTTGGCTCGTAGGCGTAACGATAAGGAAAAGGATGAGTTCTCATTAGCAGACCTGCCCTTTATGAATCCTTTTGATTGGGTTTCTTTTTTCAATATTTTGTCGAGGACACCTGAAAAGTATGAACCCCTTTTCAATCATCTCAAAAGAATGATTGTCGGATACATTCTTGAAGTTGCAAAATTGGATGTTGAAGTTGCCTCCTGTCTGGATTCCTGTCCCTTGTATCAAGTTCAGGATCCACCCACCAATCTCAAGAAATGTAGCATCGAAAAGACCAATAAAAGACAGTGGTATGTGGCTTATCATTCTAAGGAAGGCGGCACTATTTACAAGAAGATGTTTCATCTGATTGACAAGCATCTGTACCATACTTTAGCCTTGCAGCACATACTCCGTATTGTCAACAATCATACATCCAATCACGTCAATGACAAGAAATTCTTCAATGACATGCTGAACTGGTACTTGGTGTTCCGAAAGAGGATCTTGTCTATGATACCGAAGGTGTTTGAAATGGTGGAACAGTATCCAAAACCAGAGCCTAAAGAATGATGATGCTCCTTTGCAATTTGACTCAAAGGGGGAGATTGTTAGGTCATTAAGTTGATTGAGTCAATTTGCATATCTTTAGATGCCTTTAGATTAGCCGTTTAATAAATGGGTGGGCCTGTCCATTCTATAATTAGTTTTATTATATAAGGCATGAACGTACCCTAATTAGGGTTAACAGTTTTGTAATCTTTCATGCCTCTCACATAGAATAGTTCTCTTTGAATTTTTCTTGAGAGTTGCAATACGATCATTCGGCCATTGTTCTTCATATCTTGATCTTGTTAATTATTCCGCATTATTGAATCTTTCGATCTATTATTTTTACTCACAGATTGGGACTTACAATTGGTATCAGAGCCTCAAAACCTTGTGTTTTTGGGTGTTTTGGTGTTAATCTTTTCAATACCTTTGCTTGGATATTGGAGATTTGGACATTTTTGGGTGTTTTTTGGACTGATTTGATCGATTTTGGGTGCTGTGTTCTAAGTGTTCTTTGTTGTTCTTGGCATCCTCAAGTGAAAATCCTTCAAAAACGGCGTTTTTGATTCAAAACGTCGTTTTTCAGATCTGTTCGTAAGATTTCGGTCTCCCTGGTGGATTTCGGTGCCGGCGCGAGTAACAGCTAGGGTTTCTTGGAGGATTTTGGTCTGTTAAGTAAGTTTTCGGTCAAGCCCAGTTCGTTTTCGGTGCACCTACTAGGGTTCGTGAAGGTTTTCGGTCAAAATCCTGGTTCTCGGTTGCTGTTTTCGGTCAAACCTATGTTCGGTTGACGATTTCGGTCAAAGATCTAGTTTTCAGTCCAACTGATGTTGACTTGGTGATTTCGGTCAGAAAGTTTGTTGATTTTGCTGCTTTTCGGTTCATTTTCAATGGAGATAGTTTCCAATATGCATTCCGATCTCGATTCTGTCATGGGTACGGTTACCCGCATTCCTCGACTGGCCAACACTGAAGGATTTTCGGAATGGAAATACAGATTTGAACAGTATATTAAAATGAAAGATGTGAAACTGTGGAGAAGTTATTTACGTGAGCCCGTCAAAATTACAATCACTCAACAAGATGGCTCTATGGTAGAAAAACCGATTGAAGAATACACAGATATGGAGTTCGACAACATGGACCGTGATGAGAAAGCCCTTGCCACTCTCTCTATGGAACTTTCTCCGGACATTGCTCGGGGTTTTAGAGGATACAAGACTGCCAAATCTCTATGGGAGGCGTTGATTAAGGTCTACGAAGGCAATGACGACATGAAACAGAGTATGCAAGATCTGCTTCGTCAAAGGTTCAACATGTTCAACCACGTACTTGGAGAGACGCTCGAGACCCAACTACAATGCTTCATCACATTAAACACAGAGATGTCTACTGCTGGAATTACACTGTCAAAAGCTGAATTTAACAAGAAGTTGCTAAAATCCCTCCCAAATAGCTGGGACATGAATGTGGCTGTCATTAATAAGACAAAGGATTTAGGAAAACTCTCTCTTTCTGAGGTGATGGCTATTATCAAATCTTGACATGGATGATAAACACAGAGAGATCAATCATGTCAGCTCTTACCAATCTACAAATCTGGGTACTTCCACAAATAATGCATTTTCTGCTCTCCCAGCCGAATAAGCTTCATCTTCATCCAGTATACTGATGGCATCTCCAGCGCCCTCTGCTCCTGGTCCTGCTGCTAAATCAACTGCTCCAACTCTAGCTATTCCCAAGGGATCTGAAGAAAACTTGGCTATGGTAACTAGCCTCTTAAACTGTTACAATACTCTCGTTGTTGGTGAACTAGTTCAACCAATGATGGCTGGAGATCTTGATCAGATTCACCAGGATGATATTGAGGAAATGGACATTTCCTAGCATATTGCTATGGCAGTATTCAGGGCTAAAAATTTCACACAAAGAACGGGTAGAAGCAACTGGGGTGCGAATGGAGATAGAACAGTGGGATTCAACAAGACAAAGCTTCAGTGTTACAACAGTCACGAGCCTGGGCATTTTGCTCATGAGTGAACCAAGCCCAAAATGGAGAATGCAAATGTTGAGAGAAATCTGGTTCTGTTGGAAATAATTGTGAAGTTGCTCCTCAGAATACCGAAAGAGCTATGGTAGCTCAGCAGTTCACATGGGAGGATCAAATGCAGGCCTTGAACTTAACTGAAGTAAGGGGTGCGCACTTGGCCCAGATTGAAGCAAACGAAGATGCTCATACTGATGATGTCGAGGAATATATGAGGGAACTCTAGATTGCATTCATGGTCTCTTCCACCCCCGCCAATGATGAGGTTAGTGAAGTTTCTTGCTCTTGTCAATCTTGTGTTGATATAATTGCCAAATATCGTAAACACAATGATCGTTTAGTTAGAGAAAATTTTGATATTGAAAATCTCGTTTATAATTCTAAAAAGAAACTAAAACCTCTTTAAGAACAACTAGAAGCCAACACCTCAGATTTTAATAAATTGCAAGAAGAATATAGCATAAAATCTTGTCACTTTAGATTTGCTAATGAGGACATTGTCAAATTAACTACTAAACTTGATGCATTGAAGGCAAAATACAATGACGTTGATTTTCCATATTAAAAAAATTGATGCATCCAGTACTGTTGTTGAATCTATGATTGAATATCAGTTAAAATGGCAAAACAAACACGGTGAAGGCTTTGGTTACAAAACAGTTCCACCCAGTTCTGTTACACCCAGTTCTGTTCAAGAAAATCAATCTGGCACAGTTGAGAGTATTGAAATGAATTCTACTGATTCTTCTATCTCATGTGCGGATAAACTGAAAAAGAAGGATGAGGACGAGGAAGACAAGCATATGTTTAATTTTGATAAAAACTGTTTGAAGACTGATATTTCTGTTTTGCCTGTTATTAATGATTGTGTGCGACGTGACACTAAGACTTTTAATGTTTTAAAAAATTCTTGTGATGTTAATTTTCAAAAATTTAGGACCAATAATTCAGTTAACAAATCTGTTGCATGCTTGTGTGTGTGTGTGTGTGTGTGGTAATGTTTTGAAACAATCAGGACCTGGACAAACTTCCACTGCTCCTTTGAAAAGACAAACTTGCTTCAATTGTGGAATTGTTTGTCATATAGCCAGAAATTGTCCCCGATATCTGTATACTCAACAACATCAACAGTTTTGGCAGAACGTGCCAAGGGGGAGATCTTATAAAAGAAAACCCTCGAGGTCATGACAAAAGGACTGACTCGAATAGTAGTCCTGATTCTAAAACTAATGTAAATGTTCCCATTTGGTCCAAAGACAAAAGCTTCAAATCAAATTATAAATGGGTTCCTAAAGGCAGTGTTCAAAACATCTCCAAAATTTCTTCTTCATTATTTGATAAACGGGATATGAGTTTAGAATATGTTGCATGTATCGATAGTAAGGGTCAACCCAATTTCCGTATAGACTGGGTCCCTAAATCTAATTAATCCCGCAACTTATGCAGGAACAGCTATGGAGGAATATCATCAAACCCTGGTATGTTGATAGTGGCTCTTCCAGGCAGATCACAGGGGACATGTCCCAATTAAACGACGTTGAAAACTTTAACGATTGATATGTTTGCTTTGCGGGTGGCGAAAAAGGAAAGACCACACAGAAAGGGACTGTTTCGAATGGCGTGTTGAAATTTGAGAATGTTAAGTTTGTTCCTGAGCTCAAGCACAGTTTGCTGAGCGTTTCTCAAATTTGTGACAAAGGTTTTTCAACCCACTTTACCAAGAAAGAATGTCTGATCTTGAAGCTCGGCCTTGTCATTCCTGAGGAGTGGATTCTTGTCAGATCTGAACGCAAAAGAAATGCTTACATCATAGACATGAATCACAACACTCCTGAAAACGTTACGTGATTATTCTCAAGATCCTCTGAACAGAATGCCATGTTATGGCATCGCCGTCTTGGTCATGCAAACACGAAGAATTTGAATCGTCTCGCCAAAAACGATCTCGTCCGAGGGCTTCCAATTAAAGACTTCATCACCTTTGAGAAGTGTGTTGCCTGTGCTCAAGGAAAACATCAACGGAAGCCACACAAGCCCAAATTGGTCAACACCATTGATTCGCTACTTCAACTTCTGCATATGGATCTCTTTGGCCCCGTTAATGTTCTCAGTATTAATAAAAGCTCTTACTGTTTAGTTATTATTGATGATTACTCATGTTTTACTTGTGTTTTCTTCTTAAAGAATAAGAGCGAAACTAAAGAGCTGGTCATGAGATTCATCACCGTCATCGAGAAACAAACGAATCAGAAGCTGAAGGCAATTCAATGCGACAATGGAACTGAATTCAAGAACGTGGTGTTGGATAAATTTTGTGCAGATAAGGAAGTGCAGCGTCAGTATAGTGCTGCTCATACACCTTAACAAAATGGTGTTGCTGAGCGCCGGAACAAAACGTTAATTGATGATGTACGTACCATGCTCGTTGATTCCAAACTACCGGTATTCTTCTAGACCGAAGCAATTAACACAGCATGTTATGTCTAGAATCGGGTCATCATCAACAAGCCTCAAATGAAGACTCCGTATGAAATTCTCTATGGCCGTAAACCAAATGTTGCACATTTCCGCTCTTTTGGTTGTCCTTGCACCCTACTTTATCTTCAAGCTACTCCAAAGTTTAACTCAAAAGCTGATGATTGCTACTTTGTTGGGTATGCGGGTAAAACTGCTTATCAAGTGTATAACAAGGTGACTAAGCAGATTGTGGAATCGTTCTATGTGCGGTGGCTAGAGGAGAATCAAACGGATGCACGTGTTGGACCCGATTGGATATTTAATTACGCTGAATTGTGTAAATCATTTAATATACTTTCTGATGATGTCTTAGGCATACAGCCAGCTTCAAGTGGAGTTAACAAAGATAATGCTGCGGAAATCATCCTTGATCCCATCATACCGTCCGTAATCTATGAAGATCCAATTCTGAATGACGGTGCATCTCCTGCCTCCACTACTGTAACTGAAGCTGCTCCTGCTGAATTATCCTAGGTTGTTGGCAAACCTCCAGTTGAACAATCTGCTACTCATGAAGATGTTATCAATTCTGAACCTGCTGATCTTTTCAATTCCACACTCATTTATTCCCTCTTTCCTGACAGAATTCCTGATGAATATATAGCAAGCACTTCACACGACTTCAGAGATTCCGACAGAGGTGCTTCTGGCTCGGGCAGAGTTGAACACCTAACGAAAATTCCGGTTTCTACTGCAACGCTCGAGCATGCCATTCCTTCTAGAATACAACGCGATCACCCGATTGATAATGTCATTGGCTCTTTGGACGATGGGGTTGAAAGCAGAGTGGTCAAGTCAACGAGTGCCTCTACTCATGCTTCATTTCTCAAATTGAGCCGAAGAATGTGGAGATGGCACTTAATGAACCAAGTTGGATGGACGCCATGCATGAAGAGTTGAACCAGTTCGAGAAGTTAAATGTTTGCAGTTGGTGGAACTACCCGAGGGCAAAAAGTCTCTTGACATGAGACAGGTATTTCACAACAAACAGGATGAATCTGGAGTTATAGTGTGAAACAAGGCACGCCTGGTTGTACGTGGTTTTCGACATATCGAAGGTCTTGATTATACGGAAGTGGATGCTCCGGTGGCAAGATTAGAGGCGATTCGGATCTTTCTCGCATATGCTTCATACATAAACTTTACTATATATCAGATGGACGTTAAGACTGCATTCCTGTACGGTGAAGTGAAGGAGGAGATTTATGTTGATCAACCTCCCGGTTTTGTCAACTCCAAATTTTCGAATCACGTCTACAAGCTGGATAAGGCTCTTTATGATCTTCATCAAGCTCCCCGTGCCTGGTACGCTATATTAACTGAACATCTGTTGCAGCATGGTTACACAAGAGGCACAATCGACCAAACTCTGTTCATAAAGCGTGAAAAGATAGACCAAATTGTTGTCTAGATTTATGTGGATGACATTATCTTTGGTTCTACAAGTGAGGCGTTGTGCAAAGAGTTCGAGCAAGTGATGAAGAAACATTTTGAGATGAGCTCGCTGGGTGAAATGACGATGTTCTTGGGGTTAGAAGTTAAGCAAAGTTCAACGGGTATTCTACTTCACCAAGGCAAGTATGTGGAGGATATTCTCAAGAAGTTCGAATTCAAGGATGCAAAATATGCTAACACTCCGATGATGGAGCAACCTCTGCTATCTTCAGACCCAGATGGCCAATCCGTTGATCAAACGTATTATCATTCAATGATTGGATCACTGATGTATCTGACGGCCAGCAGACCGGATATCATCTTCACAGTCTGCCAATGTGCTCGACATCAAGCTAACCCTAAACTCTCTCATTTAACTGTTGTTAAATGGATCTTTCGATACCTTAAAGGGAGACCTAAATTAGGTCTCTGGTATTCAAAGAACCGTGAATTTGATCTGTATGCACTTTCAGACAGCCACTATGGGGGATGCAATATTGACAGAAAGTCCACAAGCGCTGGATGTCAATTTTTAGGAGACAGACCGATCTCTTGGCAATGCAAGAAGCAGCAGACCGTCTCAACCTCTATAGCTGAAGCTGAATATGTTGTTGTCCCGGCCTGCTGTTCTCAAGTCATCTGGATGCAGCATCAACTTCTTGATTATGGTATGAACTTTATTGATACTCCCATATTTTGTGACAATGATGCAGCTATCTAAATAGTTAAAAACCCTGTCCAGCATTCAAAAACCAAGCACATTGACATCAAAATTCATTTTATTTGAGATTGCTATGAGTGAAAATTGATTCATTTGGAACCAGTCCACACAGATAACAATGTGGCAGACATGTTCACAAAACCTTTTGCAAAAGCTCTGTTCGATGTGATTGTTGAACTTCTAAAAATGATTCGTTTCAATAACTGTTAAATCAGTTCCTGTAAATTTTGTACAATTTTTTTGGTTAAATTTGTTCATGTTTTAATTTCGAAAATTCTTTCCATGCACAAATTTAGGGGGAGAATTAAAAACAGCAAAAATTACAAAATTCAAAAATACAAATATATTTTTCCTTTATGTCTTTATTTTTCAAAAATTAGAAAGTCCAAAAATATTTTTACACAACTTGCACGATCGTCAATGTTCCTGATCTATACCAATCAGGAATACAGATCCAAAACTTCATGTCAAATATGTGACTCACTATTACCGTGACTCGCTAAGACATTCCTTACGTGTCGACGACGCACTGAGCTATACCACTCACTCCTGAGACAAAATACTCTCATTGTTAAACCACAATAAGTATGAAGCACAAACAACCTTTCTCTCTAGCCAACCTCAAAATCTTTCTGGAACACAAACTTCTAGACACTTTGAGAAAAACCACTCAAAGTCGAGAGTTACAAATTCTATGCCGATGGTTAGATTGCATACCGTAGTCTATCACACGCACCAATCCATTCTCAACCACTTCTATCTTTTTGTTGCAAGAAGTAGACGACTCATCACTTTAAACCAAGTGGTGATGATATTTCGAAACTCTATGCTAGTGATCTCTACTACAGCACCAGTAGTAGATGTGAGGCATCAATAAACATTCTTACCTATAAAGCTTTTAATTCAAGAGTTGGATTACTCGGTGTAATAAACCATACACTGATGACAATTCAAAATTCTAGCCGATGGGTATGTCTAGCAACCAAGACATATTACACGCTCATACCACTCTTGACCCTAACTTTCTTCTAATAAAGATGTTTGTGATTCAATGTGATTTTACCTTGCATTGATGAAACATTGAAACTATGGGTCAGTGATTGTTGTTGTTTACCACAATAGCTGTGAGACCCCAACAACTTCACCGGATTCAAAATTGGCACTAGGATGGTACACTCCGCAGAGTTTGGATACCATTGAACGTCTCTCCAAGAGCCAAGTCAACTTGTTGACTTGACAACTGCATTGAGATCTTTGATCAAGGATATGCAGGGGCCAAAATCAAAACAACCATGAGTAGTTCTCTGATACTCAAACAATCACAGTGCGTTCCTCCGGGTTCACACTGATACTGCGAGAAGTCTCCTTCTGAGCCAAGGTTGGGTCCTTGAACAACTGTAGTGAGAGTTTTATAACTATATGACCCACAGGATTTGCAGTCATCGTTCCAATCAAGAAACGCCGGTGAAAGTGAAGTTCGAGAGTTTCGACACTAGCATTTCATCCCCGAAGAAGGTGAAGCGTAATTCCATGTGACAAGTTGCATTGAATTCCTCCTCAATCAATTCGTTGCTACATTTGCACCTTTATGTGATCAAGGAAGAGAAGTGAAGAGTCAGAATCCAGTTCAAGTCAAAGTTCAATCAGAAGCTGGATGTGCTGATTCAAGACCGATGCTGAAGCATGTTCGTCCAATATGCGTTAAAAGTTAAATCTGAAGACAGTCCAATACCAAAGATAAAGTTGTCTCTGCAACTTGCTGAAAGTTATTAACATCTACACACGTCACTCGTAAAGGGGGAGATTGTTAAAATGTTGATGTAGTGTTCAACCGAAGCCAAGGTCAACATGGAGCTAGAAGATAAATGAAAGCATTAAACCAAGGGGAAGATTGTTGGTCCATAATTATTGTTGTTTTAATCTTTGCATTTAATCGGACCATATCCAAGAGCTTATGGGCTAAAACGAAGTTTATTTGGGCCTTGCTGGGCGATTTCGGTCTTGACCGAAATCCTCTTGGATCTCGGTTGTGTTGACCGAAAACCAGAGTTTTTAGGTGGGCTGGGCCAAGGGATTTCGGTATGCTTGCTGTATGGGCTTATGGTTTCATGTGTAGAGTATATATAGTCTCTTGTCATTGTCATTAGACTAGTTGGTTGCTTTCGAATTCGTGCCTAGCATACAGAGAATATTCTTGCATTCAAGCAATCAAGAATCTTATGTACCTGACTTTATTCTTGTAAAGTGAGCATATCTGATTGATAGTAATCTCCTTATTTCTTGTGATTTTATTTGTATCACATTTGGGATTCCACACCAAACGTGTTAGATTGATACTGTGTGATCAGATTGGGACTTACAACTTGCTTCCAAGAGTACGACCGGCTGTGGAGGTTTGAGTAAATTAATACTTGGGAAGCGGGTTCTAAACATGAAAAAGTGAAACACAGTAATAATTAATGAAAATAGTACCCCATATCTTTATTAAGTCTCTATTAACAATACCCCAAGTCAGATACAATTATCTACTGCTATATGTTTCGGTTTCAAACTATTGACTAAACATGTAAGACATTTCACTAGCAACTCGAATGCATATGAACCTAGTGTGCTCATCATGCTTGTCCTGTGACCTATGCAGTTAATGGCGCCGGTATAGTGCCGGTATCGCGGTTCGCGGTGGTCAGGATAATCGCGGTTCAGTTTAGCGGTGGAAAATAGCGGTACCGATAAAATCGCCGCGCTTTACCGCTATTTACCGCTATTTACCGCGATAATTATCAGCGATTAAATTTGAATTTGAATTTGAATTTGATACTTTGACTCAGATGTCGATTAGAATTTTATGTTATGTGACTTATGTCTTAAATTAAGCCTTATGTGATGTTTTTTGAATGACTTTTATGATATTAATTCTACTAGTAATAGTCTAATATATAAATTCTACATATTACTAAAAAACCGCTATACCACCGCGAGAACCGCAAAATTAAATATCGGTAGGTTACCGTGATTACGGTTTTGACCGCGATAACTGCATAGCCTATGACAATGCCTTAGTGAAGGGATTGGCTGGATTCTCCTCTGACGGAACCCTACTCACCACGATGTCTCTATCTTTAACTCGATTTCAACCATAGTGGTACTTTCTGAGTATATGTCTCGATCTCCCATGGTCCTTAGGTTCTTTAGTCAATGAGACTGCACCCTCGTTATCACAGAATACTTCAAGGGGATCACTGATGTTGGGAACAATGCCAAGATCTTGGATGAAGTTCTTCAACCATGTAGCTTCCTTTGCGGCTTCACTAGCTGATATATACTCGGACTAACACGTTCTTCAACCATGTAGCTTCCTTTGTGACACTAGTCTGCTTCGAACTTTTCCAGGTTACCGCTCCTCCGTTCAACATGAACACCCATCTTGACTATGAGAAAGAATCATCTCTATCTGTTTGGAAACTTGCGTCACAAAACCCAGTTACTCTTAGCTCGTCGCTTCCTCCGTATACTAGTTACATATCTTTAGTTCTTCTAATATACTTAAGAATGTTTTCCACTTTTGTCCAATGACTTTTGTTAGGACCTAAATTGTTGGTTTATGCTTTGCATTAAATCAATTAAATCATATTTTAGTGGCTGCTTGTGGTTTTCGGTTAGGGACCGAAAAACCTTGGTTTTTCGGTTATAATGACCATGAAACCAAAGGTGGGCTTGATGGGATTTCGGTTGGGCTTAGTTGGTTGGGTGGGCTTTGTATTCACTAGTATAAATAGTGAGTTATTAGTCATTTGTTAGGTTAGCCATTGTGATTAAGTGGGAGCTTTAGAGAGAGAAACAAATTGTTCCTTGATCACAAAGAGATCTTATGTACCCGTTTATTATCATTAATAGAGTGCATTGAAGATTGTAGTTATCCGTTCCTGTTTTTGTTTGTGTTTTGTTATTTCACTTGTTTGGATTCCGCACTTACGAGTGATTGATTGATACCAAGAAGATCTTGAGTTGTTTGGGACTAACAAGTGGTATCAGAGCCTTAAAATCCAATTTTTTGGTTTTTTGGTATCAATTTTTTCGAAATATTTGCTTGGATCTTGGTGTTATGGCGATTTTAGATGGATTTTGCTGTTTTGGACGTTTTTGGATCTTGGTGTTCTTCGTGTTCTTCGGTTTTTCTAGGCAAAAATCGAGTTTTTGATCCAAAAGGTTCAAATTTTGGTGAAATCGGCGTTTTCTGATCAGATCTGAGATTTTTGGTCAGATCTGGAGTTTTTAGGTGAGGCTCCTGAGGTTGTTCGGCGGCGGCACTGTAGCGGCTAGGGTTTTGGAGGTTGCTCGGTCTGCCTTTGATTTTTTCTGTCCATTTATGTGTTAATCGGTCAACCAATTTCGATTGTTCGGTGTTCTTAGGGTTTTGAGTTGTTGATCGGTTTTGTGATTGTTCGGTCCAAGCTATTCAGTATAGTTTTTCGGCCAGGGTATTTCGGTGATATTTCGGAGTAATTTCTCGGTGTGAGGTTCCTCGGTGCTACAGTAATTTCGCTAAAATTAGGGGGTCAAAAATTTCGAAAAGCGTCTAATTTTGGTTTCTCGGCAAAATTTTTTGGGGTTTTTGATCAACATTTTGGCATTTGAAGGCTTTATCGGGACACTTAAACCTCTAAAATGGCAACAAAATCCGCTTGCGAAAAACCATGTTCTCCTGATTGCGAAAAGATAATTGCCAAATACTATGAACTGAATGAAAATCTTATGAGAGAAGTCTTTGAACTTGAAAACCTTGTTCATAAACACAAGAAGAAACTGAGACCTTTACAAGAAAAACTTGATGCCAAAACCTCAGACTATTTCAAAATACAATACGAACTTAGCACAACAAGATGTCACCTTAGATTCGCCAATGAGGATATTGCTAGTTTGACTACTGAACTAAATGCATTAAAATCAAATTTTGAAATTGTTGAATCAATATTTAAAAAGGTATATGTATCTAATGAAGTAGTTGAATCTATACTTGAAAAACAAACTATTTGGGCAAACATACAAGGTGAAGGTCTTGGATACAGTGCAGTTCCCCCTCCATACAATAACAACTTTACTCCATCCTCAGACACTGAAGAATCAGAAGAATGTTTTTGGTTAAATTATATTCAAATGAATACTTCTGGCACCGCTGAGAGTTCTGAGACAAATTCTACTGATGTTTCTGTTTAGGGTGCAGATAAAACTGAGAAAGATGACGATGAGTCCGGTTCTGAAAAGAAATCTTCAAACACCTCATCTACAGTCACTTCTGATGACCATGTGGGCAAAGGCGCTAAAGTTGTTGGCTGTTCAAAGAAAAGAAATGATGCAACTACAAGTTCAAATGATCTGGCCTCTAGAAAATTCAAGCCACAAAAGTTTGTGAAAAAGGGTGAAGTTCGCTGTAGACCAAGACCGAATTCCACTAAATGTGCGTGTGCCTGTACCTGTGGAAATAATTCTAGACCAGGACCAAATTCCAATTAGGCCCCGATGAAAAGACAAACCTGCTTTAATTGTGGGATTGCAGGTCACATTGCTCGCAATTGTCCACAACATTTGTATGCTCCACACCATGCATATGTTCCCTTCTACGCGCAAAACTGGCAGAACATGCCAAGAGGGAGTTCTCGCAAAAGAAAGTCCTCAAGATCACGGTCAAGAGATGATGACTGGAATGAAGCTAAGGCCAAGAAGCATGCCCCCAAGGACAAGAAGACCAATTCGAAAGATGACTCTGCCAAATCAAAATCGGTGAAGTCGAGCTCATCTCAAGGATCGTCCTCGAGTCTACACTGGCAAGAGAAGCACGAATCAAGGGGGAGTACTGCTTCAAACTCAAGTGCTGATACAACCATCCGTTCAAACAACAAAAGATCCAAACCAAATTACCGATGGGTACGAAAAGGCCAACATTCCAACTCATTTCATAATTTTGTTAACTCTTCATTCTTATCTGATAAGCAGGATATGTCATGGGAGTGTGTGAAGTGTGTGGATAGCGACAGTCAACCCAGCTTCCGGATGGACTGGGTTCCTAAGACCAATTGATCCCGCACATGTGCAGCAGCATCTACGGAGGTATATCTTTGGACCTCGGTTTGTTGATAGTAGTTGGTCCAGGCACATGACTGGAGACATCTCTCAACTGCACATCATTCAAATCATTACTGGAGAGTCTGTGTCTGTTGCGGGAAGGGGAGTAAGGAATGATCACGTGGGGTTCGTAACTAACGACGCGTTGAAAACTGAAAAGATAACTTCGTCCAAAACTGATTTGATTCGTTTTGATGACTAATAGTTCAATTTGCGTATATTTTCCTTTTGTTTTCAATTAAATTTGAGCATTTTTGTTCATTCTTCTCTATGCACAAAAATAGGGGGAGAATTAAAAAAACAAAATTAAAAAATACAAAAATATGTCTTTTTACGTCTTTACTTTTCAAAAAACTTAAAAATTCCAAAAAGATGTTTATCCTTTATATCTTTTATTTTCAAAACGAAAATCAAAAAAAAAATTACAAAACTTTAAAAATACAAAAATATTTTTTTTATAATTTTCATATCTTTCCTTTCAGAAAATCCAAAAATATGTTTTACTTTTATGTTCTTTCTTTCAAAACTATAACAAGTGGTATCAGAAATTTATAAGTAATTACAATTGGTATCAAGAAAAACAAAAAATTTCAAAACTTAAAAGTACAAAAAGATTTTTTAGTTTTTTTTATATATTTTTCATATCTTTCTTTAAAAAAATAAAAAATATAAAAACATTTTTACCTACCGACGACGCACCGAGTTAATATCACTCATTGCTGAGGTAACTTTTAAGTGTTTGTGATCCTCATTGGTACACTTCAATGAGTGTGAAGCACTGACAAATGCTTCTTAACCAATCTAAGGTTTTTCTTGTCCAACACCAACTTCTAGACACTTTGACAGAAACCAGTCAAAGTCGAGAGTTAAAAAGTCTATGCCAATGGTTAGATTGCATGCCGTAATCTATCACACGCACCAATCTATTCTTAACCACCTTTACATTTTTTATACAAGAAATAGATGATTCATTACTTTAAACCAAGTAGTGATGATATTTCAACATTCTATGCTAGTGATCTCTGCTACAACACAAGTAGTAGATGTGAGGCATCAACAACCTTTCTTACATACAAAGCTTCTAATTGAAGAGTTGGATGATTTAGTGTAATAAACCATACCTGATGACAATTCGAAAGTCTAGTTGATGGGTATGTCTAATAACTAAGACATATTCCATGCTCATACCACTCTTGACCTAAAAATTCTTCTAAACAAAATGTTTGTGACTCAATGTGATATTACCTCACATTGATGAAACATTGAAACTGTAGGTCAGTGATCGTTGTTGTTTACCACAATAGTTGTGAGACCCCAACAACTTTACTTGATTCAAAATTGGCACTAGGATGGTACACTCCGCAGAGTTTGGATACCATTGAACGTCTCGCCAAGAGCCAAATCAACTTGTTGACCTGTCAACTACATTGATATCTTTGATCAAGGATATACAGGGGCCAAAATCAAAACGGCCACGAGTAGTTCTCCGATACTCAAACAATCGCAGTGCGTTCCTCCGGGTTTACATAGATACTGTGAGTAGTCTCCTTCTGAGCCAATGATGGGTCCTTGAACAACTATGGTGAGAGTTTTATGACTCTGTGACCCACAGGATTTTTGGTCATCATTGCGCACTGGTTATAGTCGAAGACAATCTAGTGAAGTCTTTCAAGTGATGGAGCTAGAAGTGAAGTTTGAAGTTTTCAACACAATCATTTCAACCCAGAGAAGGTGAATCATAACTCCATGTGACAAGCTGCGTTGAATTCCTCCTCAATCAGTTCGTTCTTACATTCCTACATTTATGTGATCAAGAAGAGATGTGAAGAATCAGACTCCATGCACGTGTTAAAGTCAAATCAAAAGCTGGAGGTGCTGATTTAAGACCTATAGCCTGCACCCAATTAGTGTCAAAGTTAAATCTGAATACTGTCCAATCCGAAGTTGAAGTTGTCTCTACAATGTGCTGAAAGTTATTAACATCTGTATCCGTCATTCGTATAGGGAAGATTGTTAGAATGTTGCTGCAGTGTTCAACTGAATGTGAAGACCAAGAGAAGCCTGAAGTTTAATGCAAGCAGTAAACCAAGGGGGATATTCTTAGGACCTAAATTGTTGGTTTATGATTGGCATTAAATCAATTAAATCATATTTTAGTGGCTGCTTGTGGTTTTCGGTTAGGGACCGAAAAACCTTGGTCGTTCGGTTATAATGACCGAGAAACCAAAGGTTTCTCGGTGGGCTTGATGGGATTTCGGTTGGGCTTAGTTGGTTGGGTGGGCTTTGTATTGACTAGTTTAAATAGTGAGTTATTAGTCATTTGTTAGGTTAGCCATTGTGATTAAGTGGGAGCTTTAGAGAGAGAAACAAATCGTTCCTTGATCACAAAGAGATCTTACGTACCCGTCTATTATCATTAATAGAGTGCATTGAAGATTGTAGTTATACGTGCCTGTTTTTGTTTGTGTTTCGTTATTTCACTCGTTTGGATTCCGCACTCACGAGTGATTGATTGATACCAAGAAGATCTTGAGTTGTTTGGGATTAACAACTTTTGCCAGGATTATCCTGATATCGGCTTACCATCCTCAAAGCATACGCTACATCAGATTGAGTACATATCATGGCACTCTTAAGAATTGCGAGTGTCACATCACCCTCAACTAGAACCTTATTTGGCGTGTCGGTTAACCACACAGCTCCACCAGC
Source organism: Cichorium intybus (assembly GCA_023525715.1). Taxonomy (NCBI): domain Eukaryota; kingdom Viridiplantae; phylum Streptophyta; class Magnoliopsida; order Asterales; family Asteraceae; genus Cichorium; species Cichorium intybus. Next base: position 71,913,042 of record CM042016.1, on the reverse strand, counting down.
AGGTCATAAAGAGAATGTGTGTTTCTCATGGGTAGCACATAATTCACATTGTATATATATAATTAAAACGGGTTTTTGTTTTAATACTTTAAGTTAATACTATTAACTTAGAGAGAAACATTGTCCTATCAAACCCTGTTCAATAACTCCACATAGCAAAAGGCGTTGGGCGGCAAGGTGGTAGGCAATGAATGTCGTTTAAAAACCAACCTCATTCAGGTTTATAAGAACCTTCCTTCAAACCCTATACACGATTTTGTGGGTGAGTCTAGTCACGGTTTGACCAATGTTTTTGCTTTAATTTATTCTTTTATATATATATATATATATATATATATATATATATATATATACATATATATATATATATATATATATATATATATATATATATATATATATATATTCTCCTAATATATATAAATGTATATTAAGCAATTTAAAATATTTTGTTTAATTAATTCAATTAATAATATTTAACAATTAACTAAATAAATAATTATATCTTATTGGAATAATCAAATTAAGCCAACAGGCATATAAGGCAGCCAAAAGTTAGGAAACTTGCAAGGCAAGCAAGCTAGGGCAGTAGTCCTAGCCGCCAGGTACACAAGGAGGCACAGGAAACCCTTCCTAACCCAAGCAATTTTCAAAAACAAGCAAGGATGCACAAAAACTTGTGGGTTTTCTAAAATACATTCATGCACAAGAACATTCCAGTTTCTAGCATAAACCCTAAGATCACCACATGTTTAAATCCAAAAAAATTCGAGCATAACCCTATGCAATTTTCGATTTTAACAGCAAGCATGAAATCACATTCAGCAATTTAAGATCAAAATGCAAATAACATATGAACACAGGCTCTGATACCACTATTGGGATTCAATCATATTTACACATAACTCATGCAGCGGAAGACAATCAAGATCAAATCATAGATATTCCATGAACATTATTCATGATCATGCAGTTCATAACAGTTATTGCGACTCAAAACTTAAACAAAATATAGCTCAGCAAGAATCCTTCTTTTTGCTCTGGTCAAGGCCATGATTGCAAGGATGATCAGGATTCAAAGTAGAATCCCTCTGATGATTCACACCCGATGATCTCCAAAAAACCGGACAGGTCAGACCTTCTTCAGGGGAAAGGAAGCAAAGAATTCTAACCCTAGAGAGGGAAGAATTTTCACAGAAAGGATAAGGGGAGGGGAGGGGGCAGCGTAGATAGGCTTGGGATGCCTTAAGGGTTGAACCCCAAGGCCTCTATTTTTACTGCATGGGATCCTAGGGTTTCAAACTTAGGAGCCTTTTGGCGGCTGCACCCCATGGACTTGTTTTCTTTTATTAAACCTTTAATCAATTGCAATCTAGTCCCTTTAATTGATTCTAAATTACTTCCAATTAATTTTAACAATTGATCTATTGATCTAGTTTCTAATTCATTTATTTCTCAATAAATTAATAAACTAATCATCCTTTCTTTTATTCATTTTGACTCTGTCTAATCATCCTTTCTCAATAAATTAATAAACTAATCATCCTTTCTTTTATTCACTTAGGCCACGGGAGCCCCGCCACATCAAGGGACAGCTTTTGGAGGCTATAGGAGTGGTCCAGATGTCGATTTTGGGCGAGTATGAAATGGCACCAGTGATTCCACCACGAGGTCCCGTAGCCGAGGAGGCTGAGGCACCCGCAAACAAACCAAATAGGCGGAGGGGACTAGAGCCGCTAGTTCAACCACCACCGTAGGACGAGTAGCAGACAATAGACGTCCAAGCGGCATTGCGAGATCTGGCGGGTATAGTGACGAGGCCCAGTTAGGATGGATAGCAGAGAGTCAGTGTATACTTCTTCAACAGTCCGGGATAGAGCCACCACCATTCTCAGTAGCAGGTCCCGGCGACGCTCGTCCATCAACTTCATTTTTGTATATTGCATGTTTGTGTGTTTTCTTTTAATTTGTCTGTTAAGTGTGCATGAACCAACTACCAAATCAACTGAGGGGGTTGCATAACACAAGTATAGGGTCATCGTACCCCTGCACTTGTGTTATGCCAGCGTGTTTACTGCTGGTCCCCGACTCCTGACAACTTCACCGAGAAGATACAAACAATCAACCTTGATACATACGATCATGCAATGCAAGTATTCTACCATCCTGGGGGTAACTCTTTTTCTCCCTTGTTCTAAATTTTTTATCGTACAAAGGGGACGTTGTACAGTTTAGAGTGTGGGGTGGGGATGTTCGAAAAAGAGTTTTTGAAATTTTTGCGAAAAAAGTCACAAATTTTGAATTTTTAGTAATCTTTCGAAGTTTTAAGAAATTGTAACTTTGAAACGGATAGTTTTGAAATTTTGTTGAGGTATTTTTCGAGAAATACTATTTAGTAGTTAGGATGCTAGTTTAGTTGAAATAAGTTGATGTTGTTCATAAAGTTAAAAAATTTTGGACTTAAGAATATATTAAGATTCGGATTCAGGAAGGAATTTTCAATCAGTGACCTTTGTTGTTTGAGCCGGTAGGATCGAAAAGGGTGGGCCATAGGGCAGTTATGCACCTCGCTACCTAAGATCGTCTAGTTTGGGATAGTGTTTTCTAAAGCTCATTACACAAAGAACATCGAAAGTCATGGAGAATTACTTAGCGGCCTTTACAATCTGAATGATTAAGTTTGCACAATTGTGAACCGAAAAATTGTAATCAAATGTTCTTTAGAAAGTCGTGACTTCCAAAGGGCATTTTGGTTATTTTTTCCAAAAAAAAATTTATCTAACTTTTCATATTACTATAAACTTTGAAACTAAGGATGTTTAAAATGTTTGAGTCTTTGTTAGAATTTGTTAAAAAGTCTACTTGCTTGGGGACAAGCAAGGCACAAGTGTGGGATGCTTGATAACACTTGGCAATGTTGGCCATTTTAAGTGTTATTGAGCTTTATTATAATTAGATTATCTTTCTAAGATGCTACTATTACTCACTTTTAGTGTCAAGGACTTGTTTTGTGTTTTAGTACAAATACAGGGGTAGTTTGTGTAAAATTGGCCAAGTTGGACATAAAGCTGAAAGTCAAGTCAAAGTGACACGTGCGGCGCGGAAGAAGGAAGACCGCGAAGCGGCCAAGTGTTTGAAGTCTACCCCGGAAGAGTTTCAAATTTCAAAGTGCAAAGAAACGGGGGGATAAGGTTGATCCGTGGCACGTAGAATGCCAAACCACGGTGCGTAGAGGCATTTTCCACAACTATAAATAAAGGCTCCCACTTCCGATTTAGGGAGCATAGATCAGACCTTTGAGTGGAAATCAGGCATATTTGACCACATTTCGTAGCTTTATAGTAGATTTCGATAGTTTGGCTAGTTGTCGTTATTTTTACGCTTTTCGGTTATTGTTTCACTTGTATGCGATCGAGGGTTCTAATTTGTAGAACACCATCGACCACAGAGGTTGGATCTGGTTCCTGATTTCAGAAGCATTCGGCTCTGATTCGGGTTTGGTTTGAATGCAAGTTGCTTTTGTTTACGATATACAATTTTACTTTTTCAGTATCGATAGTTATTCTTAGTTCATCGTTCTGATTTGTTTGCTTCTGATTTCCTGAGTTTAATCTTGGAATCATAATAGTTTAGTTTCAATTGGTTGGGACCTATTGTTTCAATATAGATCATTGGTTTGATTTTCGGTTTTCGTGTTTTTGGGATCAACATGTATGAATAGTCTGTTGGATTAGGTGTCTAAGCCATGCCTATAATTAGTATATATTTAATTGATATTAGTGAAGTCCTTTTGGGTTGCCCACATAGCTGACAATTTGACAGAATAACTTTTAGAGAGAGATATTGATTTATTATGATATAAATAATTTGTTAATATATTATGAGGATAATATATTAATTAGAAATAGTATTATTTAATTAATAATTAATCAAAAATTAATTGGAATTAATTTTGGGATTAATTAGATTAACTAAAAGTGCAGGGGCTGATTTGTAATTATTCAATAGTTGAGTAGTGAACAAATATAGAAGGAGCATATAAGTTGGCGAAATTAAGGATATGATTATCCTTAAATTTCGATAATATATATAGGAGATAAATAGGATTTGAATCAAAGATAAAAGGTTTATCTAGTTTGAATTCAAAAATGTTTATCTCTAAGGCTTATCTGCTTATCCCTTGGAGGCTATAAATATGGGGTTCAGGATCCCATATTCTACGCCACTTTCTATGATCTCCTCTCACTCTCTCTCTGGTTTTCTTGTTGCTAGTAAATGGGTGTGAACCATTAGAGGCATGACGCTTGTGGTGCTAGTTTCCAAAAGATTCAAGAAAATGTTAGTAATTTCTTTTAAATCTTTTTGTAATTTTCGAATTGGCCTTAGGTATATTTTATATGTTCAAATAGTGAAAACATAGATCCAATTAGGTTGCATGTGAACTTAGGGTTTAAGTTTTGTTGATTTGCATAAAACCTATCAGTAGTATCAGAGCTATGTGGTTGTTTTCTGTTTGAATTGCTGTAATAGTTATACCTTGATTTTAGGGTTTATTGAAACTAAACCCTAAAAAGGCCAAAATCGATTTTAGGGATTAGGGTTTTTCGAAACACTATCCCCTCCCCACCTTATTTTCGATTTCTATTAGCGTTTAGAAGGTTTTTCTATTTTTGGTAATTGTGATTAATTAATAAATTGGTAACCTTAAACCCTTATGTGACTTTCAATTTTAGTGGGTTAAAGGATAGGATTAAAATTAATTTGATTAATTTTTTGATCCCTATCTGATTTAATTATTTAATTAATTTTTTAACTAAAAGATAAATATTAAATCAATTAAGGTTTAAATTTAAATATAAATTAAAAGTTAATTTCGAAAAATTTATATGGATAAACCAAAATTATTTTAAAAGTTTAAAATACATCTTATATATATTATTATTAAAAGTTAATATTTATATGTATAAGAATTGGTTAGTCAAATCGCTAGTATGCCTCATTCAGGAAGCTGATCTATAAGGGGGTATAAGGAAACTGCCTATAAAATGGCGGTTTGATGGGTGTCCACTCTCACCCACCGCTCCCTTGATTGGTGGAGGGTCGTTAGCAAAACGGATTTGATAGGACTACTTAATCTCATTAAAAGTATAATGTTATTAATCAAAGTACTAGAACCTATTTTATAAAATATCAAATCTAGTTACTTTAGGAAAAATGTGAAAGACATGCTAATCCATGAAATTACACATTACACTTTATGAGACGTTAGTGGAGCGTGTGTGGTTTACCGGCACACTAATAGGGGCTCATAAAGAGTGGTAATGGGTTTCTCATGAATTATCATTGTTGATGGAGCGTGTGTGGTTAATCGGCACATCAATTTGAGATGATAAACGACATTGAGGTTACCAAGAACATTTGCATGGTTATTCACATCTTGTTTGTGATCCTCGGCATCCCAGTCACAAATGGAAGAGCATAGTCTGAGATTAAACATGCCATTGAATAGTTCAATGAATCTCAAAGATCTAGGAATTTCATAAGACTGAAATTGATAAATGTATATCTACCTTAATGACCATTATGTTGTGATTACGGCATCCCTCTTCACAGCATAGTTGGGAGATTTTGGATCCTAGCCTTGTTAAATAATAAATTGGGTAATTATTTAAAAAAGTTTAATTAAACTAATAAATTCTGATTTTATAGATGTCTAGTGTCGATTCTCCTCCTTTTGTTGGAAATCATAGTTCATGTAATTAGTTTCAAAAACAAGAGTTTGCAACGGAAGCATAAAATCATGAACACAAATTCCATTTTCAAGAGGATCATGCTACATGCATGTAGAGATAAGATGAAGAACAAACATAGATTAAGTTCAAGATTATAACCTTTGTTCTTGGGTTTGGTTTGGATGATTTTGATAGCTAGGAATCAAGTTAGAATCCCTCTATAGTTGATCCACCACAAGCTTGAACACCCTTGAATGCTAGTTCCACAACTTGCAAGATAAGACTCCTTTTCTTATGAAACCAAAAACCAATTTTGCTAAGCACTTAAGGAGAGTTATTTGGCTGATTTTTGAAGCAATAATGATCACCTATGCACCTCTAAATCTCGGTCATTATATCACCCCAAAAGAAAAGAAAAGCACATGCAACTAGCTTAAAAGAAAGTCTCATTTGATTTCTATAATCAAAAGCTAGAAGACACAAAGCATCTTCCACCTCTTTTAAGTTCTTAATGCATTCATTTCCTTCCAATATGGCTGATTTTATGATGACAAATGGAGTGCTAGTGGGTTGTTATTATTTATAAAACTTAGATAATAATAAGCTTATAAATAATACATCTTCTTATTTCTTTAATGGGATAACATTTAACCCATAATCATATACATAAATAAACCATCTAAATATACAATCTTAATTGTATAATTATATATATATATATATATATATATATATATATATATATATATATATATATATATATATATATATATATATATATACCAATATATATATATATTATTTAATTTACCAATTAAATTAAATAAAAGGCTTACTTATAAATCAATTAAATCGTTTAACAATTTAAACAATTTAATTGTTACACTTAATTAATTCATCACATATGAATTACTAATCAACCTTTAATTTTGTATTTATTTTTATTTACCTCAAATAATAATAACCTACAAGATTAAATTGTAGTTTTAGTATCATTTGATGTTAAATCAAATTTAACATTCTAAATGATCAATTGGTGTCAAACTTGTTGTTGGTGTGACCCTATAGGATCATGTATTATTAGTAATATCATTTTATGATCATCCTTGAGCATATAGAACTAACAATCTCCCACTTGCACAAGGTTGCATCACAGAATAATATAGACAGTGGTAAACGTCTAGCAACATTTCACTGCCCCCAATAACACATGACTTTGTGCCATTCAACAACATTCAATTCTTCAGAAAACTCGAGGCTCTAATTGATGTATAAGGTTATCTATCAATTATCCCTTTGTCACAGACATTATGTTGAACATGAGACATGGATCTTAATCATTCTCATCTTTCAATCAGGCGCCTTAGATGTCTAACTCTCAACACATAAGAGGAACAAATCTCGTCTTGACTACATACGCCCCTCATATAGTTAATACTATGCATGAGTATGGCCTTTATGGTTGTCTGTATTTCAAGAACAATAGTGAACCATATCAAAGCATAGTACACTCTACACTTGAGTCCCAAATATGTATCTCAGGTCAAAGGATACAATGATAATACCTTTATTCAAGAATCACTTATGATAATGATCCATGGAGTGATCTTGAAACGGGTCAAGTCCAATACTTGTTCACTGACAAGTACCTATGAATTTGGTTGCAACCTTTTGCTACTTTTACCCATAAAAGTCAACCAATCCAATTCATATTAGTCTTACTTCATTATTGCTCCCACAACTATGATCGACTATGGACGTTTAGAATAACTAAATTATTCAAGGATTAAACATGCTAATAAAACACAAAATTATGAATGAAACATCACGTCACATATATTACATAATTCTTGTCGTTTACATAAGTTCATATTCATAAAACACTAAACACAAATCAAATCCATTCATTAGAAAAACGGAGTCATATACCCTTAGCATGACTTTCATGCTTAGTTTGGGGTAAAGGCTTCATGAATGGGTCTGCCAAATTCTGATCTGTATGAAACTTGTGAATACTTATTTCACCATTCTTAACTTCATGTCTAATGTAGTTATACCTTCGGTGAATGTGTTTGGTCTTTTGATGCAATCTAGGTTCCTTTTCTTGAGCTATAGCACCTAGATTGTCACAGAAGATTTCTATAGGGTCCTGAATGGAAGGAACAACCCATAGATCTTCTATGAACTTTCTCATCCATACAGCTTCTTGAGCAGCTTCCGAAGCAGCAACATACTCTGATTCTGTAGTGGATTGTGCAATCACTTCTTGTTTGGAACTCTTCCAAGACACGGCTCCTCCATTTAAAATAAAGACATACCCAGATTGAGATTTCGAATCGTCCCTATCTGTTTGGAAGCTTGCGTCAGTGTAACACTTTACCTTTAAGCTTTCTTCCAAACCGCCGTAAACTAAGAACATATCTTTAGTTCTTCTCAAGTACTTAAGAATGTTCTTTACAGCAGTCCAGTGGGCTTCACCTGGGTTCTGTTGATACCTACTAGTCATACTTAAGGCACATGAGACATCGGGCCTAGTGCATAACATGGCATACATGATGGACCCAATTGCCGAAGCATATGGGACATGTTTCATCCTTTCAAGTTCAGTCCTAGTGTTTGGGCACTGAGACTTGCTTAGGATGGTGCCATGCGGTATTGGCAAGAATCCTCTTTTGGAGTCTTGCATCTTGAATATTTTCAAGATTTTATCAATATATACACTTTGGCTAAGACCAATAAGTCTCTTAGATCTATCTCTATAGATCTTTATGCCTAATACATAAGCAGCGTCCCCTAGATCCTTCATTGAGAAACAATTCTCAAGGAACGCTTTGACACCTTTTAAGGTTGGGATGTCATTTCCAAATAAAAGTATGTCATCTACATACAATACTAGGATTATGACAATACTCCCACTAGCTTTCTTGTAAACACAGGAGTCATCCTCATTTTTGATGAATCCAAAACTCGTAATCTTTTCATCAAAACGGATGTTTCATGTTCGAGACGCTTGCTTTAATCCATAGATAGATCTTTTAAGCATGCACACTTTGTTTGGATGCTTGGGATCGACAAAACCTTCAGGTTGATCCATATATACATCTTCCAATAAGTGTCCATTAAGGAAAGCGGTCTTGACATCCATTTGCCATATCTCATAATCATAGTACGCGGCTATGGCAAAAAGTATCCTTATTGACTTGATCATTGCCACTGGTGAAAAGGTCTCATAATAGTCAATACCATGAGTTTGTGAGTATCCTTTAGCGACAAGTCTAGCCTTAAAAGTGTGAACATTTCCATCCACGTCGATTTTCTTCTTGAAAATCCATTTGTTCCCAACAGTCTTACAATTGGTAGGAAGATTAACCAAGTTCCAAACTTGATTATCGTGCATGGATTGCATCTCAGTGTTCATGGCTTCAAGCCATTTATCAGATTCAGGATCTGATATTGCACTCTGATAGTTGACGGGTTCATCAGAATCTATCGTATAACATTCCTCTTCCATCATAAGGTAACCATACCTTTCTGGTTCAAATCGAACCCTACCAGATTTGCGAACACCTTGTGTTACAAATTTGTTCCTGATCAAACGTTTGTTCAGGTTCAACAGTTTCTTGTTGAATGCTAGATTCAACTTCTTGTGTATCAGGTTGTGGTTCCTGAAGTTCCTCAAGTTCCACAAACCTCCCACTAGCCTCTTCCGTCAGAAACTTGTTTTCTAGGAATTCAGCTTTTCGAGAAATAAATATCTTATTCTCGATGGGATTGTAGAAATAGAATCCAAGACAATCTTTCGGATACCCTACAAAGATACATTTAGTTGAACGGGGTTCTAATTTGTTTGAAGCTTCTTGTCTAACATAAGCTTCACAACCCCATACCTTGAGATAGGATAAAGATGGAACCCTTCCATGCCATATCTCATAAGGCGTTTTATCTACCTTTTTAGTAGGTGCCATGTTTAGGAGACGAGCAGCTGTTTGTAAAGCATAACCCAAAAATGATAAAGGTAGAGTACTTCTACTCATCATGGATCGAACCATATCCAATAGTGTTCGGTTCCGCCTCTCAGACACACCATTATGTTGTGGTGTTCCAGGTGGAGTAAGTTGTGAAACAATTCCACAAGTCTTAAGATGATCCATAAAGTTTGTACTTAAGTACTCACCTCCTCTATCAGAACGAAGAACTTTAATTGTTTTGTTGAGTTGATTTTCCACTTCACTTTGAAACGTTTTGAACATTTCAAACGCCTCATGTTTATGTTTAATCAAATAAACATATCCAAAACGACTAAAGTCGTCAGTGAAGGTGATGAAATATCTTTCACCATATCTAGTCATTGGCTTGAAAGGACCACATACATCCGTATGTATGATTCCTAACAAGTCCTTTGCTCTCTCATTAGTTCCGGAGAAAGGAGCTTTCGTCATCTTGCCATGTAAACAAGATTCACATATATCAAATGAGTCATTCTCATTTGCCTTCAAAAGTCCACTCTTTTGAAGTTGGGATATGCGATTCTTGTTTATATGCCCAAGGCAACAATGCCATAGATAGGTTTGACTCAAATCACATTTGGGTCTCTTGGTGAAAGTGTGGTATAAAGAGCCTTGGTTAGTCTTTTCATCAAGGTTTACTTCATAAATTCCATTTAAAGGCCTAGCCTCAAAATAGAATACATTATTTTTGTAAACACAAATATCATCATTCATAAAGGAAAGATCAAATCCACATTGTCTTAATTTAGCAACCGAAATAATATTCCTAGTCAAGCTAGGAACATAATAAACATTCAACAATGTCATACACAAGCCATTAGGTAGTAATAAATTAAAACTTCCAATTGAATCCACCACAACCCTTGCATTGTTTCCAACCCGGAGTACTACCTCATTTGCCTTCAGTCGCCTACTCCTTTTGAACCCCTGCAACATATTACATATATGAGTTCCACAACCAGTATCAAATACCCATGTGTTAGGAGATAAATTATAAAGTTCTAGGTCTATCACATAGATACCTGAAGTGCCTTCACCGGCCTTCTTCTTCTTCAACTCTGCAAGATACGTAGGGCAATTTCTCTTCCAATGCCCAGCTTTGCCACATTCAAAGCATGTGTCTTCTTTGGCAACCTTTGACTTCTTCTTGGGCAGATGGGATGGTTGGACAACTTTCTTGCCCTTACCTTTGAAAGCTTTTGCTTTCCCTTTGCCCTTGGAGTTGGTGGGGTGTTCGGGTCTAGTTCTCTTTGTCCCACCTTCCTTGATCATGAGAACTTGAGTGGTTTTCTTAGGCAGAGTCTTTTCCGCGGTAATTAGCATCCCATGTAATTCCGGGATAGTCTTATTTAAACCATTCATGTTATAATTCATGACGAAAGGATCAAAGGACTTTGTCAAGGAGTTAAGGATCATATCTGTTGCTAGCTCTTCGGGCATCACAACTCCAAGATGTGCCAAATGATCAATGTGACTCTTCATTTTGAGCACATAAGAGCTTACCGACTGCCCATCCTCCATCTTGCAAGCATGGAAAGCCCGAACAGTTTCGAACCTTTCCGTTCTTGCAAGTTGTTGGAACATTTCCTTTAGTTAATGAATCATGTCATAGGTAGAATGATTCTCCAAATCCTTCTGAAGGTCGGGAATCATGGTTGCCAACATGAGGCATGATGCATCGATGGAATCATCCATCTTTTTAAGCCATGCATCGTGTGCGGGCTTAGGAATGGCAGGGGGCTCTTCTGGAAGTGGTTCATTGAGAACATATTCTTTCTTTTCTTGTTTGAGAACAATTCTCACACTACGGTACCAATCCAAGAAGTTGGTATGGTTAAGTTTTTCTCCTTCAAGGAGAGACCGTAGTGAGGTTTTGTTAGGAGCCGGGTTTGTTGCGTTTGGTGCCATCTACAAAATTTTGACAAGGTTCTATTTAGTAAATTATGATATTAAGTCCTTAATAATTAATACCCTTTCTTGTTTCATAAACTTTAATTAATTAAGGTCTAGAATCCAAGTTGCATTAGGAATAAGTGGTTAGGTATCCTTTATCCCGCCTATTCGAATCAACAAGGTAGGTAACGGTTTACCAATTATATCCAAATATAATTTCTAGAGTTATGGGATCTCATTATAACATTTATAAGTTTGGCATGTTTGATCCCATCTATGCCTTGGATTTCTAATGCTTAGGTGACCTTTATCACAAGAGATTTCCAAACGAATCATCCTACTTAAACGGACGTGTAGTTTTGTCAACTATTAATGGTTAGGTGTCCTTTATCCCATCAATATTGCAAAACTACTTCTTGTATCACAAGAAGACTCCAAGTGGTTAGGTATCCTTTATCCCACAAGGAAATACAAGTGATACATGAGTGTCTTTAAGAGGGACGACATTGATTCGTATTTCATAAGGGATTTGAATGTTTTACAATTCTAATTTTGAAAAACATATAGTATCATGTAGATTGCATGCATCCAATGAACATGGTACCATTAAATCTTATTTTGTTAATTGGTTCCTTAATCATAAAATCTTCATTTTATTGATTCTTTGTTTGTGGTCAAGATTACAATTAATATCCAATATTAAGTTTGAGTTTGATCACATATATTAGAACCAATTTATAATCCTAAATAATTACCATTATTACTTAGGGTTGGAGTTTGTAAGAGTTCATAAAATCTCCATTTTATTTCTTGTTTCAATCATTTTCAAAACTTGACTTAATAGGTTTTATAACAAAACCCATTTTAATAAAACCAATTTTATCACATCTTATGTTTTAAATGTCAACTTTTGAAAAATACAAACTCCTTGATGATTATGTTTAATTATCTAGGTTGTCTAGCATGAAAAATCTTATTTTCATCCACAACATAACATAATAAAACATTCAATCATCACAAGCATGCATGGGTACATAAACACAAGCCAACTAGTTTGATATTTCATGTGAGCCATACATGAAATATCAAGTCCAAACCTAGGGACAAAAAGGTGACAAAAACTCAACCAAATGATCTTCGATTTGGCTACAATTTTGCCAAGCTTTGTATATCACCAAATGACACTTGAACCACCATTTCTTGACATCATGGAGTGAGTTATGAATTTTTCTTTGGGCCCTCAAAAGTTGCGACCAGCAGGGGCAGCAGGAAGAAAAAAATGTGGTTTTTGTTGCATTTTTCAATACATTCTTGGCCATATTGATGCTAATACTTGTTGAAACTTAATGTATATACTAGATATTAAAGTTACCAACAATTATATCACCAAATAACCAAGATATGAATTTTTTAAAACCTTTCTAAACAATTTCGAAATCTGGACAGCAGCTCTTCAGAAAGTGCTGCTGTTGGGTGCAATCTTCTCTTGGTCTTTTACTTCCTTCTCTTGTTACATTTTGTTAAATAAATAAAATACAACTATTCTAATATTTACAAAATGAATATTAAGAAGGAAATAACTAATTATTATTACAAACCATTTGAATAAATGAATAGATTACAACCATATCGAATACAAACACAAAATATGCATCGTATGGTCCTTGGCTTGTTTATGCACCATTTTATCACATAAAATCATAAGAAAATCAACACTTTGTTTTTCTAAGGCAACATCTATGTAACCAAATGCATGCATACATAAAATATAGTTGGTTACATAAAATCATAGATTATATACTTGCATGTTGCCAAAGAAGCCATGCATGAAACTTTCATTCAAGAAGATGAACATTCATGGCTTCCAAAAACCAAGTTTATCCAAATAAACTTATTATCTAAACATGCAATATAGCCATGGCTCTGATACCAATTGTTGGAAATCATAGTTCATGTAATTAGTTTCAAAAACAAGAGTTTGCAACGGAAGCATAAAATCATGAACACAAATTCCATTTTCAAGAGGATCATGCTACATGCATGTAGAGATAAGATGAAGAACAAACATAGATTAAGTTCAAGATTATAACCTTTGTTCTTGGGTTTGGTTTGGATGATTTTGATAGCTAGGAATCAAGTTAGAATCCCTCTATAGTTTATCCACCACAAGCTTGAACACCCTTGAATGCTAGTTCCACAACTTGCAAGATAAGACTCCTTTTCTTATGAAACCAAAAACCAATTTTGCTAAGCACTTAAGGAGAGTTATTTGGCTGATTTTTGAAGCATGAATGATCACCTATGCACCTCTAAATATCGGCCATTATATCACCCCAAAAGAAAAGAAAAGCACATGCAACTAGCTTAAAAGAAAGTCCCATTTGATTTCTATAATCAAAAGCTAGAAGACACAAAGCATCTTCCACCTCTTTTAAGTTCTTAATGCATTCTTTTCCTTCCAATATGGCTGATTTTATGATGACAAATGGAGTGCTAATGGGTTGTTATTATTTATAAAACTTAGATAATAATAAGCTTATAAATAATACATATTCTTATTTTTTTTAATGGGATAACATTTAACCCATAATCATATACATAAATAAACCATCTAAATATACAATCTTAATTTTATAATTATATATACACACACACACATATATATATATATATATATATATATATATATATATATATAACAATATATATATTTTATTTTATTTACCAATTAAATTAAATAAAAGGCTTACTTATAAATCAATTAAATCGTTTAACAATTTAAACAATTTAATTGTTACACTTAATTAATTCATCACATATGAATTACTAATCAACCTTTAATTTTGTATTTATTTTTATTTACCTCAAATAATAATAACCTACAAGATTAAATTGCAGTTTTAGTATCATTTGATGTTAAATCAAATTTAACATTCTAAATGATCAATTGGTGTCAAACTTGTTGTTGGTGTGACCTTATAGGATCATGTATTATTAGTAATATCATTTTATGATCATCCTTGAGCATATAGAACTAACACCTTCTACTCTGTCACCCATTTCTGAGAGCTTCAGAAAGTAGCTGTTAAAAATGGGAAGTCTATGGGAAGGCTGACTGGTCTAAACTATGTGGTATGGCTTTACAAATAGAGAATGGTTCTTAGTTTTGCTGGTAAACCATGTCTGATTGAGTGTCCACTCTTTGTTCTACCAAAGCATGGCATCACACGGCAGCGTGTAATGACCATGATTCCTTGTTTGATGAAAAGGAGGAAGTTCGTTGCCTGCTGTTGACCATTAACCCCAAGTTCCGTAGGGATTTCGAATTCCTCGGGTTATATGAATTAGCACAGCTGGTTGAGGAAAGGTTCTGAAAACCGATGGAAAAGGGACGAGCTAAGATCTTCAAAGAGCTTGAAGTGTGCAGGAAGTAGCACCAGTTCGCATGTTCTCAAGATTGAGAGACACATAGGTGAACTGTATAAAATTGGTCACCCTTTGATCGGGAGTTAAGCATTAACTCGACTTGCTGATCTGTTCATCCACATGTACAGAAAGGGTAACCAGCATAAGACTATCATGGAAATGCATTCAATGTTGACTATGTATGATTCGTTCATGGAGAAGCATAGTTCCACTGATTCAGCTGCTTCGGGATTTAATCCAGTGATAAGGCACATCAAGAAATGATCCAGATCGTCTGGACTGGTTCTTCGATGTCTCAAACTGGGAGTCCACAGGGTGGGACACAATCACAGAAAGATTGGAAAAATGCTCCATAGCCAAACAATTTGGCAACTCAGACATATCTCAAAACTCATAACTCTTGATCCTCATTTCCTTAATACAGGATGTGTTTCTCACATTTACTCTGTACGCAGGGACTCGGTTGGATACAGGATATAGTCGCATAGGAGCATATTTGGATTGGATCCGGAGCTCGTGTAGTATTGGATTTTAGATAGATATTTAATTATGTTATTAGTTTATAGATGCATATGACATTGTTTCACATGGTACCTTGTTCTGAGATAGTTCTGGTTTAATAAAATATTATAATTTTCTTTTAGTTTATTTGATCAAATAAAAAAGCAACTTTGGGATTGCTGAATCACAGACAAATCACAGACAAAAAATATAATAAATATATAAAGCAACGAAAATATATAAAGCAACGGAGCCATCATAGTATTTTTGAATTCCTCCGAAAGGAAGGGTGGTAAATTGATTATTGATCGATAAACCTTTTGGACCTTATTAACCAAAGAGATACGACTTTACACTATAGTTAGCTCAGCACCAATCAAGAATGCCCAAGGAATTCCAAGAATTCTTGTTATACATTTGTTCCAACCCTCAATCCTCTTTTCGAGATTCATCGATATTGAATCAATCGAACGCAGTTGCTTTAATTATCTTCGAAATGTTGTGCGAATGTGTTGATAGCATAAATGGTAATAACTTGAATGTTGATACATCCAAAGTGTGTTGGATTCATGAATTATGTATTAAATGATTGTTAAAGTAAATTTTATGATAATCACTTCAACCAAAGGTCCAGTTGGACAGGGCTTTGGAATCATTTGACTTGGAGTCACATGATGAATGGAGTTCTTAATAAAATTAACTGTTGCAAGAAATGAATCATCCAAAGATCCAATGGATAGGATTTTAGAATCAGTTGACTTACAGTCAGGTGATGAAACATATCTTGAACAAATTAACAAAGTCATAATTTTACATGGAGATGTAAAAGATTATGAGCAACGGACACATTAGTTACTGTGAATTGCTCGAATCTTCAAACAAAACACAATTAGTTATACTTCATAATATTTGCCAATTAGTGTGACAAATATGGTTTCGCTTATCAGAATAAGCGGTTGGTTGAAACCTTGAACTATTCAAGGACTTCAAAGGAAGTATAAGATCAACAGCACCTGAGTGATGACATAAACTGAGAAAATGTTTCACAATTCATCCTCTTCCAAGAACATTAATGGTTATAATGTGTCATAGGGAAGATGATCGAGCATTGATCGAAATAGTTTGATCCTCGGTGTATAAGATACACTTCCAATTAGTTTTTCGATAAATTGGATATTAAACCAGTCAGACCACGAAAGAATATGCAGACCACATCTTAGACTAAGTAGGTTGCACAGACACCATCTAAAATGTAAAGCAGGGTTCACCCCTTCTTGTACATGGAAGGTCCAGGGTCATGTAGCGTTCGTCTGAACCTCATAACATTCATGTTACTGATCACCAGTGTCGTTTCATTGGCCATCCCGCTCGTACCTGTGAAAGAGGAGCTCTTTTAGAAAGGACTCACATTCTAAGAAAACAGTGGGAGTAAGAATAATCCTAAAGGAGTTCAGGGATTAACCAAGTGAAAAACCTCTAGTCATCACTAGGCCTTAACCAGGAATCAAATTCCTGTTAAACCTGACATACTCTTCTCTTCGCTTGACCAGTAGTATTGGTCACCGTCATAAGGTGTTATGATCAAGGTGAGATACCGATTAGTGGTAAAACACTAAGTTGGTATGGGTAAGCAATCCTACTACTTGGAAGCATTGGTGAGCCCCATTGCTGCTAAATAAGAGAACCTTAGGGTGAGACACAGTCTATGTGACAATTTGACTGATTTTACAACTGGTCTGAGAACCAGTGGGAGTCATTGAATCATCAAAAGAAAGCAACATGGATAGAAATGTACTTACGCTTAGAGCGCATCTGGTTGAGTGAGGCAATACTCAGAGTCAAGTAATTGATTCCGAGAGAAATGCTCTCAATAAAAGATGAAAGCCCAAAGGATACTGTTTGATATTACTGCACCTTGTGAGTCGTTAGTGGAGCGTGCGTGGTTTACCGGCATACTAATAGGGACTCATAAAGAGCATGCCAATACAAAAGGTACATGGCCCCGGGATTCATCCCACGGGCACCTCGCAAGAAAGGATATTCGGATTCTCAAAATATGCCAAAAGTTTGGATTGTGTGAATAATTGAAAGATTCCCATAATTATGTCAAAAAGGTTTGGACTTTGGATTCTCAAAATGTGCCAAAAGGTTTGGATTTTGTGAATAGTCTGAAAGAGTCCTATAATCGTGTCAAAGCCAGTGGGAGCATCGCCGATATCTGCCTATCACTGCATTCCGGTTACATATTGTTTCTAGGATACGTCTCTTATCATTACAAAGTGTAATGATTGACATTAAGAGATGGTTCGCTATACTCAAGTGATGGCATACATCTATTAGATAGATCAAAACTCTACACATATGATCTTGATAAGATTGAAGATGCATAACTCCAGGAAAGGAGTTTCTTATCATTGCAAAGTGTGATGACTTGGCATAAAAAAGGTACAACACACTCACGTAGTCGCAAGCATCTATCGAATAGATGGAATCACCAGTATAGACCTTGCCAGTATTTGCAAGATCTTGATAAGTTTCAAAATACATGTTTCCAAAAAGTAATAGTTTCCAAAAGTCGTGACACAATGATTATAAGTAATCCTTCGTTTCTGAAAAGATTCAGAATGGAATAGATCTGATCCCGCAAGCTTTTTGGATCGATCAGAAGTGTCAGGGACATGTCCTGATGACTTGATGATTAGAGCATAGTTGGATTCAGGATATAACCTGGCTGAGAATACTGATGGATTATTTGAACACACATGAGAAATCATTGGGAAATGATTAGGGTGAATGTGATAGTAATAATTTGAAAGGAGTTTCAAATCTGTAATTATTAACATTAGGACATGGTGCTAAAGGACATCATGGTTAAAGAGTCTCGTTGGTATTATGATGGAGCGCGTTTGGTTCACCGGCACATCATAACACCTCGAAATAGTCTTAGGGTGTAGTCTTGTAGACTAAAGACCCCGAGAACCATGGGAAGTCGTAGTACACATCACCATGTCAGGAATGAAGTTAGGAGAGAGAAAGACAGAATGACAAATTGAGATATCATCGGAAGAGTATCTGATTTGATTATCTCCAATGAAATGTATCAATATAAGACATTTTGGATACATAGAAAGAGTGTAAGGTCATTTAGGGAATGTAGACATAGATATAAAACTTGAATTGAAAGTTTAATAGAAACCAAAGAAACACATATAACAATATTATAATGAATCTGACTTGGTGATTATCTCGTGGAGACTTGGTAATAAGCAGGAGTAGCTGCGACTCAGATCTTTATGTTTCACTTTTGCATGTTTTACTTCCCGAATAATATGATTATTCAAATATCTATAGTCATTCATATTTTTGGAAGTAAGTAGTGAATCAAGACTGTCATGAATTGAATTGTAGATTGTCTAAGGAGTTAGACATGGCAATAGAGTTGCTACAATGTTCATGAGTACTTAGAAATGGAGATTTGAGTATTGGACAAACCCACGCTCAGAGAATTACTTCATGGATCATATCACGAGTAATTTTGAAACAATACTATCTTATAGTCTTGAAACGGAGACATATGAGTTGAAATTTGCAAGTCGGTTGTGCATTGATAATGCGTAAACGCATTGGTAACTCGATGTTATAAAACGTATTGTTGTGCGCGATTTGATGAGTAAAAGACACAAGCATATGAGTCAAAGTTTATTCGTTCCTTTTGCCTTAATAGGAAAAGCAATATATGTGGGCCCCTCGGTGATTTGGTGATTGACTTATAATGCTAGGCCTAGCGAGGACTAAATTGATGTGTTCAATTGGAAGTCCTATATCATCACAAATCAAGTACCGGGAAACATAGTATTGGACTGAGATTGATTCTAATCCATGTCTCGAGTCCGAATGATATCTTGTAGAACGGAGGATCATATGATCACTTATCTTAGGACAGAACTGACTCGGTCAGAGTTCGGCAGCGGCTTTTGGAAGCTACAATTTGTTAGTCAATTTAAAAAGATATACTGGTAATTATAGTCATAGACTTATCCAAGTGGGAGACTGTTGGATTAGGTGTCTAAGCCATGACTATAATTAGTATATATTTTATTGATAGTAGCAAAGTCCTTTTGGGTTGCCCTCATAGCTAGCAATTTGACAGAATAACTTTTAGAGGAAAATATATTAATTAGAAATAGTATTAATTAATTAATAATTAATCAAAAATTAATTGGAATTAATTTTGGGATTAATTGGATTAATTAAAAGTGCAGGGGCTGATTTGTAATTATTCAAAGTGAACAAATATGGAAGGAGCATATAAGTTGGAGAAATTAAGGATATGATTATCCTTGAATTTCGATAATATATATAGGAGATAAATAGGATTTGAATCAAAGATAAAAGGTTTATCTAGTTTGAATTCAAAAAGGTTTATCTCTAAGGCTTATCTTCTTATCCCTTGGAAGCTATAAATATGGGGTTCTAGATCCCATATTCTACGCCACTTTCTATGATCTCCTCTCTCTCTGGTTTTTCTTGTGGCTAGTTAATGGGTGTGAACCATTAGAGGCACGACGATTGTGGTGCTAATTTCCAAAAGATTCATGAAAAGGTTAGTAATTTCTTTTAAATCTTTTAGTAATTTTCAAATTGGCCTTAGGTACATTTTATATGTTCAAATAGTGAAAACATAGATCCAATTAGGTTGCATGTGAATTTAGGGTTTAAGTTTTGTTTATTTGCATAAAACCTATCATAGTCGTCGTCTATAGACTGACACTATAGCTCGGTCATATTTTGACACAAAGTGCCAACCACGAACTCATTGGTTCGACCCTTACTTACCGCTACTAGTGGACTGTAAGGTTTTATTTTTGACTTTTGACCGCATCAACGATTGCGACGTGTCAAGCCTCCATACACTTAGGCCCATGAACTTGTTTCCATTAATTAACACTTTAATTAATTACAATCCAATCCCTTGCAATTAATTTGTCCAAATTAATTCCAAATTAACTTGTTAATTAATTTCTAATTAATTTATCATATCCTTGATAAACTAATAAACTTATTTCTCCTTTTCCTTTTCTATCACTATTTGTTTTTCTAGGTCATGAGGGTAACCCAAAAGGACCTTGCTATTATTAAAAATATTACCAATAGTTAATGACCTTGGACACTATTTCTAACAGCACCATGACGACTGGCCAAGACAGGAGCGGTGAAATTTGATTTACTAGATTTCTTTAAACTAGCCTCGACAGTTTTCAACATACCGTGCAGCCGCTATCAAGGTTATGTCGAGATTGTTCTTGTCATAGTTCATAATGAACTCATGATATGAGCTAGGAAGCGAGTTAAGCACCACATCTGTGGATAATTCAATTAGAAAATGGACACCAAGATTATCCAATATGTCTATGCACGATTTCATCTAATAAACATGCGTACACATAGACGTTCCTTCGTATAGTTTGTATACCCTATCGGATTTAATGATCTCGAATAGTTCCTGCCTTGCTTGTACCCCGACACTCTTGAAACCATTCTCAAGTTCGGAGGACATGTCAACAAACGTGATGCTATCGATCTCACTAGATCGGGAGTGCAGTGGAGGAATATGAGGAAAGTTGGTGTTTAGATTTACAGAAAACATCTATAAGACGAAGTTTTAGTTAGTTTGAATTCACCCTTAAAATAATTACCCAAATATTATTCACTAAGGCTAGGATCCAGAATCTTCCACTTATGATGTGAAGAGGGATGTCGTAATCACACCATAAAGGTCACTAAGGTAGATAAACTATTTATCAATTTTAATCATTCTGAAATTCCTAGATCTTTGAGATTCATTGACCAATGTCCATGGCCTGTTAATCTCGGTTATACAGATCTCACATGACAGGGATGTCGTGGATCATGGATCAGATGGTGAATCAACCATGCAAAAACCGCATGATCCACGGCTCAAGATATGCTTGAGAATCACGAGTGTCACATCACCCTCAACTATAACCCTTACTGACATGTCAGTTAACCACACAGCTTCGCCAGCAGATCATAAAGAGAATGTGTGTTTCTCATGGGTAGATTAAAATTCACATTTTATTTTAATTAAAACGGGACTTTTGTTTTAATACTTTAAGTTAATACTTTGTAACTTCAAATATTGTACTATCAAACCCTTTCGGTAACTCCACTTAGGAACATGTGTCAGACGGTGAGGGTGGTAGGCAATGAATGCCATTTAAAAACCGACATCGATTGGATTCATAAGAATCTTCATTCAAACCTCTTACACACTCTATAGTGGGTGAGCTAAGTCATGGTTTAACCAATGTTTTGTTTTAATTTAAGTTATAAATATATATATATGTATATATATATATATATATATATATATATATATATATATATATATATATATATATATGTGTGTGTGTGTGTGTGTGTATATAGATATATATATATATATATATATATATATATATATATATATATATATATATATATATATATATATATATATATAGATGAATTTTTAACATTTTAAAATTAATATTTATCCATTAATTCAATTAACACACTTGTTTATAATTAAATAAATGTAACTTAAATTAATCATGTTGCAGTTTAGGCAATAAGGCAAACAAGGAAACTATGCAACTATGGAAACTTACATGGCAAGTAAGGGTGGGGATGCCCTAGCCGCCAAATGCAAGAACCCTTCCTAAACCACTAGGAAATTTTGAAATCAAGGTTATAGAGCTCCTAAACCAGGAAAAATTCATAACATGCAATTTTAGGAATCAATCTAGCATAAACCCTATGAATTTCGAAACATATTCTAGCATATACCCTAGAATTTTCGAAAATAACATGAAGCATGCAAACATATTTCAGCCAATCAGATCTAAAGTGCATACAACCAATGAATAGAGGCTCTGATACCACTATTGGGATTTATAACGAAACAGTTTATGTAGAGGAAGATTCAACAAGATCATATCAAAAGTTTATGACTAAAATCATGCAAGGATCATATAGTTTCATAACCTGGTTCATGCAGTTCATAGCAATTGCAGAAATTAAAGAGGAATTAGAAATTCATACCTCATTTTGGATGCAAGGACCCAAACCAGAATCCCTCTAATGATTCACACCCAAGAACACCAGAAAACCAAACAGACAGAACTTCCTCTAGGCTGAAGAACAAGATCCAGAAACCCTTGAAGGGTTAATGAATTCGCCAAAAACCAAAGGAAAGGGGAAGAAGGAAGGTGGCGACTCTGAGGAGGCAAAAGAAATGATTAGGGTTTGTAAGAATAGATTATCAATGCAAACAACGAGAACACAAGTATGTGAATATTCAAGCAGTCGAATGATTATATTCAATGTAAAAAGATAGTGCTCCAAATCTTTATGATGAGCAACTATTAAGAACGTTACAAAGAATAAACCAACTGTGTAAAAGTACGTCCTAAACATCTAGGATAGAGAATTTTTAAATACTAAGATCTAACAGGATAAACACGTAATCCTGTTAGTTACAGATAAGTATAAAATCCTAGAACTTATCTACAGTAAAGATAAACATAACATTCTTCAGATAAGCATGTAGACTTCGTATCTTTAACTGCTTCGTATCAACTTCTCACTTTGCATACTCTTTAACTTAAGACAGGAACATGAGTACTTCGGATAACAAATATCATCACAATTAGAATCCTAACATTCTCCCCCTTTGTGGTGAAGATGTCAGGTATCCGATGTCTATATCTTGTGAAAGACTTTGGTCAGCTCCTTCCTGATTGCAATCCACCACTTCAGATGAGCAACCACCTCTTTCTTTGCTTCTTCGAATTCTCATTTTTGACTTCAACTCTTGTAATCATCCCTTCAATGAACGTTGTTGGAAACTTCTCCTTTTCGTCCATATCAAAGAATAACTTCTTTATAGCTCCCTTCTTCGTCAATCTCCCCTTGTAAGCAACTCCCCATGGGCTTTGCAAAATTTTTCCATCACTGTATTTGCTTATTCCAACAAGCTCTTTGTTGGCAGCAGGTACAGTATCATTAAATAACTTCGCAATCTCAAAATCATAATTTGAGAAATTTCTGAGATACGCACCCATGAACCTTCCTATAAGCTTTTGACCTCGAGTAAGTGCTACTTGCTTGGATATCTTCGTTTGATTTAAGCAGTAGAAGCGTTCTACCAAAACAATGAAGTCATTTGGGTTCATTAATGGAAAATCTGCAACTGTGAACTTGCTTTCAACTTTTTGTTCACCTCTTCATACATGGTAGGTGTAATTTTGATACACATCTTCGAAGACTGCATCCATTTCAATTCGATCTATTCCAACAATCTTTGAAGAAGACCATTCTTGAGTCTGATCAGCAGCCAAGTTCGCATGGAATCTAGCTTTTTGCTCCTGGAACTTTCTTTTGTCTTTAGGGTCAAACTCAAGATCGAAAATGTTTATCACGAACTGTTTCGGATTGAATGGAATGTCTAATTGTAGTTTAGTTGAATTTTCAGTCTCATAGTACACAAGAGGCACTCTGTCAAACATCTCTATCGCCGGGAAGGAAAGGGTCATTATCGTTTCATATGTCCAGATTTTGTTGACTGGACCAAGATTGCTTGCTTTCCCATCCAATCTCTTGATATTGAATACAAATGCCTTAACTTCTCATATTCCTTAGACTTTTGTTTCTTCTGTTCTGCTTTTGATAACTCTTGTAAGATCTTCTATCCCTTATCAATAAGGACCTGCCTCAGGAGGTACTCGTGAACTTGTAGTTTTTGTTGATGAGGCAAAAGGTGTATGTAACACCCGACTTATTAACCAAACACCCCAAAAAAAAATTCATTTTTTTTAAACTGAATATTTTACAAACAAACCATAAGTAGGGGGTATTAGTTAATACAATACGAGTACAAGAGTATCACGAAGTACAATACATAATATTATACATTCTTCAAGCCGGGTCGTTACTCAAATACTAAGTCCTCAGTCACGGACTTTATCCTTTCCCTTTGCGGGATCACGCTCACCTGCAGGGACATATCAAATAAACTGTGAGCTATAAAGCCCAATGAGTAATCAAACAAATAAACATGCATATATAAGAGAATAACAACAATTAGACTCTTAAACAGTTTCAGTCCCAAAAGTCATAGTCATCGCTGACCGCACCGGATATCATAGCCATAAAAGGCCGCACCAAAATATCATAGCCCGAAGGCCGCACCAGAAAATCATAGCCCGAAGGCCGCACCAGAAAATCATAGCCCGAAGGCCGCACAAATTTAGGTTCAATAACCCAATATCATGGTCCTAAGACCGCACCATTTAATGTCAAAGATAGTAATCCTAGCCAACAAGGCTGCACCAATATATCATTCTAGATATAGTCAAGATTACTCACCTGAAGGTTTGCTACAACTAGCGTTTGTTGTTCCTTGCCTCGAAATGAAATCCGTAGGATTTTGTCCCATACCTATAATTCCATTTATTATCAAAACGATTATAGGTTAATAACCATTCCAATTAACTCTAATGCAATAGAGTTCAATACAATATCAGTATAAACAATGTCAAGTGTTAATAAACTTCCCGTTTACTAACTTTTTATGAATTTTACTATTCACCGAGGCATTCGAATTGATCTACAGTGCCCCCGAGGGGTCGAAAACTCAATATAAAAATTTTTCCAAACTTTTCAGACCATAACGAGCCTACGGTTCAAATTTGAGCTAAATCGGACAAGCCAAGCAAAAGTTAGCGTTTTTGATCCCCTGCCTGGCCCCTACTTGGAGGCGCACTGCGCCTAGGACAGGGCGCACTGCGCCTGGGCGCACCCCGCCTGGGGCTTGGGCGCACTGCGCCTGGCGCCTGTGCAGGTCTCCTGTCCAGCCGCGATTTGTGCACTGTAGCATGCAGTTTTAGTCCATTAAGTCCTTATTTCTGTTCTTAATCGTTTGGGGTTTGTTCCTAGGCTAAAACCTTACATTTTAACAAGGTTTTTAACCCCCAAAACACACTCAATCAATCATATTAAGAATTAGGGTTCTTAGTTCCAAAAACCCCAAAACTTCAAATTCATCCAAAATAACAACCTACTTCCATTTTCTTTAGTTAAGTCCTTATTAGCATGACTTAATGGAAGTATTACATCAACTTAACCACCTAATTATAACTGCAAATGCAGATTTTGAGTTCTACAAAACTCATCAAGAACAAACCAATAAGAACTTGGAATACTAACCTTTCAAGTTTCCAATTCTACCCTTTGAATGCTATATTCCGATTTGCAAACTTCAATCTTCAAGAAACCTTGCAGAATCGTTCAAGAACACCTCTCCCGTAAGTGCCAAAAATCTGCACACAATGGGAGAAGCTTCCAAGCTTTTATACCTCCAAAAATTACATTTTGGTCCTTGAAGTTGCATTTTTAGGACTTTTGCCACAATTTACATAATTTATGACGCAAATTCAGTTTTTATAACATTTTAAGTCCAAGACTCAAAATATTATTACGAAACAAGTCCTTTTCTGTCCAAAAGACCAAATTACCCTTTTGAGGTAAAATGACCATTTTGCCCTTTTTATTATAATTACATAATAACATGTTTTGGCGTTATAAATTCTCCCCTCCTTTAAGAGATTTCGTCCCCGAAATCATACACAAGTTGAGGGTATTTCTCCCTCATTTCACTTTCGGTCTCCCACGTCATGTCGGAACCTTTGTGATGACGCCAAAGGACTTTCACCATGTTGATCTTCTTGTTTCGTAACTGTCTTGTCTTGCGGTCTAGCACCCGTTCGGGTTGTTCCGGGTATCTCAGCTTTTCATCCACCTCGATTTCAGCAAGAGGTACTTGTTGAGACTTGTCAAACAAAGTTTTCGTCAAATGGGATACATGGAATACATCATGTATACCATGAAATTCATCAGGTAACTCCAATCTATACGCCACGGCTCCAACTCTTTGGGATATTCGGAAAGGTCCAATGAAACGAGGACTCAACTTTCCTTTCTTCCCAAAACGAATTAAGCCTTTCCAAGGGGATACTTTGAGCATTACCATATCTCCTACTTGGAATTCTATCGGTTTCACCCGTTTGTCCGCATACTGTTTCTGTCTATTCTGAGCTACCTTCAAATTTTCGCGTATGAGTTTGATCTTTTCTTCGGTCTGTGCTACAATTTCGGGTCCAGCCAACGGCTTTTCCCCAACTTCAGTCCAGCAGGTCGGAGTACGGCACTGTGCTCCATACAAGGCTTCATACGGGGCCATCTGAATGCTGAAATGATAGCTGTTATTGTACGCGAATTCCACTAAAGGCAAATGATCTTCCCAGCTTCCACCGAAGTCTAGGACACAAGTCCTCAACATATCTTCCAAAGTCTGGATTGTTCTTTCACTCTGACCATCAGTCTGCGGGTGATATGCGGTACTCATAAGTACTTTTGTACCCAATTGCTTTTGAAGACTCTGCCAAAAATGGGAAGTAAATCTGCTGTCTCGGTCCGACACAACCGATGCTGGTAACCCATGCCGACAAATTACCTCATCAATGTAGATTTTCGCCAATTGATCTACTCTGTACTTTTCTTTATATGGTATGAATTGTGCCGATTTGGTCAATCGATCAACAATCACCCATATAGAATCATAACCTCGCGGTGTCCGCGGCAACTTTGTCACAAAATCCATGGTAATATGGTCCCATTTCTTCTCTGGAACCGGCAATGGTTGTATTTCCCCATACGGTTTCTGATGGTTTGACTTAACTTGCAGACAAGTCAAACATCTTTCCACATATCTTCCAATGTCTCTCTTCATTCCAGGCCACCAATACATCGGTTTTAACGTCCGATACAACTTGGTACTGCCCGGATGAACTACATATCGGCTATAATGGGCATCTTCTAGAAGCAAATTCCGCGCCTCTCCTTGCTTCGGGACCCATATTCGGCCTCTAAAGGTCTTCAATTTCTGATCATTTTCTTCCAGATGCTTTAAATATCCAACCATTCTTTCGCTTTTAACATGCTCAGGCTTCCACGCCTCTTTCTGTGCTGAACGGATCAATTCTGGTAACCGGCTCACTACACCCATACACGCGGATGTAATTTTTAGAGGAGCTTCTTTTCGGCTTAGAGCATCTGCCACCACGTTCGCCTTGCCAGTGTGGTACTGAATTTCACAATCAAATTCTTTCAGTAGATCCATCCACCTTTGCTGTCTCATGTTGAGCTCTTTCTGGTCGAAGAGGTACTTTAGGCTCTTATGATCAGTGTAAATAACAAACTTTACACCGTATAAATAATGCCTCCACAGCTTCAATGCTAGAAGAACCACCGCAGCTAATTCAAGATCATGAACTGGATACTTTTTCTCGGCATCTTTTAATTGGCGGGAGGCATAGGCTATGACCCGACATTTCTGCATTAATACACAACCAAGACCAATTCTAGAAGCATCGCTGTAGATCACATACTCTTCTCCGCTTTGTGGTAGTGCTAACACCGGTGCTTCACATAAAGATTGTTTCAACTTCTGAAATGCTTCTTGTTGTTTTTCAGCCCACACGAACTTTTCACCTTTCTTGGTTAACTTGGTCAACGGAGCAACTATCGAGGAGAAATTCTCGACAAATCTTCTGTAATAGCCTGCCAAACCAAGAAAACTTCGTACTTCAGTGGGACTTCTAGGCGGTTCCCATTTCATCACGGCTTCGACCTTTGCTGGATCTACTTTCACCCCTTCAGCATTGATTACATGACTAAGAAATTGAACTTCCCTTAGCCAGAATTCACACTTGGAGAATTTCGCATATAGCTTTTCTTGGCGAAGCAGCTCTAACAACTGGCGAAGGTGTACCTCATGTTCAGCTTGGCTTCGGGAGTACACCAAGATGTCA
Source organism: Cichorium intybus (assembly GCA_023525715.1). Lineage (NCBI taxonomy): Eukaryota > Viridiplantae > Streptophyta > Magnoliopsida > Asterales > Asteraceae > Cichorium > Cichorium intybus. Next base: position 71,884,551 of record CM042016.1, on the reverse strand, counting down.
TCAATAAACACTATCACCGAGGTGTCAAGGAACGGACGACACACTCGGTTCATAAGATCCATGAATACGGCTGGAGCATTGGTTAACCCAAAAGGCATCACCAAAAACTCATAATGACCGTATCTCGTTCGGAAAGCTGTCTTCGGAATGTCTGACTCCCTTATCTTCAACTGGTGGTATCCTGACCTCAGGTCAATCTTGGAAAAGTAGGACGCGCCTTGCAGCTGGTCAAACAAGTCATCTATTCTGGGTAGCGGGTACTTGTTCTTCACCGTGATCTTGTTTAATTCCCAATAGTCAATACACATGCGCATTGACCCATCTTTCTTCTTAACAAACAGAATAGGGGCTCCCCAAGGCGATGTACTCGGTCTAATAAAACCCCTGTCTAACAATTCTTCCAGTTGCTTTCGCAGTTCCACCATCTCTGAAGGTGCTAAACGGTATGGAGCTCGGGCAACAGGTGCAGCTCCTGGAACTAGTTCAATCGTGAACTCAACCTGTCGATCTGGTGGCAACCCTAGAAGTTCGTCTGGAAACACATCTGGGAACTCGTTCACCACATTTACCTTCGCTACCCCCACTTTAATCGGTTGAGCCACCGATACATATGCGAAATAAGACATCCCTCCTTTACTGATACAGCTTCGGGCTTGAGCAAAGGAGATGACTGGCATTCGCAATCGAGGTCGTTCACCCTGAATCTTTATCAAATTCCCATCTGGTGACAGCACTGTAAGGCTTTTGTTCCTACAATCCATGTTAGCATAATTCGTTGCTAACCAATCCATTCCCACAATCACACCAAATTCATTGGTAGTCATCGGCTTCAAATCTATAGGGAAAGCGGTCCCGTAGATTTTAAGCTGACAACCTTCCAGGTGTTCGGAAACCTAAACATATCTGCCGTCGGCTATAGCCACCTCTAAACTTTCATCCATAGGAGTTAACGGTACATTCAAGCGAGACATCAAGGACTCCGACACGAAACAGTGAGTAGCCCCCGGATCAAAAATAACATATACAGGTATGGTATTGAGAGTAAAGATACCTGTAATCACATCTGTCGTCTCACGGGCTTCCTCCACGGTCATCTGGAAAGCTCGCGAGGCCACTGGTCGTCCCCTGTTCTTCGGCTCTTCTTTCTTTCCACCTTGATCAATTCTGGATCTATCACTGACTGTGCCAGGCTTCAACTCGGGACAGTTCAGGCGAAGATGATCTGTAGCTCCGCATTGGAAACACCTACGCTCCGCCCGACAGTTACTAGCACCATGCCCCGATTTCCCACAGTTTCGACAATTTGCAGATATAGTGTTGACCCGGCAACTCCCAGAGTGCCTTTTTCTGCATTTTTCACACCACTTTCCTTCGTCCCTCTGGCCTTTACCTTTGGACCCAGTTTGCTGCGACTTTTTCTGAGGCGTCCAACCTTGGTGTTCCGCCTTTCGTTTAGTCTCCATGACCTTCTTTTCCTTTTCCTGTCGCTTCAATTCTGTTTCTCTTTCTGTGGTTCGATCCACCACTTGCCGAAAAGTAGGTAATTTCAGCGGTTGTACGATTTCCCGAATTCGGGTCGTCAACCCCCAAACATATTTATCGATATTTCTCTTTTCAGTATAAATGTGGTGTTCCGCAAACCTAGCTTTCTCCAGAAAGCTAAGAGTGTATTCCTGAACAGATCGGGAACCCTGTTCCAGGTGTAGGAATTCATCCTCTAATTGCTTTATCGCCACCTCGGAACAATATTCTTCATTGAACTTATTCTTGAACTGTTCCCACGATACTGATTCGGTTGGATCAAGATTCAAAGACTTGTAATAAATTTGCCACCAGTGTAGTGCACCGCTTGTGAGTTGGTTCGTGGCAAATTCTACTTTATCCTCATCCGCACATTTGCTCACTCGGAACACCTTCTCAATATGCATGATCCATTCCATAGCTTTGACTGGATCATCTGTCCCCGAGAATTCCTTTGGTTTACAACCAAGGAAGGCTTTATACGTACACCCAACTTTCTTTATCGAGGCTTCCCCACCTTGAGTTTCTTTTACTGCCCGGGCACGACTTTCTCCCTGGCTTTCATCTTCCGGCTACCTGTCATGAACACTTTTTGCAGCCTCTTCAGTAGCATTAGGATTGGCACTCGGATTAGGATTGCCACTCGGGTTGGGGTTATTCGTTAATGTAGGCATCATTTGCCTCACCACTTCTTCCACTATCGTCCGAATATCGGGTGGATTTTGTCCCACCGGTTCCCGTGCTGGTGCTCTTCGCCCAACAGAGCCGCGTGACCAAGCTGGTCCACTTCTTGCAGTTCCACGCGAATTCGCACTAGTGGGATTGCTTCGTGTATTTCTCATACTTCAAAATTTCAGCAAACCGTTAGATTACATATATAATAACAAACTTATATATATCTGACAGTCCATTTATCTGTTCTTCTCTCAAGGTTTAAGTCCAGGAATCTAGTCTAAGACACCTAGTTCACTTAAACCACGGCTTTGATACCAACTTGTAACACCCGACTTATTAACCAAACACCCAAAAAAAAATTCATTTTTTTCAAACCGAATATTTTACAAACAACCCATAAGTAGGGGGGTATTAGTTAATACAATACGAGTACAAGAGTATCACGAAGTACAATACATAATATTATACATTCTTCAAGCCGGGTCGTTACTCAAATACTAAGTCCTCAGTCACGGACTTTATCCTTTCCCTTTGCGGGATCACGCTCACCTGCAGGGACATATCAAATAAACTGTGAGCTATAAAGCCCAATGAGTAATCAAACAAATAAACATGCATATATAAGAGAATAACAACAATTAGACTCTTAAACAGTTTCAGTCCCAAAAGTCATAGTCATCGCTGACCGCACTGGATATCATAGCCATAAAAGGCCGCACCAAAATATCATAGCCCGAAGGCCGCACCAGAAAATCATAGCCCGAAGGCCGTACCAGAAAATCATAGCCCAAAGGCTGCACCAGAAAATCATAGCCCGAAGGCCGCACCAGAAAATCATAGCCCGAAGGCCGCACCAGAAAATCATAGCCCGAAGGCCGCACCAATTTAGGTTCAATAACCCAATATCATGGTCCTAAGACCGCACCATTTAATGTCAAAGATAGTAATCCTAGCCAACAAGCCTGCACCAATATATCATACTAGATATAGTCAAGATTACTCACCTGAAGGTTTGCTACAACTAGCGTTTGTTGTTCCTTGCCTGGAAATGAAATCCGTAGGATTTTGTCCCGTACCTATAATTCCATTTATTATCAAAATGATTATAGGTTAATAACCATTCCAATTAACTCTAATGCAATAGAGTTCAACACAATATCATTATAAACAATGTCAAGTGTTAATAAACTTCCCGTTTACTAACTTTTTATGAATTTTACTATTCATCGAGGCATTCGAATTGATCTATAGTGCCCCCGAGGGGTCGAAAACTCAATATAAAAATTTTCCCAAACTTTTCAGACCATAACGAGCCTACGGTTCAAATTTGAGCTAAATCGGACAAGCCAAGCAAAAGTTAGCGTTTTTGATCCCCTGCCTGGCCCCTGCTTGGAGGCGCACTGCGCCTAGGACAGGGCGCACTGCGCCTAGGCGCACCCCGCCTGGGGCTTGGGCGCACTGCGCCTGGCGCCTGCGTAGGTCTCCTGTCCAGCCGCGATTTGTGCACTGTAGCATGCAGTTTTAGTCCATTAAGTCCTTATTTCTGTTCTTAATCGTTTGGGGTTTGTTCCTAGGCTAAAACCTTACATTTTAACAAGGTTTTTAACCCCCAAAACACACTCAATCAATCATATGAAGAATTAGGGTTCTTAGTTCCAAAAACCCCAAAACTTCAAATTCATCCAAAATAACAATCTACTTCCATTTTATTTAGTTAAGTCCTTATTAGCATGACTTAATGGAAGTATTACATCAACTTAACCACCTAATTATAACTGCAAATGCAGATTTTGAGTTCTACAAAACTCATCAAGAACAAACCAATAAGAACTTGGAATACTAACCTTTCAAGTTTCCAATTCTACCCTTTGAATGCTATATTCCGATTTGCAAACTTCAATCTTCAAGAAACCTTGTAGAATCGCTCAAGAACACCTCTCCCGTAAGTGCCAAAAATCTGCACACAATGGGAGAAGCTTCCAAGCTTTTATACCTCCAAAAATTACATTTTGGTCCTTGAAGTTGCAGTTTTAGGACTTTTGCCACAATTTACATAATTTATGACGCAAATTCAGTTTTTATAACATTTGAAGTCCAAGACTCAAAATATTATTATGAAACAAGTCCTTTTCTGTCCAAAAGACCAAATTACCCTTTTGAGGTAAAATGACCATTTTGCCCTTTTTATTATAATTACATAATAACATGTTTTGGCGTTACAGTGTAGAACCCTGTCCGATTTTGATTCCACTCGTGAATCATTTAATCAGGCTAGAAGTGGATCCGGTTGTAATCGGAGTGGTTGTAGAGATAGTTGTGTATGATGGAGCTGAGGTAAAACCAAAAAGCGGTTTTGTTGTTTGTGCTATTGAAGTTTGAGTAAGTGGTGCGAGGGTTGTAATTGTTGCTGTTGGTACAAAGGTGGTAGTGGTTTGTCTTCTGGTTGATCGAGAACCTTCTCCCCCTTGTGACGAAGGCACGGAGGGCTTCGGAGCACCTGGCAACCGACTGACCAGTGAAAGCAATGGTGCAATATCCTTTCGGATAGAGTCAGTTGTTTGAGACACCAAAATTTTCATCTGTTGTTGAGTGATGTTGTATGCATCTTTGTACGCATGGAACTCATGCACCTTTGGTTCGTACTCAGCAATTGTCTTCTTCGCATCATCGAGATCCGTCCGCTGGCTTGTGAGTTGAACATCAAACTCCTCAGCGCTTCGTTTGGATAGGGTCTCAACCGAAGTGGTCAATGAAGTAAGCTTAACTTGGACTTTGGTGTGTGCAGAATTGAGCTTCGTGAGGACGTCGTTGAGTTTTGCATTTTGCTGATCCTGGAGATGCTGAGTTTTGTCTTCAAACAGCTTTTCAACAGTTTTGCACCGTAGGTCAATTTTCTCCAAGACATCTCTTGTCAGCTGTTGAACATCGGTTGCAACAACCTGGACTGCCTCATCAATATCCTTCTTTATCTTTGTGGTGATGTTGTTTGCAAACCAAGTGAGGGATTCTGCCAAGTGATCATTTGTAACCATAGACCCTTTGTCCGAAGTATAGGTTGTCTGGGCTCGGATCAGAATATTTAACATTGCATTTAGTTGGCGAAATTATTTCATTGACATTAGGCTTGTATCTGGTTCATCGTCATCTTCATCTTGTATATTTATTGGGGCTGTCTCAAAATAATCTTCCTTATCTGTTGCAATTTTATCGGAAGAGGGTGAATCGGCAAGATCATCCATGAAGAATGAATGTAATGGAGGAGGAATTTGTGTTGTCGATGTGAAGATGGATGTGGTGTTTGTTTGCGGTGGAGATGGTGGATTTTTGCCAATCTGATCATCCGATGTGAGATGTGCGTCCACATTAGATGTGTTTATAGAGGTCTCAACATGACTTGTCTCCACATAAGATGTTTCAACAGAGGTCATATGTACAGTTACCATTGGATTTTCAGTTATAGTAACAAATGGAGTTTCAGGCGGTACCGTAGAAGTTGTTGTTCCGGTTGGTGATGGAGGAATGATGGTATCATCCGGATGTGGGTGTTCTTCCTCTTCCTCTTCTTCATCATCTTCGGATCGTGGACTGGATGGTTTGGATGATTGCGTAGGTTTCTTCTTCGATGGTTTAACAGCATGAGTCTTCTTCCTTGTTCTTGTCTTCTTTGCTGGGTCTTCGGATGGTTCTGCTTGTCCCTTACCACCCTTGGCCTTAGGAAGTTAGGATTCTATAACCCTTGTGAAGACTCGGAGGGGTGCAGGTGTGGTGATCGTCTTGCGATATTCGATCAAGGTTGGATTATCGTCAGGAACCTTGCACAACATTGCCTCCGGAATCTGAGCAATAAATTCCATTCTATCGTCATAAGAGGAACTTGAGAGTATTTGGACTTGACTGAAATCGTGAATGGGCAGGTCCGAAGGCACTGGTACCTTCTCATGAGCATAAACGGCTTGGACAATAAGTGCCCAAAAACGTGTGGATGCTAAGTCTGTGGCCCTCTTTGCATGATTCAGATATGTGGTAAAGTCTGTCCAAAGGATTGAGGCATAATCAACAGGCACATTGTAATAAATACCATAGTGGAGTTGAAGAAACGTGTAGGTAGCCGAATCGAGGCCTGAAGTCCTGTCAGAGAGACTTCGTACAAGGATACTAAAGAAATAACCCCAGACTAATGGCAATTTATTCTTCTTGAAGGAGCTCATTGTGCGTGTGACTGGGGTGTGACCCGTCTCATTGAGCATATTCAAGATTTCAGACTGAGAGGCCATCTGAAACCGTCCAGACAACGGTAGATGAAGGATTTTTTTCAAATTGGTCTTTCTTTACCGTAATCGTCTTTTTCTTGCCATCAGCATTGAGGATTTCAAAGGACACCGAGGTACCATCAGCATTCAACCGTGCAGTGTGGTGTGCCATGTTCACCCAAAGCTTTAGAACTTGAGCAGTTGCAGTCATGGCATGTGATAGGGGTGAATGTTGCAGGAAAATCACCAGCATCGCCATTGTTGACGAGTAAGCTTTAGGATCTAGGTTTGCAATGTGGTTTGAAGACATGGGATTAAGTTCTGGAACAGAATCAACATCTCCTACAGTGAACGAAATTTCATCGGTGGCCATTTGATCGTTTTTGAGGTTTGAGAGTTGAGAGTATTTGGGAGTATTTGAGAGTTGTAGTTGCAGAGAGGAAGGAAAGGGAAGGGATGAATGAAGGGTTTGTTTGGTTTATATACTGGAGTGATGAGTGGAGAGAGAATGTGCATTTAGTGCGCGTGTGTGAATGGTCGAATAGGGAGTTGCCACGTCATCCGTAAGTTGAGGGGACATTCCGTTTTTATCGTTGTGACAGCTGCATCATCCCAAGTAACTGTTGTGCTTGATGCTCATTGGTTCCTGCATATCCCAAAGTAAAACAAGAATCAAAGATATCCCTGAAATCTCGCTGAATCCCAACTGATATTATTACGATTAGTTACCGTAATAAATTAAATTAAGCAAAGAAAAGAAAAATATTTTTGGTATTTTTGAATATGAGATAGTACAACCGAAGTCTGCTCATATTGTTGTCATGCTGGTCATCCGAAGTGATAACTTAAAGATTCATTAAGTATTCGAAAAGTATGGTTTTTGGTTTAGTTCAGTGGATAAGAGCTGATTATTCTAGGAAGTCCTGTTGATAGATACACATTCGGACAAGATTAATGTAGTGTGCATTCATGTGTATAGCTGAACCCAGTGTTGACAGATACACATTCGGACAAGATTAATGTAGTGTGCATTCATGTGTATAGCTGAACCCAGTGTGATTATTCCTACTTCGCCCTTATGTAAACTTGGTTGGCTGTTTTAAGTTTCCAAATATTACTTGGAGTAACCTTAGATGACATATCGTGATAGGAATTAGTATGCATCTTAATTTTTGACTTTCAATGGGATTGAGAAAAAAATTATCTCGTTTCACCAGATGGAGTATTTGAACACGCCTTTCGGATGACAAGCCTTTGAAATTTGTGCACTACTCCACCCCTGTCACTGAAGACGGGTTACTAAGATGTTCATACTCCCAACCCGGTTCATAACTGTGTTACAGGAGATCTTGATTTTTGCATTGAAGTCAGGGAGTACGCCTTGAATGGTTCGTATATAACTACTTGTAGTGTTGCTTCTTTAGTGTATCCGAAGATGAGCTTGAAGTATGGTTGAAGTGTTTTTGAATGTATCGTATATAACTTTTTCCATTTCTTTGGAACATCATTGAGTCTATGCTCTTCTTATTTTAGCTTATTCTTTTTGTTTTAGGAAACTTTTCATTAGAGCCATTTGGTATCCCATTGTTAAATTTTTTGAAATTGAAGCTCCTTTGTATCAAGAAATGTCAAATGTTTACAACTGCATAATACTTGGAATTTATCCTGAAAATAATAAGTCTTTTTGATTAGTTTTATGCTAATGCGAAGGAAGAACCACTGGGTGCAAGTAAGACATGAGGATTACATGTAGGCTTGTGCGAAGTGTGGACGTGTCAAGAGGTCTTTAACCATGATCAGGTCATACGAAGTGTTACCAATGTTGCAATGCGAGTCCCAAATATCCCTTAATGCAATGAGATATGCTCAACGGACTCTAAAAACCCTGGTTATGTGCAGAAGTCAGTGTCATCAGAAGCGATCTGAAGCGTCGGTTGTGGATAGTTATCCGAACTGAACCGAAGGTTCAGTTATGAATAGTATCTTAAACGATCTTAATGTTTTTCAATAAATGAATAGTTATCCGAACGGAACCGAAGGTTCGGTTATGAATAGTATCGCTTCTGATGACAAAAAATTTAAAAAAAAACTAAAAAACTTAAACCTAGTTTAAACTTAGGAAGAGAAAAAGAAGAAAAAATACAGAGATTGTAGGGTATAGGTACTTAGCTGATTAGGTATTTCGATCTGCTGATGACTCAAGCATGCCTAGCCCATGGATGATTCGTGAAAAGGCTTTCTTATCAAGAGCTTTGGTGAAGATGTCTGCCAGCTGATCATTCATATGAACAAAATGAACCTCAGTGTTCCCTTCTTCTACATGACTTTTAATGAAGTGATATCGGAGGGAAATATGTTTTGTCTTCGAGTGTTGAACCGGATTGTGACAAATTCGTATAGCACTTTGTGAGTCACAGAACAATGGAATTTTCCTCATGTGGATTGCATAATCACGCAGTTGGCTTTGGATCCAAATCATCTGAGAAGTACATGCAGCTGCGGCTATGTATTCAGCTTCGGCTGTGGAGATGGAAACACATGTATGTTTCTTCGATTGCCAGCTGATGAGCTTCCCATCTAGAAACTGACATCCCCCCGAAGTGCTTTTGCGATCAAGTGCACATCCTCCTAAATCAGCATCGGAGTAGGCTTGTAGAAAGAAGCCTGAGTTGGCAGGGTACCATAGTCCAAGAGAAGGTGTGCGATGTAGATAACGAAAAATGGTCTCTATGGCTGTTAAGTGGGGTTCTCGAGGATTCACCTGGTATCTTGCGCAATTGCATACTGAAAACATGATGTCTGGTCGACTTGCAGTCAAGTAGAGTAGTGACCCAATCATGCTTCTATAGACTTTCTAATCAACAGCAGGTTTGTCAAGCGAATGTGTGAGTCGTGTACCAGCAGCCATCGGAACCTTCGCATTGGAGCAGTTTTCCATTCCAAATTTCTCCAACAGGCTTCGTGTGGATGTTTCTTGGTTTATAAAGATGCCTTCGGAGGTTTGCTTGACTTGTAATCCGAGAAAGAAGTTTATCTTCCCCATCATACTCATTTGAAATTTACTTTTCATCAAGGTTTCGAATTCTTTTAAAAGAGCAGGGTCTGTTGATTCGAAGATGATATCATCCACGTAGATTTGTACTAACATGAGATGATTACCAACTTTCTTTCGAAAGAGAGTTGGATCAACAGATCCTTGTTTGAAGTTTGATTGTTTTAAAAACCGAGTTAAAGTTTCGTACCAGGCTCTTGGTGCTTGCTTTAACCCATAGACTACTTTGTCAAGGATATAACAGTGATTTGGAAATTTTTCATTTATAAATCCAGGTGGTTGTTCCACATATACTGTTTCCTCGAGTTCACCGTTTAAAAATGCGCATTTGACATCCATTTGAAAAACATCGAAGTTTTTATGTGCAGCAAAGGCTAAGAAAATTCGGACGGACTCGAGTCTTGCAACAGGAGCGAAGGTTTCATCATTATCGATTCCTTCCTGTTGACAATACCCTTTGATAACAAGTCTAGCTTTGTTTCGTACAATGTTACCTTCTGTATCAAGTTTATTTCGAAAAACCCATTTTAGACCAACTACAGAGGACTTAGCAGGTTTAGGAATTAAGCGCCAAACTTTATTTCTTTCAAAATCGGCAAACTCAGTCTGCATAGCCTCCACCCAATCAGAGTGTAGAAAAGCTTCATTCTCATTTTTTGGTTCAATTTTGGAAATAAAAACATTGAACATGCAAAAATCAGATCGTTTATTCAGTTCATGCTGTTTTGCTTTGAGTTGGGATCGAGTAAGTACCTTTTCATCCGGATTGCCAATTACCTGAGTCTTCGGATGATCGCGTGTCCATTTTTCAAGAGGCGGGTAGGCAGGATCATATTCTGGTAATGTTTCTCCGTGCACCTCTTCAGTATCAGATGGATAATCCGAAGATGATTGATTGTCTTCAGGTATATCGTCAGGAATTGGTTGCTCCCCCTCAACCAAAGCAGGCTTGACGGATGACTCCCCCTCAACCGAAGCAGGCTTGACAGATGACTCCCCCTCGAGATGAGATGCGGGTGGTTCAGTTGAGTAGTTGAGTGAGTGTGCGTCGGATTAGAAGTAGTCGATTTTGATGAGTTCTTCTCAACTGAAGGATCCTTTAGGTTGGATTTGTCACACTCCCCCTCAACTGAGGGAGCACCTTGCGTTGTAGATTCTAACTCCCCCTCGACCAAAATATCTTGTTGAGGTGATGGTTCGTTTGTGATTTGATCATTGGTGAGCTTGGTGATTTCTGGTACATTATTGTCCTTCGTATTTGTTTCAGCATTTATTGCGTGATCTAGATCATCGAATAGGAAAGAGAAGTCAAGGTTGAAGGGGTCCAAAGGTAGAACTTCGGTTGGTGGTTCTGGAAAAATAAGGGTATGAGGAAAGAGTGTTTCATGATAAAGCATCGGCAGCCAAATACATGGAAGAATTTTACATTTGGTTTCCTTTTGTTTATGACTTTGTATGGAGTCATGTTAAATCGTCGAGGGATGAAGGATCGATTCTGAGTGAAGCATGCTGTAGCAATGGCTTCGGCCCAGAAGTACATTGGTAGATTTGCGTAGTCAAGCATAGTCCTTGCAGCTTCGCATAGAGATCTATTTCTTCGCTCAACTACTCCATTTTGCTGTGGAGTATAAGGGGCAGAAAAATTATGAGTGATGCCCCTTTCCTTTAGATATGAATCAATTGTATGATTTTTAAACTCCGTGCCATTGTCACTTCGGATGGCTCGAACTGGTTTCTTGAGATGAAGTTCGATTTGTTTGATGAAGGCAATGAGTTCTGTTGGGGTATCAGATTTATTTCTTAAAAAGATAACCCATGTGAATCTTGAAAAATCATCTACAATGACTAGTATATATTTCTTGCCTCCAAGTGACTCAACTGAAGATGGACCACAAAGGTCGATGTGTAGAAGCTCGAGTGGTTCAGTTATTTTGGAGTCAATGGTGATGGGATGTGCTTGTCTTTTCTGCTTAACGTGTTCACATGCAGCACATAAGGTATCATTATCAAACTTTAATGCAGGCATTCCTCTGACTAAATCAAGTGCTACAAGCTTGTTGATATGCTTGAAGTTTAGATGAGATAGTCGTCTATGCCATAGCCAGCTCATATCCGAAGGATCTTTTGAAAGTAAGCATATTGAAAGAGCCCCGATGATTGGCTTCATATCGAGTGGGAACATTTCGCGGGATTTTAGTAGTACCTCTTTGGTCTTTTTCTTCTTGATGACGCTACCATTTTCATCAAATGTGACTTTTAGACCAGTTCCCACCACTAGTTGAGAAACGCTAACCAGATTGTGCTTGAGTCCTTCTACATAAGCAACTCGGTTAATCGTAAATTTTCCATTGGTAATTTTCCCATATCCTTTGATCGGACATGTTTCGTTGTTTCTAAACATAACATCTCCTCCATCTTCTAGGCTTCTAAAATCCCGTAAGTACTCCATCCTCCCTGTCATATGTCGTGAGCAGCCACTGTCAATGTACCATTCATTGTCGTACTGCTCATCGATCATTACCTACAAATTAGAGATAGAGTTCAGGTACCCAACATGGCTTGGGTCCTTGAGGGTAAGTATTCGGATCATAGATCCATGAAGCAACCATATCATCCTTTTTGGTTCTAGAAATTGAAGCGATTGTAGACTTGATGGTGGTTTCGTCTATTTGTGATTTAGTGACTTTCGGAACCCATTTTAAAATTTTTTTTGTACTTTGAATTTTAGGACTCAATGGAGAAAGTGGATTCGGTTTTACAGGAACCCATTTTTGTTTTGAAAAGAGAGTGTTGCCAGACGAAGTGCTACATTTTGTAGATTTACATAGAAACTCTTCATAGGCAAGTTTAAAATCTTGTATGGTTAGGCTTTTATCTTTGAACAAATCCATGTTCTTGTCTAGCCAAACATGAAACGTGTCTAGGTTGCTACCCTTGGTAAAGTTTCTCTTTGTTGGTTTTTCATGTTTATTATTAGAACAGATGGGTTTACTTGGTTCAAAAATAATCTTTTGTGATTTCCTCGAAGAGTTGTTGACTGAAAGCGATTTTTGTTGTTTTTGATAAGCCTTCTTTTTGTTTTGAGAATCACAATAGTTTTTCCTTCTTCTGTTATCATAGAATGGTTTGTGTTTTTCAGCAGAGGTTTGAGTTTTAATATGGTTTCTCTTATCTTTGAAGCTTCGATTATAAGACAAACTTTGATTATTTGAAAACGTTCGATTAGTTGAAAATGTTCTATCGTTTGAAAAGGTTCTATTGTTGGAAAAACTTCGGTTATGTGAATAATTTAGATGATGTCCGAAGGTGTTCTTCATCTGATACATTTCTTGTTTTCTTTTATTTATTTTAAAATCCATTTCAGCATTTAAGGTATTATCTAGCATTTTATCAGATGAGTAAAAATCTTCGTCTGTGACAGTCATATTGTCCTCTTTTATAAGCGAGAGAAGTTCGCAATTCTTTTCGAGTGTGACACCATGTTTAATAAAAATAGTATTTTTAAAGTTAGCTACTTTAGGATACGTACATGCTAGTTCGACAAGTCTTTTGCTTTTATCAACACTGTATTTCGAGTAGTTAACCGAAGTTTTTAGTATTTGGAAAGTGTTAGATTTTTCATTCGAAGAAACATGTGTGTAACACCCCAAAATTTTTTGCAAAATATTTTAACTTTCAAACATAACTTTTATAAAAATAGTTATAAGTTTACAAAATAAACAAGTAGCTCAAACCCAAAACATGGCAAAATACTAAAGTAAAGTGCGGAAGCATAACATGACATAGTCCCAAATAAATAAAACTCCTAGTAGTGGCAATCACGGTGCTCCAATCAAGCCTGAGCCTCCTTGATCTTAACACCTGAAAAATGTTTAGGGGAAACCATAAGCAAAAGCTTAGTGAATTCAAACACAAACATCATATTAATATTCACATTTACCAGCCCTAATCCATTTCCAATTATAGTTATAAAAACTAAGCAAAGAACGAATCAGTGCTTATATAAAATAGGGCGGACTTGTAGGTTTGAGCCGCACCGGGTAAATCCCGTATCCTTTGGCCCCGATCCCCGCACATCATAAAGAGTATAACGTTGGTGATCATACCTAACTACCCCTCATAGTAATAATCAATTACATACAGTGCACATGTACGATTTATAATAATAATATAGCATGCTTTAAATAATTAATCTAAACAATCACACACGACCTAACTAGCAAACACAAACATCAATACAACGTTGTGAGAGAACTCACCTTGAGTGAGTGATATAATAGATAAAAGTCAATATATGGCTACCAAGCTTGTGCAAACTTCAACACTTCACCTAATTAAGACTAAAGGTTAGAAGGATAGAGTTGTGAAGCTAAGGAATGAGAAAAGAGTAATCACAGAAAGGTCTCTAAAACAGACCTGCTGTTCAAGACTGAATTACTCCAAAACATAAAACCGAAGCATAGGCTTAAATAATTTTTACAATAAACTACAATGACTTAGGTTTCCAGAACCATAAAGAACTCCCCCTAACTCCAAAGGATGAAGGAGATATAAAATTTACAAAAAGACATATCTCTGCTGTCTCCAAACGGACAGTCAGGTGATGTTGGCCAACGCTACCCAACTTTTGGATGGAATTAGCCCAAACCAAAAATTATAGGAACACAAGACATATAAATACAAGTCTCAGAGTTGGAATCGATTAAAAAGGGTTTCCCAAGCTCTGTATATAAAATTCACATTGTGGACAATCACAGAACCAGTATAAGCTGGTGACTGTCCACTGATCTAGAGTGTGGATCCATTCTAACCACGTTATAATGAGAATTAACATCCCATCTTCTCCAGATCTTTAATTAAATATGTAATGTACATGTGGTAACTTGTAATCACTTTGGATCATTTCCCAAGCCCTAGAAATGATAAAAACAAAATGACATATCACAGCAGACCCGGATTAGACATAACATCAAAGAAGCTGTTGTTGCCCATGATAAAGTCCTTTTCAGCGAGAGTGGTATTCTTAAGAAATTTACTTAACTCAATTTTTGAACTTTGGGCACTGGTTGTGGGTCCATTTGAGTCCTATAACTCGAGATATGATTTTTACAAGAAAGAATACTCAGCAGTTAAATTTGACAGAAACCCTAGGTTATGTGGCGAAATTCATAACTCAAAATCTATACCTTGAAATCAACATACCCCCGGTCAGAACCTTCATATATGTCTTGGGAACCTTCGGTTAAAGTTTCGTGGCGATCCAACCTTTCAATCTCCAGGAATCGTCCAAACATTGCGGCTGTGTTCTCAAATCCGGGAATAAAGAGAGATACAGAGGGAGAGAGAGAGTGCTTTGAGGGGGAAGGAAGAGAGAGAGCCGTGAGGGAGAGGGAGGGAGTGAAATGAAGGAAATTAGGGTTTTGAGCCCTAATATACTAGGTTAAATGGCTAAGCACTTAAGCCTTTGGGCTAGAAATACTAAGCTCTAAATGGGTTTGGCTATAAAACCCATGGACTTAATTATATGATTAAAAAATGACAATAATTATAAGCTCAATCTTTTAATTAATCAGATCTTAATTAAGTAAATTAATATAAGATCACATAATTAATTAAATAAAATAAATAAACGTACCGGGAAAAAAACCGGGCGTTACAACTCTCCCCCACTAGGAACAGACTTCGTCCTCGAAGTCATCGCCCACAAATAAATCCGGGTACTGAGTCCTCATCTCGTCTTCCGGTTCCCATGTCCATTCCGAACCCCGTCTATGTCACCACTGAACCTTAACCAAATTTATAGTTTTGTTCTGAAGGGTCTTCGTTTCCAGATCTAAAATTGCAACTGGTTGCTCAACATAGTTGAGACGCTCATCAATCTGAATATCCTCCAATGGTACCACCATGGTATCATCAACAACACATTTCCGTAACTGAGAAACGTGGAAAGTGTCATGGATCAGGCTAAGCTCATCAGGTAACTCCAAACGATAGGCCACCTCCCCAACGCGAGCAATGACCTTGTAAGGCCCAATGAATAGTGGTCCAAGCTTTCACCGCTTCCGGAAACGAATCACACCTTTCCAGGGAGAGACCTTTAACAAAACGAAATCTCCCACCTGAAATTCAAGGTCGGAGCGTCTTTTGTCGGCATAGCTCTTCTGACAATTCCTCGTCGTGACCAAATGGTCTCGTATCACCTGTATCTTCTTCGTAGTTTGTCGCACGATTTCGGTATTCCCAAGTACCGTCTGCCCTACCTCCCCCCAACAAACAGGCGTCCTACACTTCCTTCCATACAACGCTTCATACGGGGGCATTTTAATGCTTGAGTGATAACTGTTGTTATAGGAGAACTCGGCTATATGCAGGTGATCATCCCAACTACCCCCAAAATCGATCGCACATGCTCGAAGCATGCCTTCCAGTGTTTGAATCGTCCTCTCACTCTGCCCGTCTGTCTGCGGGTGGAAGGCTGTGCTAAAGTGTAATCGTGTACCCATCTCTTCTTGAAATTTCTGCCAAAACTGAAAGGTAAATCGAGTGTCACGGTCGGAGACAATAGAAACGGGCACACCATGCAATGATACAATCTCTCGATCAAAGATCTCAGCCAACTTCTTCACAGATGAGCTCTCTTTTATGGCCAAAAAGTGAGCGCTCTTAGTCAGACAGTCAACAATCACCCAAATAGTATCAGCTCCACGGGCAGTCCTAGGAAGCTTAGTGATGAAATCCATGGTCAGATGCTTCCATTTCCATTCAGGAATCTCCAATGGTTGCAACTTCCCATGCGGTTTTTGGTGACCCTAAACCCTTGACCTTCCGGCAGGTCATACATTCCTCCACATACCGGGCTACATCATTCTTCATTCCATGCCACTAGTAACCCTCTCGAAGATCTAGATACATTTTGGTAGCACCCGGATGTATGGAGAATTTAGACTTGTGAGCTTCCTCCATTAGGGTTTTCCGGTTGCCTCCTGTAAATGGAACCCAAACTCTACCATGGCGAGTCAGCAAACCCCATCCATCTTGTTCCATCTTAGGCAATTCATTCTCGATTTTCTCCCACTTGATGTTTATTGCCGTCTTTTGGGCGTCACGGATTAGGTCTAGCAAAGGCCACACCATCGTCATACGAAGGCACTTAGCTCGAATAGGCTTGGCAGACGGTTTGCGACTGAGAGCATCAGCCACCACATTAGCTTTACCGGGGTGGTAGTGAATTTCACAGTCATAGTCTTTCACCACATCCAACCATCTAATCTGCCTCATGTTCAGATCCCGCTGATCGAACAAATACTTCAAACTCTTATGGTCGGTGTATACAATAAACTTTACCCTATAGAGGTAATGTCTACAAATCTTGAGGGCAAAAACAACAGCCCCTAGCTCCAAGTCATGAGTGGGGTAGTTTTGCTCGTGGGTTTTAGTTGTCGGGAGGCGTAGGCTATAACCCTGTCTCGCTGCATCAATACTGCACAAAAACCCATAAGTGATGCGTCACAGTAAACTACTATATCCTCCATTCCATCCATTAGGGCCAAGATCGGTGCATCACTCAATCGTGATCTCAACTCATCTAACGCTGCTTGTTCCTCCGGACCCCACACAAACGTTTCTGCTTTCTTGGTCAGTCTGGTAAGTGGTAACGCAATCTTTGAGAAATTTTCTATGAATCTACGATAGTAACCGGCCAAACCCAGAAAGCTACGAATTTCGGAAGGCGTTTTTGGAATCTCCCACCGTTTAACTACTTCAACTTTGGCTTGATCGACCTTGATACCTTCTTTGTTCACCACATGCCCCAAAAACTGAACCTCATCTAACCAGAATTCACACTTCGAGAATTTAGCATAAAGTTTTTCTCTCGTAAGAGTCTCTAAAACTTCCCGAAGATGTCGCTCATGTTCCTCCTTGGTCTCTGAGTAGACTAATATGTCATCAATGAACACAATAACAGAGCGGTCAAGCATCGGACTACACACCCGATTCATGGGGTCCATGAAAGCGGCAGGTGCGTTGGTGAGCCCAAAAGGCATCACCACGAACTCATAATGCCCATAGCGAGTACGGAATGCGGTCTTCTCAATGTCTTCCTCTCGAACTCGCATCTGGTGGTAACCGGACCGTAAATCTATCTTGGAGAACCAAGATGCTCCCTGCAGCTGATCAAAAAGATCGTCAATAGGTGGTAGCAGGTATCTGTTCTTTATCGTGCGCTCGTTCAGCTCCCTGTAATTGATACACATATACTGGGTGCCATCTTTCTTCTTGACAAATAGAATAGGAGCACCCCATGGAGAAGAGCTAGGCCGTATAAACCCCTTATCACGTAATTCATGAAGTTTTTTCCTGGAGTTCTTTCAATTCGGGCGGCGCCAACTGGTATGGAGCTTTAGCTATCAGAGTCGCACCCGACAGTAATTCAATGCGAAACTCCCCTTGCCAAATAGGGGGCAAACTAGGGAGTTCCTCCGGAAAAACATTGCTGAAGTCAGAAACGACCGGAACATCATTAAGTACTTTGGCAGAAGAACGAGAAGCAATAGCCAAACGAGGAGTATCTCCCTGAATGATAAGTTCTCCACCCTTAGGGTTTTGAACAAGAATTTGTTTCTTACGACAATGGATCTCCGCATCAAACGCGTCCAGCCAATCCATGCCCACGATAACACAAAGATCCCGCATCGCAATGGGGATAAGATGAATAGGGAATTCAACACCGGAAAACTCAAGAGTACAGCCCCGATACACGTCGGTGACATAAATCATACGGTTATCGGCAACCTCGATAACCATTGGGCGAGCCAATTTCCCGATACTATGCCCCAATCGCTTAATGAATGTGCGAGATACGAAAGAATGAGTAGCACCGCTGTCGAACATAACAGCAACGGGCTCGGAGTCTAACAGATAAGTGCCTGATTCACAATTATATATAACAATCATGAATGCCATTCGAAATAGAACAAAGTTATAGTGCAAGAGGGGAAAGAAAAATACTCGGCCTAATAAAACCCTTATCACTCCGTTCCTGAAGATGACTATGAAGTTCTTTCATCTCTGGTGGTGTCAGTCGATAAGGAGCCTTGGTTACCGGAGCTGCACCCGACACCAAGTCGATACGGAACCCTTCTTGCCGAACCGGCGGCCCTCCAGTTAGTTCCTCTATGAATACGCCACTAACTCGGGAACAATCGCAACGTCACTAACCACCACGGTCGCTGAATAAGAAGCTACGGATTGGCGATCCCCCCTTAATGACTAGTTCTCCTCCACTTGGGTTTGAACCCGCACCTGCTTATGATGACATGAAATCTCCGCTTCAAAAGTATCCAGCCAGTCCATGCCCACGGCGACACATACTTCCCTTATAGCAATGGGAATCAAATGAATAGGAAACTCTATGCCAGAGATCCCTGGAGTACAACCACGATATACATTGGTAACATAATGAATCTGGTTGTCTGCAACCTGGACAACCATTGGACAAGATAGTCTACCAACGTCTCATCCCAGACGATTAGAAAAAGTGCGAGAAACGAACGAATGAGTAGCACCGCTATCGAATATAACAACAGCAGGCTTTGAACTAACCAAGTACGT
Source organism: Cichorium intybus (assembly GCA_023525715.1). Taxonomy (NCBI): domain Eukaryota; kingdom Viridiplantae; phylum Streptophyta; class Magnoliopsida; order Asterales; family Asteraceae; genus Cichorium; species Cichorium intybus. The sequence goes on along the minus strand of CM042016.1, from coordinate 71,865,441 downwards.
GTCTGCTTCAACGATTTATAACAACTTATAAACATGAATACCTAAGGGGTATATATTAGGAACATGTTTAGCAGAAATAGAAGAAAACTTAGGCGGTATCTGCATCTGCGGAAAAGAAAGATAATATAGAGACAATTCAGCCTAGATATTTCTAGGAAGATGAAACACTCAGCTTACCAAAAATTTTTCAACCTTGCCCCGACCCGAAATCGGCACCGGTGCTTCAAATAGTAGGGGCCCTTCTACTACCTTCCACGCAAGTTCCAATTTCGCATTCGCGTCTAGTATCAAAATTTCCAGTTCGCTCTAGCCGTTTATTTATACAACTCTCTCACATCATAATACTAACAAGTATATAATCTAATATATTAAGGCTAATTGAACCAATCCAAAATTAACAATTTAACAAAGTAAGAAACATATGAAACAAAGCTTACTTGGCTGGCTGACTGGCACACCACGTGATAATCCACTACTAGTCTTCAAAAGTTTTAAAGAAATCTTTTAAAGAAAATATTTAAAGAAAATAAAAATTTTAAGAGCCTCAAAGTTGAGTCTAGAACATTCCTAAGAATGCCTAGTTCCCTCAAACGTGAGCTCTGATACCAACTTGTAACACCCCAAAATTTTTCGCAAAATATTTAAACTTTCAAAGATAACTTTTATAAAAATAGTTATAAGTTTCCAAAATAAATAAGTACCTCAAACCCAAAACATGGCAAAATACTAAAGTAAAGTGCGGAAGCATAACATGACATAGTCCCAAATAAATAAAACTCCTAGTAGTGGTAATCCCGGTGCTCCAATCAAGCCTGAGCCTCCTTGATCTTAACACCTGAAAAATGTTTAGGGGAAACCGTAAGCAAAAGCTTAGTGAATTCAAACACAAACATCATATTAATATTCACATTTACCAGCCCTAATCCATTTCCAATTATAATTATAAAAACTAAGCAAAGAACGAATCAGTGCTTATAGAAAATAGGGCAGACTTGTAGGTTTGAGCCGCACCGGGTAAATCTTGTATCCTTTACCCAAGATCCCCGCACCTCATAAAGAGTATAACGTTGGTGATCTTACCTAACTACCCCTCATAGTAATAATCAATTACATACAGTGTACATGTACGATTGATAATAATAATATAGCATGCTTTAAATAATTAATCTAAACAATCACACACGAGCTAACTAGCAAACACAAACATCAATACAACAGTGTGAGAGAACTCACCTTGAGTGAGTGATATAACAGATAGAAGTCAATATATGGCTACCAACTTGTGCAAACTTCAACACTCCACCTAATTAAGACTAAAGGTTAGAAGGATAGAGTTGTGAAGCTAAGGAATGAGAAAGGAGTAATCACAGAAAGGTCTCTAAACCAGACCTGCTGTTCAAGACTGAATTACTCCAAAATATAAAACAGAAGCATAGGCTTAAATAATTTTTATAATAAACTACAATGACTTAGGTTTCCAGAACCATAAAGAACTCCCCCTAACTCCAAAGGATGAAGGAGATATAAAATTTACAAAAAGACATATCTCTGCTGTCTCCAAACGGAAAGTCAGGTGATGTTGGCCAAATCTACCCAACTTGTGGGTGGAATTAGCCCAAACCAAAACTTATAGGAACAAAAGACATATAAATACAAGTCTCAGAGTTGGAATCGATTAAAAAGGGTTTCCCAAGCTCTGGATATAAAATTCACATTGCGGACAATCACAGAACCAGTATAAGTTGGTGACTGTCCACTGATCTAGAGTGTGGATCCATTCTAACCACGTTATAATGATAATTAACATCCCATCTTCTCCAGATCTTTAATTTAATATGTAATGTAATGTGGTAACTTGGAATCACTCTGGATCATTTCCCAAGCCCTAGAAATGATAAAAACAAAATGACATATCACAGCAGACCCGGATTAGACCTAACAGCAAAGAAGCTGTTGTTGCCCATGATAAAGTCCTTTTCAGTGAGCGTGGTATTCTTAAGAAAGTTACTTAACTCAATTTTTGAACTTTGGGCACTGGTTGTGGGTCCATTTGAGTCCTAGAACTCGAGATATGATTTTTACAAGAAAGGAGACTCAGCAGTTAAATCTGACAGAAACCCTAGGTTATGTGGCGAAATTCATAACTCAAAATCTATACCTTGAAATCAACATACCTCCAGTCAGAACCTTCATATATGTCTTGGGAACCTTCGGTTAAAGTTTCGTGGCGATCCAACAATTCAATCTCCAGGAATCGTCCAAACACTGCGGCTGTGTTCTCAAATCCGGGAATAAAGAGAGATACAGAGGGAGAGAGAGAGTGCTTTGAGGGGGAAGGAAGAGAGAGAGCCGTGAGGGAGAGGGAGGGAGTGTAATGAAGGAAATTAGGGTTTTGAGCCCTAATATACTAGGTTAAATGGGCTAAGCACTTAAGCCTTTGGGCTAGAAATACTTAAGCTCTAAATGGGTTTGGCTATAAAACCCATGGACTTAATTATATGATTAAAAGATGACAATAATTATAAGCCCAATCTTCTAATTAATCAGATCTTAATTAAGTAAATTAATATAAGATCACATAATTAATTATATAAAATAAATAAACGTACCAGGAAAAAAATCGGGCGTTACAATGTGGTTCCTCAAAAGAGCACTTCTTAGAAGAAATGGTGCTTTCTTTAGTAGCACAGGCTTCTGATTTGGTTAAAGAACAAATAGAAGAAGATTTTTGGTGTGATAAATCACTGCAGTCTATTTCCTCAATGTCAAAATCAGTATCATTATTAGAAGCATTTACAATAACGTTCTCAGAATCAGTTTTTGTTGCTAAAGGAAATGCAGGTAGAGACTTATCCATTACTTTCAACAGATCATTAGGACTCAAAAAATTTTCAAAAGGAACAACACCATGAGCATAAGTAGGGTTTGGTAATTCGATTGAAGACACAATAGATTCACATTTGTATGAAAGAGAATCTACATCTTTTAACTTAAACTTAATAAAAGGAAATAATTTTTTGTGATGATCCAAAGCAATATCCGAAGAATGATAAATACGTGTAATATATGCATATAATCTTTTAGCAGTTTCACCAAAAATATTCCTTTGTTTCAATAATAATTCATTGTTTTTCACATATTGTTCCCAACTTTCTTCTAAAATTCCTATTCTCTGTTGACTCTTTTCTAGTGCTCCACGCATTCCTTCAAGCTTTCCCTTGAGCGAAATTACTTCCTCCTTGGCCTGACACGCATCACTATTTGCTGAAACAAGTAGTTGATTCATATGCAGACAGTCAGAAGTAATTTCGTTTAGGTCATTAATAAAAAGTTCTTCAGGAACATTAAAGTGTTGTAGTAAGTATGATGCCTGTTCTGGAATTGTAAAGCGAGCTTTGGACGAAGTGTTTGTTCCTTGTGCCATCAGACAGACACCAGTAATCTTGCTTTCCATTTCTTCATCCGAACTCTCATCCTCGGACCATATTCCATGGCCAGTGTATGCAGCAAACATCGCCCCATGGGTTGGTTTATGTATTTCATCATCATCTGAACCAGATGACCAGATCTGATAAGTGCCATCACCATTGTTAGGAGCAATGAGTGACAGACTTTGAGTCTTCGCCCTTACCTCTTCCAGTTTCTTCGTATAGTATGCTTCATCTTTGACTCTTTCCTTTTTCTCATTAGCCTTCTTCAGCATGCAGTCTTTGGCTAGATGATTCTTACCATAGCAGTAATTGTAGTCGTATCTAGAGTCACCTAACAACTTTTTTTCAGGATGAGGAGTTATTTTAGACTTTGGTTTAGAGTATTCAGCTGGTTTAGTTTGCTGTTTTCCAATGTTTGAGTTTCTAATGAAGTTGCTTTTGTTCTGTGGTCTTTTCTGAAAGTTCTTGTTGTTATTAGAGTATAGGGCCTTCGTATCACTTTCTTCATCCTCTTCTCCTTCATCATCAGCTTCAGTAACATCATCATATTCGATTTTTGAAACGAAGGCAAGAGTACCTGCATTCGGTGGATCACCAGCTTCATCCAGAACATCATACTCGTATGATTTGAGTAAATTGTAGAGTTCTTCAAGCGAGTGGGAGTTGATCTTCTCATGAGCCCTCACCATCATGGTGATTTGCTTCCACACCCTTCGGAGACATTGCATGAATCGAAAGTTAGTTTCATACGAAGTTTTCGAAACTCAATGTTTCTCCAGTTCATAAACCACGCCAGTAAACCTTTCGAATGTCTGATTAATTTTCTCATTTTCCAGTTGTTTGAAATTGCTGAAGTCAACCAGAATGTTGTTGACTTTGCTCTTTTTCATGACATCAGTGCCTTCGTATCGCATCTTCAGTCTGTCCCAAATTTCTTTAGCAGACATGGACCCTCGGATCAGATTGAAAGCGACAGGAGGCAGACCGCTCTTCAGTTCTCGCATACACCGTTTATCATTCTCTATCTTCCTCTTGTTCACAGCAATAGTGGCTACAGTTTCGACAGAAGGAGTAGTAGGTTCACCAGATTTAGCAGCAAATCTGGTCTGGACATTGGCAGTAAAAGGTCCTTCCTTCAGAGATCTCAGAAGATCTTCATCGATCCCTGATAAGTGATCCTCCATACGATCAGCCCATTGATCGTAATATTCAGGAATTAGCATTGGTGCCTTATTATTGGAGCCGAGCAACGCTACGTAGTTCATCACGGCGTTGTTCGTGTTGTAGGTTATTAAAGGATTAGATCGTTGCAATAAAAATATCAAGATTAAAATCTCTGAAACGCGGAAGAGTGGATTCAAGAACAATTTGAACCCACGATTCAAAGAAAGGGTTTAATCCCAAAATCAGATCAGCAAGCAACCTGCTCTGATACCACTTGTAAGAATAGATTATCAATGCAAACAACTAGAACACAAGTATGTGAATATTCAAGCAGTCGAATGATTATATTCAATGTAAAAAGATAGTGCTCCAAATCTATATGATGAGCAACTATTAAGAACGTTACAAAGAATAAAGCGACTGTGTAAAAGTACGTCCTAAACATCTAGGATAGAGAGTGTTTAAATACTAAGATCTAACAGGATAAACACGTAATCATGTTAGTTACAGATAAGTATAAAATCCTAGACATTATCTACAATAAAGATAAACATAACATTCTTCAGATAAGCATGTACACTTCGTATCTTTAACTGCTTTGTATCAACTTCTCACTTCGCATACTCTTTAACTTCGGACAGGAACATGAGTACTTCGGATAACAAATATCATCACAATTAGAATCCTAACAGGGTTTGATCCCTAAGCCACTATTTATACTGGAGGGCTCCTAGGGTTTCAAACTTAAGGAGCCTTCTTATAGACGCCCCCTAGACTTGTTTTCATTAATTAAACCTTTAATTAATCACAATCCAGTCCCTATAATTAATTCCTATAAATTAATTCCAAATTAATTTATCAATTAATTACTGATTCAGTTTCTAATTAATTTATTTCTCAACAAATTAATAAACTAAACATTCATTCATATTTTCTTTCACTGTTTGTTTTTACTGGGCCAGGAGGTCAACCCAAAAGGACCCTGCTATTATTAGAAATTTCACCACAGTTAATGACCTTGGACACTATTTCCAACACTAGACATCTAAGGCACCTTACTAAAATTTAAACATAAATGGGAATGATCGAGATCCATGTCTTATGTTCAACATGCTGTCTATGACAAAGGATAATTCATATATAACATTATGTATCAATTAAAGCTTGGAGCTCTTGGGAATTGGATGTTGTTGAATAGCCCTCATAAATCAAATTTTCTAGGGGCCTTAAAATGTTGCTAGATACCCACCAATGTCTATATTAAAATTATAATGAATCTTGTGCAAGTGGGAGATTGTTGGTTCTAAGTGCTCAAGAATCATTCTTATATGATATTTCCAAAACATATGATCTATTAGGGTCACACCAGTAAAGCAAGAACACACCAATTAAAATATTTTATGTAGTGAATTTGATTCAGCATGAAATATAAAAAACCTTATGATAGTCATTTATTAGGAAAATGACAAATATGACTCATAAGATACAAGCTTATATATATATATATATATATATATATATATATATATATATATATATATATATATATATATATATATATATATATGATTATTGTATATATCATGTTGAGTAAATAATTAAGCGAGATTGAGATTTAGTGTTCATAAAGGACATGAGGGTGATTTTATAAATCATAAGGAATAGTGCATGACATACTCTCTCCCTCTTTTGTCACTTCTCGACAATCATTCTCACCAAGAGAGGACAAAAATCAGATATCCATTGCATGTGCTTCAAGTATTGCAATTTTCTCATTTGGTAAATATGAGATCATGTATAAATGCCACAACTATGGAGAACTTTGGCATTATACAGCGGACTACAGAGCCCCTAAGAACTATCAGAAGGAGAAAGATGAGGAGAAAGTTAAAGCGTTTGTTGCTACTTCCCGAAACGTCGAGGTTTGGCCCTCCGGGGACGAAGATGAGCATTTTGAATACAAATGCAAAAGAGGAAAAGGTGTTGGCAAGTGTATGTTTGTGCAAGGAACCTCAGGAACTTCAATCCCCGGTTTGGGGGCGTCAAGCTTGTTAATGATGCTGCTGAAACTACATCCTCCTACATGCCGAAGATTTATGCCTTTATGGTCAACCACCGATCCGGCAAAGGAGTGAGCATAATAGAATAGGTATGTCAAATGCTTCACTCTCATCATGTTTATTCTACCGACTTAGAACCTGCTCTAGAAAGAATTTCTAACACATGCGCAGATGCCTTTGTAGCATATCAACGAGTCCTGGGGGAACGGAATGACGGGTATGATGAAGTGTTAAAATTGAAGAATAGATTAGAGGATAGGAAACTCTTTGGTGATAAACTTTCCGCTGATTTGAAAGTCAAACAGACTTCTATAATTTTGTTAGAGAATTCAAATCAGCTTTTGGCTTTACAGAGGGATATATCTGAAGGGTATTACATAAACTATGAATTAGAAAATCACCTAAGTTCACATGCAACCCTAAGATAGATCTATGTTTTCTTCTATGAACATATCATAATAAACCTAAAGGCCAACAATTATTTCTAAAGAATAAATCAGAAGAACCAACCTTTGATTCTTGATCCAGAAGCTAGCGGCACAAGTGTCCTGCCTCAAATGGAGTCACACCCAAGCAATGGAGGAGAGAAGACATAAGAGTAACTTCAGAGAGAAGGAGGTGGCGCAGAAAAAGGGGGGCTAGGAGGTTCCTTTTATAGCCTCCTAGGGTTATAGCTGAAACCCTAGAGGAGCCTCCTTAGTGGGCAAGCCTGTTGACCACTTGGACCAGATCTCTAAAACCCTAATTAGGGTTTCACCATCTATGAGGGAGCCTCCTCATTTGGCGCCACTTTTGGCCCCTGGCTTTTGGTTTGCCAGTTATTCAACTATTGAATAAATACAAACCAGTCCCTGCTCTTTTAATTAATTAATTTAATCTCCAAATTAAATCCAATTAATTCTAGATTAATTTCTAATTAATTATTATAGTTTCTAATTAATATATTAACACTTAAATATATTAATAAACTATTTATTTATTTTTGTTGATTTATTAAACAATTAATAAATCAACCTCTCACTACTGACTTCTACATCAATCCTCCTACTATGAGGGCAACCCAAATGGACTTTGGTTCAATTAACAAGATAAATACAAATATAAAGCCATGGCTTAGACACCTAATCTAGCAATCTCCCACTTGGATAAGTCTATGACTTTAATTTATCTTCTGATTAATATTTAATAAACAACCTGCAGCTTCCTAGAAACTGCTGCCAAACTCTGACCTAGTCAGTTTTGTCCATAGATAAGTGATCATACGATCCTTCATCCAACAAGATATTTTTAGACACGAGACATGGATTGAGATCAATCTCTGTTCGATACTATGTTTCTCGATTTCCGATTCTGCTTATGACTTTGAGACTTCTAATTAAACACATCAATTTAGTCCAGGCTGGCCAGCACTTTAGTCAACTTCAAAATCATCGAGAGGTCTACAGATATCTGTTTCCCATCAGGGTCAAGGAAAGAATAAGCTTCGACTCATATTCTTGTGTCTTTTACTCATCAAAAATCGCACACAACAATGCGTTTTATAACATCGAGTTACCGATGTGTTTACGTATTATCAATGCACAACCGACTCGCAAATTTCAAGTCATATGTCTCCGCTTCAAGATCATAGGATATTATCGTCTCAACATTGCTCATGATGTAATCCATGAAGCAATCTATTAAGTACGGGTTTATCCAATACTCAAATCTCTATTTCTAAGTACTCGTGGACGTCGTAGCAGTCTTATTGCAATGTCTAACTCCTTAGACAATCTACAAACCAATTCACGACAGTCTTCGTTCATACTTACTCCCTAAAAGTATGAGCGAGTGTGGACCTTGGAATAATCAAATTATTCGGGAAGTGAAACATGCAAAATTGAAACATAAAATCTGACTGGTAGCTACTCTTGCTTATTACCAAGTCTCCACGAGGTAATCACCAAGTCGGATTCTTCATAAAACTACTATCGGTTTCTAGATTCCTTTTAAATTTTTTAATTCATGTTATGTATCTATATCTATATGACCTTTCACTCTTCCTATGTATCCAAATGTTTCACATTGATACACTTTATCCAATCGGACATTCTTCCGATGATATCTCAATTTAGTCATATACTGTCATTCTCACTTACATCTCCATTCTGTGTAATGTGACTTTCCATGGTTCTTGGGATCTTTAGTCCACATGACTGCACCCTAAGACTATTTCGAGGTGTTACGATGTGTCGGTGACCCACACGCGCTCCATCGGAATACCAACGAAACTCTTTAACCATTAAGTCCTTTTACTTATTTGAAAATCTTTTCAAATTACTATTAACATTCACCCCATTTATTTTTCAATGATTTCTCACGTACGTACAGAATCCATTAAGTATTCCCAGCCAGGTCATATCCTGAATCTGACTTACTATGCTCTAACGCATTGAGTCATCAGGACATGTTCATGACACTTCTGATCGATCCAAGACGCTCGTGGAATTCGATATAATCGCATTCCAAACCCTTTTGGAATCTTAGGATTAGTTGTAATCCTTGTGTCACGACTTTCCATAACTATTTACTTTCGGAGACTCTTTTCTATGCATCTTGAATCTTATCAAGATCATGCTTACTATGGCTAGGTTTATACTGATGATAACATTTATCTGATAGATGTCTATGGATTATGTGAGTATGTTGCACCTTCCTTATATCTCTTATGCCAAATCATCACACTTTGCAATGATATCCTTTCCTAGGTTGTGCATCTTGAATCTCATCAAGATCATCTTGGCAGAGTTTCGATCTATCTCATAGACGTTTACAGCCACCTGAGTATGCAATATCTTTATTATGTCTTTCATAGCTATCCGTCTCTTAACACCAAGTCATTATACTTTGTAATGAAAAGAGACATTTCCTAGAAACAGTATGTAACCCACATATGGAGATAGTGGATAACATCGACACTCCTACTGGCTTTGACACGGTTATGGACTATTCACAAAATCCAGAACTTTTGGCACATTTTGAGAATCCAAACCTTCCTGACATCTGAATGGAAATCTTTCAGCTCTTTCTCAAAATCAATCCTTTGGCATATTTTGAGAATCTGAATATCCTTTCTTGCGAGGTGCCCGTGAGGTAATCCCGGGCCCATGTACCTTTGCATTGACATACTCTTTGTGAGTCTCTATTAGTGTGCCGGTGATCCATACGCGCTCCACTAACGACTTATAATGTGCCATGCGGTATCCTTTCGGATTTCATCTTCTATTGAGAGTGCTTCTCCTGGAATCAATTACTTGACTCTGAGTATCATCTCACTCAACCAGATGTTCTGAAGGTACGTTTCTGTCCATGTTGCTTTCTTTTGATGATTCAATTACTCCCACTGGTTTTTAGACCAGATGTAAGAATCAATCAAATTTTCACATAGACTGTGTCTCGCCCTAAGGTTCTCTTGTTTGGCAGCAATTGGGCTCACCAATGCTTCCAAGTAGTCGGATTGTTAGCCCGTACCAACTATAGTGTTTTACCACCAATCGGTATGTCACCTCGATCATAAATACTTATGATGGTGATCAATACTACTGGTCAAGAGGAGATTATGTCAGTTGTAGAACAGAAATCTGATTTCTGTCCTAAGCCTAGTGATGACTAAAGGTTCTTTCACTTGGCTAATCCTGAACTCATTCAGAACTGTCCCAACTCCCACTGTTTCCTTAGAATATGAGATCTTTCTAAAAGAGCTCTTCTTTTACAGGTACAGCGGGACAGCCAGTGAAACGACATTGCTGATCAGGTTCAGGCTAGTCATGAGGTTCGGACGAACACTACAAGACCCTGGACTTTCTTTATGCAAGTGGAAAAATCCCAACTTTACATTTCAGACAATGTCTTCAAGACCTACTTAGTCTAGGATGCGGTCAGAATATGGTTTATATGGTCTGACTGGTTTAGTATTCAATTTATCAGAAACTAATTGACAATGTATCTCATACATCGAGGATCGAACTGTCTCGATCAATGCTCCATCATCTTCCTTAAGACACATTATAACTATTATTGTTCTCAGTTTATGTTATCACTCATGTTCTGTGGATCTCGTACTTCCTTTGAAGTCCTTGAACTGTTCAAGGTTTTAATTCAATCGTTTATTCTGATAAGCGAAGCCATATTCGTCATACCGAATGACAAATATCGTTAAGTACAAACCATTGTCTTCTATTTGAAGATTCGAGCAATACACATCGACGATGTGTTCGTTGCTCCTAATCTTAATGTCTTTTACATCTCTATGTAAATTTATGACTTTGTTAATTCTGTTCAAGACTTGCAATCATCACTTGACTCTAAGTCAACTGATTCCAAAAATCTTGTCCTCTGGATCTTTGGGTGATTCAATTCTTGTCACATGTGCTTTATAAAGAACTTAATCATCATCTGACTCTAAGTCAAATGATTCCAAAGTCCTGTCCAACTGGATCTTTGGGTGATTCATTTCTTACCACATTAAGAACTCAATTAATCATGTGACTCTAAGTCAAAATGATTCCAAATTCATGTCCAACTGGACCTTGGTTGAATTGATTCTTATGACATCTATCTTAACAATCAAAAATGTCACAATTCCTGAATCCAAACGCTTTGGATGCATCAGTATTCAAGTTATTACTAATCATGCATTCAACACATTCATACAACATTTCAAGGATTTTTTCAAACAACAGGTGTTAAAAGAAAATTGACAATTTTATTAAAAACAAAATCCTTGAACAATGTATTATATAACAGACAATGTCAAACGCATCTAATAAGCTAATAACATGATTTTAATATCTAACTAAACTTCAAAACTGCATGAGCTGGAAATTCAATCCAAATGTGCTCCTATGCGCTAGAGTCCCGTAGCTCACTGATTCCCTGCATACATACCAAAATGTGACTATCACATTATGCATCAAGGAATTAAGGAACAGGAGTTTTGAGATTTTTAGATATACCTGAGCTTTCAAAAGATTTTGACCTTGGAGCGTCTTCCAATCTTTCCGTGACTGTATCTGATTCTGTGGATTCCCAATTTGAGACATGTCCAGACAATCTGGATCGTTTCTTGTTACGTCTCTTCACTGGACTCAATCCAGAAGTAGCCGAACCAATGGAGCTATACATGTCCAAGAGTGACTCGTATAAAGTCAACAGTGGACGCATTTCCATAAAATCCTTTTTTTGGTCTTCCTTTCTATACGTCTGAATGAACAGATACTTACTAGTCAGCGAAGCGAGTAGGATGTTAATACTCATCTCCTAACTCATGGAATAACCAAGTTTTTACAATTTGCCTATGTATGCTTCAATCTGAAGAACATGCGAATCGATGCTACTTCCTTCTTTTAGCTTGCACTCTGCAAGTCTTTTGAAGATCCTAGCTCGTTCCACTTCAACTGGTTTTTGGAACCTTTCCTCAACCAACTGCATTAACTCATATGGCCCCAAGGATTCAAAATCCTTGCGGAATTCGGGGTCAATGGTTGATAGCATGAGGTCACGAATCTTTTCGGATTCATCAACTAAGAAGTCATGCTTATCATAAAAACTCTTTATGATAACTTGTTCCGATGCAACCGGGATCGGATACTCGGTGAGATGTAGCTTGCCAGCAATAACGAGGACCAGTCTCCAATTGCGAAGCCATTCCTTACAGTTAAGGCCAGTCAGCCTTTCCATATTTGGCAGGTGCATTCTGATGCTCTCAGAAATGGGCGAAGGAGGAGAGAGAGGAGAATAGACACTTGATTCAGACATCTACAATGAATAGAATTTATTAGTTTAATTAATCCTTTTAAATAATTACCCAATTTATTATTTATTAAGGCTAGGACCCAAAATACCCCAACTATGATGTGAAGAGGGATGCCGTAATCACAACATAATGGTCATTAAGGTAGATAATACACTTATAAATTTCATCTTATGAAATTCCTAGAACAGTTGAGACACATTGAACTATTCAATGGCATGTTTAGTCTCGGATATCCCCCACTGTTTATGACTGGGATGCCGAGGATCACAAACCAGGTGTGAATAACCATGCAAGTAAGCTTGGTACTCTCTAAGTCAATTACCATCTCTAATTGACGTGTCGGTTAACCACACACGTTCCATCAATAATGGTAAAATCGAGAAACCCATTGCAACTCTTTGTGAACCCCTATGGTGTGCCGATTAACCACATACGCTCCACCAATGTTTCACAAAGTGCAATGTGCAACTTCATGGATTAGCAACTCATTCACATTTTTTTCTAAAGTAACTAGATTGGGATATTTTGTTTAAAGTTCTAGTACTTTCAATTATAGCAGTATACTTTGAAGATGCTTAGTGGTTCTGTCAGACCCGTTAAACTAACGACACTCGACTGACCAGGAGAGCAGTGGGTGAGAGTAGACACCCATTAGACTACCATTTTATAGGCAGTCGCCTTATACCCTCTTTATAGGACAGTTTTGTGAATGAGGCCTACTAACGGTAAGACTAACCTGTTTTTTCTTACATATAAATATTAACTTTTAATCATAAATATATAAGATATATTTTAATCTTATTAAAATGTTTTAGAATTAATTTATTATAAATTTTCGCAAATTAATATCTATTTTTCGAAAATTTAAATTAATTTTTTAAGTGATTTAATTGGTCTTTTAATTAAACAATTTAATTAAACTAACTAAATCAAGTATGGGGAAACACAAAATTAATCAAATTAATTTCCTATCCCCATCCCCTAATCTCGAAAATTGCATGCTTGGGATGTGGGGTTCCAGTTATTTAATTATCCAATAATTACCAAAAATAACAACCTACTTCCAAATAAGGCATGTAAATCGCAAAAAGGGAAGGGAAGCTAGGGTTTGCATAACCCTAGCCACCAACAGGTATTCATGGCCTCCCAAGTGTCATTTTCGAAAACCCTTTAGGTCAAACAAAGCAGTTTATATCAAATTCACAAGAAAACAAGAATAGCTCTGATACCACTGAAGGGTTTTACACAAACTATGAACTAGAAAATCACCTAAGTTCACATGCAACTCTAAGATAGATCTATGTTTTCTTCTATCTACATATCATAATAAACCTAAAGGCTAACAACAATTTCTAAAGAATAAATCAGAAGAACCAACCTTTGATTCTTGATCCAGAAGCTAGCAGCACAAGTGTCCTGCCTCAAATGGAGTCACACCGAAGCAATGGAGGAGAGAAGACAGCAGAGTAACTTCAGAGAGAAGGCGGTGGCGCAGAAAAAGGGGGGCCAGGAGGTTCCTTTTATAGCCTCCTAGGGTTACAGCTGAAACCCTAGAGGAACCTCCTTAGTGGGCAAGCCTGTTAACCACTTGGACCAGATCTCTTAAACCCTAATTAGGGTTTCGCCATCTATGAGGGAGCCTCCTCATTTGGTGCCACTTTTGGCCCCTGGCTTTTGGTTTGCCAGTTATTCAACTATTGAATAAATACGAACCAGTCCCTGCCCTTTTAATTAATTAATTTAATCTCTAAATTAAATCTAATTAATTCTAGATTAATTTCTAATTAATTATTATAGTTTCTAATTAATATATTAACACTTAAATATATTAATAAACTATTTATTTATTTCTATTGATTTAGTAAACAATTAATAAATCAACCTCTCTCGCTACTGACTTCTACATCAATCCTCCTGCTATGAGGGCAACCCAAATGGACTTTGCTTCAATTAACAAGATAAATGCAAATATAAAGTCATGGCTTAGACACCGAATCCAACAATATCCCATAGCGATAATGTAAGACTTAACAAATTAATAGATCAGTTGTACTATGCAACTGAAGTTTTCAAGTCTCCCGCGAACACTAACACTTCTGAGAATACTTTTAATTTGGGTTGGACGAGAAAAGCCAACAACAAAAATTATCCCGTCTATAACAAACAAAGTCCTTTCTTTAGTTATCCAACAAACGAGTTTGATGATAAAAACGATGAGAATTTGACCAAAAGTCTATCTGAAACTCCTTCTGTTGACTCAGAGGCTGCCACCTTTAATTCAACTAAAGGAGCTAAAATTCCTTTTTCTTACTTTTCGGAAGTCGACATTGTGGAAAGCAGTAAGTTGTCAACGGCTTCGGTGCCTCATGTGCCTAGACATCTGACATCGGTCCCAAATGACTCTCTCTCAACATCTCAACAACATTCATTCTTCTCAAACTTACAAAGTAACTGCGTTACTGAAGAATTCAATCCTTGTCTAACTGACTTGGAAAATTCAAAAGAAGAGACTGTTGACGAAGAAATTGAGATGGAGGAATGTCCAACAAAAATTATCATCAGATACGATTTTAACAAAATCACAATCAAAAATCCCACTGTTGATAACACATCTAAAATGACTGTTGAACCATCCGGATCAGGCATCAAATCATATGTCGATGTGTTACAACATAATCTTTCAGAAACTTCAAAATCGGAAACAAATATTTCTCTCGAAAAACTTAAAACTAATCAAGAAGAGTCAAACTCCTTAAATGATTCTTTATCTGACTCTTCTTCACTTAGAGAAATTTTTCAAAAAGGAAAGGGACAAAATTTAACAAAAAACGGAGTAAAACCAACTTTAAATCGAAAAGACATCCGATCTCCTCGATCCCATGCAAGAATTAAATAGAAAAATCACTTTTACACTCAAAGAAAATCAAACTCCAAATCCTCTTTCATCACTCCGAATCATACTCCGAAATTCGTCTCTCCAGCACCAGGCAAATATATCTACCAGGGTCTACTTCCGACTCCAAACACCATACGTGTTCATTATCGTCAATTTACTAACTGTTTAGATTATTATGCGGAATTACCCAAAGTTGCATATATTGCGAAAACAGCAAAGTCTATTCTCCTAATCTCTAAAAAGCATGACTCCGAGTCTAACGAACCAAACACTTCAAAATCAACCAATTTTTCAGAAACTTCAAAGAACCAACAGTAAAATCTGTTCGGAACCAAAGATAATAATTTTCAAAAAGGAAAAACTATTTCAAACTTTCAGAAAGTTCCGAAAATTTTTAAGCGTCAGCAATCAAATATTTGCTGTCATTGTTGCAACATCTCAAAACCTTCATTCGTCACTCCTCCAGTGAATTCAAAACAAAAGTTTTTCAACAACCAAAATAAAAATCGCTGACAACATCTTTCTCAACAGTTCCCTAAAAAGACTGTTCAATATGGGTCGTGAAAACTCTAAGTTCCAAAAAAACAACCTTTGGACTCAGCTAATCATGCTTCAGAAGTTGAAACATCTGTAAACAAAACAGTCCAGAAAAAGTCTGTATCTCCCAAGTCCACAAAAACCACTCGCCCCAAGCAAGTTAGGTGCCTAAACTAACTGTATAAATTTTCAGGCTTTCAGTGCAGAAGAGCAAGATGATGAATGGCTCATTGATAGTGCTTGCTTAATGCACATGACTGGGAGATTGGAGTTTTTGCGGGACTATCGAGAGATCAACCATGGAGGATATGTAACCTTTGGAAAAGATGCTAACCGGATAATCAAAGGCTATGGGGTCCTTACAAATGGGAACTTCACAATTAAGAAAGTTGCTTACGTTTTCGGACTGAAACACAATTTAGTAAGCGTAGGTCAACTCATCAGCACTGGTCTTAGAGTAGAATTTGACGACGAATTTAGCTACATCATGACTAAGACCAGAGACAGATGCTTGGTGAAGTCTCCAAGACATGTCAATATGTTTCCTCTTGACATCTCTCTATTCATCGGAACGCCTCGATTACGTCTACTCTCGAAGGCACATTTCGAAATTACTGGCTATGGCATCGGAAGTTATCACATCGGAACTTTCGATACATGAACCAGTTAGTGACTGGAGAGATGGTCAGAGGAATCCCACTTCTGAAATTCGACAACGAAAATCTATGTGCAACATGTGCACTAGCTAAACAGAAGAAGAAACCCCACAAGTCAATTTTTGATTCAAGCATCTCTCACCTTTTGGAACTTCTACACATTGACTTATGTGGACCATCAATAGTTGCAAGCCTGAATCACAAGAAGTACATCCTGGTGATTGTCGATGATTTCACCCGATTCACCTGGGTATTTTTCCTGAGATTAAAATCTGGAACCTTCTTAGAGCTCAAAATTTTCATCACATCTATAGAGCTCAAGGTACAACTACCTGTCAGAAGGATCCGAAGCGATAATGGAACAGAATTCAACAATAGACAGACAGAATAATTTTTGATATCTAAGGGAATCGAGCATAACTTTTCAGCTCCTTACACTCCGCAACAAAATGGTGTGGTAGAAAGGAGAAATAGAACTCTTGTTGAAGTAGCTAGAGCCATGCTCAACTTCGCCAACCTTCCATTATCATTCTGGGCAGAAGCTGTGGCAACAGCTTGTTTTGTACAGAACCGATCAATTATCAACAAACGACTTCAGATGAATCCTTACAAAATTTTAAAAGGGAGAAAACCCATCGTTAAATTTTTTTTCAAATTTTTTGTTGTCGGTGCTTCATCAAAAACAATAAAGATCATTTGGGAAAATTTGTCCCCAAAAGCGATGAAGCAATTTTTATGGGGTATTCATCTAAATTTGTTGCTTACCGTGTGTGGAACAGGAGAACGAGAGTTATTGAAGAGAGCTTTGACATAGAATTTGATGATCAGTATCTCTGGAGAAAACCAGCATATGGCATTTTGTATGTCTTGGAGGCTAATATTCCAGAGGGTCATCGAAATATCCCAACAACTGAAGTAGACTATGATCTCCTCTTTGACCCTCAAGAGACAGCAACCTGTGCAGAAATCATGAATTCTCCTGAAGCCATACAGCAACTCACAACAGCATCTGGTCCTTCAACATCTATATCATCCGAATCTTCAATTCCAACAAATCAGGTCAGAACTACAAATTTGAACGCAACAGTTGAGGGGGAGCCCTCGCTCCCTTCTCGTGTTGAATAGGTTTAGGGGGAGCCTTCGCTCCCAGCACAAGTCGAGGGGGAGCTCCCGCTCCCAACACATGTTGATGGAATCTCACAATTCGAGGGGAAACATCAACCCTCAAGAGATGAAAGTAATAACTCCTCAGCAGATACCTCCAATGATGCACCCATCTTCACATTTGAAGTTGATGAAGACATCTCTGCTGAAGAATCACACATTCAAGATGTATCTCCGGAGAACTCCGAGTTCATTCAAGACATAGCCCCTCCTGAATCAGATCTAACACTGATTCTGAGACTCCACAAATAGACTCGGAACCACCTTCCGAACCAGATAATCGGAAATCCCTCTTCCGGAATTCAAACAAGATCCAAGAAGTCAATCCAGGACGAATGTCAATTTGCAGCTTATATCAGCAAATTTGAACCAAAGACTATCTTTAACGCACTGGATGACGATGATTGGATAAAAGCTATGCAGGAAGAGTTAGAAGAATTTAATAGAAACAAGGTATGGGATATTGTGCCACGACCAGCCAAACATACTATTATTGGCACAAGATCGGTCTTCCGAAAAAAGTTAGACGACATGGGTACAATGGTCAGAAATAAAGCCAGACTAGTTGCTAAAGGATACAATCAAATCGAAGGACTTGACTATGACGAGACATATGCACCTGTGGCAAGGCTAGAAGCCATCAGAATCTTCCTAGCCTATGTTGTTGGAAATCATAGTTCATGTAATTAGTTTCAAAAACAAGAGTTTGCAACGGAAGCATAAAATCATGAACACAAATTCCATTTTCAAGAGGATCATGCTACATGCATGTAGAGATAAGATGAAGAACAAACATAGATTAAGTTCAAGATTATAACCTTTGTTCTTGGGTTTGGTTTGGATGATTTTGATAGATAGGAATCAAGTTAGAATCCCTCTATAGTTGATCCACCACAAGCTTGAACTCCCTTGAATGCTAGTTCCACAACTTGCAAGATAAGACTCCTTTTCTTATGAAACCAAAAACCAATTTTGCTAAGCACTTAAGGAGAGTTATTTGGCTGATTTTTGAAGCAAGAAATGATCACATACACCACCAAAATCTCGGCCACTATATCACCCACAAAAGAAAGAAAAGCACATGCCACTAGCTTAAAAGAAAGTCCTATTTGATTTCTATAATCAAAAGCTAGAAGACACAAAGCATCTTCCACCTCTTTTAAGTTCTTAATGCATTCTTTTTCCTTCCAATATGGCTGATTTTATGATGGCAAAAGAAGTGCTAGTGGGTTGTTATTATTTATAAAACTTAGATAATGAAAGCTTATAAATAATACATCTTCTTATTTCTTTAAATGGGATAACATTTAACCCATAATCATATACATAAATAAACCATCTAAATATACAATCTTAATTGTATATATATATATATATATATATATATATATATATATATATATATATATATATATATATATATATATATATATGACAATATATATAATTTATATTTAATTTACCAATTAAATTAAATAAAAGGCTTACTTATAAATCAATTAAATCGTTTAACAATTTAAACAATTTAATTGTTACACTTAATTAATTCATCACATATGAATTACTAATCAACCTTTAATTTTGTAGTTATTATTATTTACCTCAAATAATAATAACCTACAAGATTAAATTGCAAGTTTAGTATCATTTGATGTTAAATCAAATTTAACATTCTAAATGATCAATTGGTGTCAAACTTGTTGTTGGTGTGACCCTATAGGATCATGTATTATTAGTAATATCATTTTATGATCATCCTTGAGCATATAGACCTAACAATCTCCCACTTGCACAAGGTTGCATCACATAGTGGTAAACGTCTAGCAATATTTCACTGCCCCCAATAACACATGACTTTGTGCCATTCAAGAACATTCAATTCTTCAGAAAACTCGAGGCTCTAATTGATGTATAAGGTTATCTATCAATTATCCCTTTGTCACAGACATCATGTTGAACATGAGACATGGATCTTAATCATTCTCATTTTATGTTCAACTTTCAATCAGGCGCCTTAGATGTCTAACTCTCAACATATAAGAGGAACAAATCCCGTCTTGACTACATACGCCCCTCATATAGTTAATACTATGCATGAGTATGGCCTTTATGGTTGTCTGTATTTTAAGAACAACAGTGAACCATATCAAAGCATAGTACACTCTACACTTGAGTCCCAAATATGTATCTCAGGTCAAAGGATACAATGATAATACCTTTATTCAAGAATCACTTATGATAATGATCCATGGAGTGATCTTGAAACGGGTCAAGTCCAATACTTGTTCACTGACAAGTACCTATGAATTTGGTTGCAACCTTTTGCTACTTTTACCCATAAAAGTCAACCAATCCAATTCATATTAGTCTTACTTCATAATTGCTCCCACAACTATGATCGACTATGGACGTTTAGAATAACTAAATTATTCAAGGATTAAACATGCTAATAAAACACAAAATTATGAATGAAACATCACGTCACATATATTACATAATTCTTGTCGTTTACATAAGTTCATATTCATAAAACACTAAACACAAATCAAATCCATTCATTAGAAAAACGGAGTCCTATACCCTTAGCATGACTTTCATGCTTAGTTTGGGGTAAAGGCTTCGTGAATGGGTCTGCCAAATTCTGATCTGTATGAACCTTGTGAATACTTATTTCACCATTCTTAACTTCATGTATAATGTAGTTATACCTTCGGTGAATGTATTTGGTCTTTTGATGCAATCTAGGTTCCTTTGCTTGAGCTATAGCACCTAGATTGTCACAGAAGATTTCTATAGGGTCCCGAATGGAAGGAACAACCCCTAGATCTTCTATGAACTTTCTCATCCATACAGCTTCTTGAGCAGCTTCCGAAGCAGCAACATACTCTGATTCTGTAGTGGATTGTGCAGTCACTTCTTGTTTGGAACTCTTCCAAGACACGTGCAATCACTTCTTGTTTGGAACTCTTCCAAGACACGGCTCCTCCATTTAAAATAAAGACATACCCAGATTGAGATTTCGAATCGTCCCTATCTATTTGGAAGCTTGCGTCAGTGTAACCCTTTACCTTTAAGCTTTCTTCCAAACCACCGTAAACTAAGAACATATCTTTAGTTCTTCTCAAGTACTTAAGAATGTTCTTTACAGCAGTCCAGTGGGCTTCACCTGGGTTCTGTTGATACCTACTAGTCATACTTAAGACACATGAGACGTCGGGCCTAGTGCATAACATGGCATACATGATGGACCCAATGCCGAAGCATATGGGACATGTTTCATCCTTTCAAGTTCAGTCCTAGTGTTTGGGCACTGAGACTTGCTTAGGATGGTGCCATGCAGTATTAGCAAGAATCCTCTTTTGGAGTCTTGCATCTTGAACCTTTTCAAGATTTTATAAATATATACACTTTGGCTAAGACCAATAAGTCTCTTAGATCTATCTCTATAGATCTTTATGCCTAATACATAAGCAGCTTCCCCTAGATCCTTCATTGAGAAACAACTCTCAAGGAACGCTTTGACACCTTTTAAGGTTGGGATGTCATTTCCAAATAAAAGTATGTCATCTACATACAATACTAGGATTATGACAATGCTCCCACTAGCTTTCTTGTAAACACAGGAGTCATCCTCATTTTTGATGAATCCAAAACTCGTAATCTTTTCATCAAAACGGATGTTCCATGTTCGAGACGCTTGCTTTAATCCATAGATAGATCTTTTAAGCTTGCACACTTTGTTTGGATGCTTGGGATCGACAAAACCTTCAGGTTGATCCATATAGACATCTTCCAATAAGTGTCCATTAAGGAAAGCAGTCTTGACATCCATTTGCCATATCTCATAATCATAGTACACGGCTATGGCAAAAAGTATCCTAATCGACTTGATCATTGCCACTGGTGAAAAGGTCTCATCATAGTCAATACCATGAGTCTGTGAGTATCCTTTAGCGACAAGTCTAACCTTAAAAGTGTGAACATTTCCATCCACGTCGATTTTCTTCTTGAAAACCCATTTGTTCCCAACAGTCTTACAATTGGTGGGAAGATTAACCAAGTTCCAAACTTGATTATCGTGCATGGATTGCATCTCAGTGTTCATGGCTTCAAGCCATTTATCAGATTCAGGATCTGATATTGCACTCTGATAGTTGACGGGTTCATCAGAATCTATCGTATAACATTCCTCTTCCATCATAAGGTAACCATACCTTTCTGGTTCAAATCGAACCCTACCAGATTTGCGAACACCTTGTGTTACAATTTGTTCCTAATCAACCGTTTGTTCAGGTTCAACAATTTCTTGTTGAATGCTAGATTCAACTTCTTGTGTATCAGGTTGTGGTTCCTGAAGTTCCTCAAGTTCCACAAACCTCCCACTAGCCTCTTCCGTCAGAAACTTGTTTTCTAGGAATTCAGCTTTTCGAGAAATAAATATCTTATTCCCGATGGGATTGTAGAAATAGTATCCAAGACAATCTTTCGGATACCCTACAAAGATACATTTAGTTGAACGGGGTTCTAATTTGTTTGAAGCTTCTTGTCTAACATAAGCTTCACAACCCCATACCTTGAGATAGGATAAAGATGGAATTCTTCCATGCCATATCTCATAAGGCATTTTATCTACCTTTTTAGTAGGTGCCATGTTTAGGAGACGAGCAGTTGTTTGTAAAGCATAACCCCAAAATGATAAAGGTAGAGTACTTCTACTCATCATGGATCGAACCATATCCAATAGTGTTCGGTTCCGCCTCTCAGACACACCATTATGTTGTGGTGTTCCAGGTGGAGTAAGTTGTGAAACAATTCCACAAGTCTTAAGATGATCCATAAAGTTTGTACTTAAGTACTCACCTCCTCTATCAGAAGGAAGAACTTTAATTGTTTTGTTGAGTTGATTTTCCACTTCACTTTGAAACGTTTTGAACATTTCAAACGCCTCATGTTTATGTTTAATCAAATAAACATATCCAAAATGACTAAAGTCGTCAGTGAAGGTGATGAAATATCTTTCACCATATCTAGTCATTGGCTTGAAAGGACCACATACATCCGTACGTATGATTCCTAACAAGTCCTTTGCTCTCTCATTAGTACCGGAGAAAGGAGCTTTAGTCATCTTGCCATGTAAACAAGATTCACATATATCAAATGAGTCATTCTCATTTTCCTTCAAAAGTCCACTCTTTTGAAGTTGGGATATGCGATTCTTGTTTACATGCCCAAGGCGACAATGCCATAGATAGGTTTGACTCAAATCACATTTGGGTCTCTTGGTGAAAGTGTGGTATAAAGAGCCTTGGTTAGTCTTTTCATCAAGGTTTACTTCATAAATTCCATTTAAAGGCCTAGCCTCAAAATAGAATACATTATTTTTGTAAACACAAATATCATCATTCATAAAGGAAAGATCAAATCCACATTGTCTTAATTTAGCAACCGAAATAATATTCCTAGTCAAGCTAGGAACATAATAAACATTCAACAATGTCATACACAAGCCATTAGGTAGTAATAAATTAAAACTTCCAATTGAATCCACCGCAACCCTTGCATTGTTTCCAACCCGGAGTACTACCTCATTTGCCTTCAGTCGCCTACTCCTTTTGAACCCCTGCAACATATTACATATGTGAGTTCCACAACCAGTATCAAATACCCATGTGTTAGGAGATAAATTATAAAGTTCTAGGTCTATCACATAGATACCTGAAGTGCCTTCACCGGCCTTCTTCTTCTTCAACTCCGCAAGATACGTAGGGCAATTTCTCTTCCAATGCCCAGCTTTGCCACATTCAAAGCATGTGTCTTCTTTGGCAACCTTTGCCTTCTTCTTGGGCAGATGGGATGGTTGGACAACTTTCTTGCCCTTACCTTTGAAAGCTTTTGCTTTCCCTTTGCCCTTGGAGTTGGTGGGGTGTTCGGGTCTAGTTCTCTTTGTGCCACCTTCCTTGATCATGAGAACTTGAGTGGTTTTCTTAGGCAGAGTCTTTTCCGCGGTAATTAGCATCCCATGTAATTCCGGGATAGTCTTATTTAAACCATTCATGTTATAATTCATGAGGAAAGGATCAAAGGACTTTGTCAAGGAGTTAAGGATCATATCCGTTGCTAGCTCTTAGGGCATCACAACTCCAAGACGTGCCAAATGATCAATGTGACTCTTCATTTTGAGAACATAAGAGCTTACCGACTGCCCATCCTCCATTTTGCAAGCATGGAAAGCCCGAACAGTTTCGAACCTTTCCGTTCTTGCAAGTTGTTGGAACATTTCCTTTAGTTGATGAATCATGTCATAGGCAGAATGATTCTCCAAATCCTTCTGAAGGTCGGGAATCATGGTTGCCAACATGAGGCATGATGCATCGATGGAATCATCCATCTTTTTAAGCCATGCATCGTGTGCGGGCTTAGGAATGGCAGGGGGCTCTTCTGGAAGTGGTTCATTGAGAACATATTCTTTCTTTTCTTGTTTGAGAACAATTCTCACACTACGGTACCAATCCAAGAAGTTGGTATGGTTAAGTTTTTCTCCTTCAAGGAGAGACCGTAGTGAGGTTTTGTTAGGAGCCGGGTTTGTTGCGTTTGGTGCCATCTACAAAATTTTGACAAGGTTCTATTTAGTAAATTATGATATTAAGTCCTTAATAATTAATACCCTTTCTTGTTTCATAAACTTTAATTAATTAAGGTCTAGAATCCAAGTTGCATTACGAATAAGTGGTTAGGTATCCTTTATCCCGCCTATTCGAATCAACAAGGTAGGTAACGGTTTACCAATTATATCCAAATATAATTTCTAGAGTTATGGGATCTCATTATAACATTTATAAGTTTGGCATGTTTGATCCCATCTATGCCTTGGATTTCTAATGCTTAGGTGACCTTTATCACAAGAGATTTCCAAACGAATCATCCTACTTAAACGGACGTGTAGTTTTGTCAACTATTAATGGTTAGGTGTCCTTTATCCCATCAATATTGTAAAACTACTTCTTGTATCACAAGAATACTCCAAGTGGTTAGGTATCCTTTATCCCACAAGGAAATACAAGTGATACATGAGTGTCTTTAATAGAGACGGCATTGATTCGTATTTCATAAGGGATTTGAATGTTTTATAATTCTAATTTTGAAAAACATATGGTATCATGTAGATTGCATGCATCCAATGAACATGGTACCATCAAATCTTATTTTGTTAATTGGTTCCTTAATCATAAAATCTTCATTTTATTGATTCTTTGTTTGTGGTCAAGATTACAATTAATATTCAATATTAAGTTTGAGTTTGATCACATATATTAGAATCAATTTATAATCCTAAATAATTACCATTATTACTTAGGGTTGGAGTTTGTAAGAGTTCATAAAATCTCCATTTTATTTCTTGTTTCAATCATTTTCAAAACTTGACTTAATAGGTTTTATAACAAAACCCATTTTAATAAAACCAATTTTATCACATCTTATGTTTTAAATGTCAACTTTTGAAAAATACAAACTCCTTGATGATTATGTTTAATTATCTAGGTTGTCTAGCATGCAAAATCTTATTTTCATCCACAACATAACATAATAAAACATTCAATCATCACAAGCATGCATGGGTGCATAAGCACAAGCCAACTAGTTTGATATTTCATGTGAGCCATACATGAAATATCAAGTCCAAACCTAAGGACAAAAAGGTGACAAAAACTCAACCAAATGATCTTCGATTTGGCTACAATTTTGCCAAGCTTCGTATATCACTAAATGACACTTGAACCACCATTTATTGACATCATGGAGTGAGTTATGAATTTTTCTTTGGGCCCTCAAAAGTTGCGACCAGCAGGGGCAGCAGGAAGAAAAATGTGGTTTTTTGTTGCATTTTTCAATTCATTCTTGGCCATATTGATGCTAATACTTGTTGAAACTTAATGTATATACTAGATATTAAAGTTACCAACAATTATATCACCAAATGACCAAGATATGAATTTTTAAAACCTTTCTAAACAATTTCGAAATCTGGACAGCAGCTCTTCAAAAAGTGCTGCTGTTGGGTGCAATCTTCTCTTGGTCTTTTACTTCCTTCTCTTGTTACATTTTGTTAAATAAATAAAATACAACTATTCTAATATTTACAAAATGAATATTAAGAAGGAAATAACTAATTATTATTACAAACCATTTGAATAAATGAATAGATTACAACCATATCGAATACAAACACAAAATATGCATCATATGGTCCTTGGCTTGTTTATGCACCATTTTATCACATAAAATCATAAGAAAATCAACACATTGTTTTTCTAAGGCAACATCTATGTAACCAAATGCATGCATACATAAAATATAGTTTGTTACATAAAATCATAGATTATATACTTGCATGTTGCCAAAGAAGCAATGCATGAAACTTTCATTTAAGAAGATGAACATTCATGGCTTCCAAAAACCAAGTTTATCCAAATAAACTTATTATCTAAACATGCAATATAGCCATGGCTCTGATACCAATTGTTGAAAATCATAGTTCATGTAATTAGTTTCAAAAACAAGAGTTTGCAACGGAAGCATAAAATCATGAACACAAATTCCATTTTCAAGAGGATCATGCTACATGCATGTAGAGATAAGATGAAGAACAAACATAGATTAAGTTCAAGATTATAACCTTTGTTCTTGGGTTTGGTTTGGATGATTTTGATAGCTAGGAATCAAGTTAGAATCCCTCTATAGTTGATCCACCACAAGCTTGAACACCCTTGAATGCTAGTTCCACAACTTGCAAGATAAGACTCCTTTTCTTATGAAACCAAAAACCAATTTTGCTAAGCACTTAAGGAGAGTTATTTGGCTGATTTTTGAAGCAAGAAATGATCACATACACCACCAAAATCTTGGCCACTATATCACCCACAAAAGAAAGAAAAGCACATGCCACTAGCTTAAAATAAAGTCCTATTTGATTTCTATAATCAAAAGCTAGAAGACACAAAGCATCTTCCACCTCTTTTAAGTTCTTAATGCATTCTTTTTCCTTCCAATATGGCTGATTTTATGATGGCAAAAGAAGTGCTAGTGGGTTGTTATTATTTATAAAACTTAGATAATGAAAGCTTATAAATAATACATCTTCTTATTTCTTTAAATGGGATAACATTTAACCCATAATCATATACATAAATAAACCATCTAAATATACAATCTTAATTGTATAATTATATATATACATATATATATATATATATATATATATATATATATATATATATATATATATATATATATATATATATATGACAATATATATAATTTATATTTAATTTACCAATTAAATTAAATAAAAGGCTTACTTATAAATCAATTAAATCGTTTAACAATTTAAACAATTTAATTGTTACACTTAATTAATTCATCACATATGAATTACTAATCAACCTTTAATTTTGTAGTTATTATTATTTACCTCAAATAATAATAACCTACAAGATTAAATTGCAAGTTTAGTATCATTTGATGTTAAATCAAATTTAACATTCTAAATGATCAATTGGTGTCAAACTTGTTGTTGGTGTGACCCTATAGGATCATGTATTATTAGTAATATCATTTTATGATCATCCTTGAGCATATAGAACTAACATATGTTGGTCACAAAAACATCATAGTTCACCAAATGGATGTGAAGAGTGCATTTTTGCAAAGTGATCTTCAAGAGGTTGTTTATCTTCAGCAACCTCCTGGCTTTGAAGATTTGTCTCGTCCTAATCACGTGTATCGCCTGAATAAGGCTGTCTATGGTTTGAAGCAGTTGCCAAGAGCCTGGTATGAAACATTGTCAAACTTCTTAGTAAAATCAGGATACAGAAGAGGTACCATTGATCCTACATTCTTTGTATGCTCCCATCAGAAACATATAATAATTGTACAGGTTTATGTAGATGATATCATTTTTGGTTCAACTAATCAAACTATGGTTTATGAATTTGAAAAAATTATGATTGAGAAATTTCACATGAGCATGAACAGGGAAATCAATTTCTTCTTAGGTCTCCAAATTAAACAGACAAACAGAGGAATATTCATTCATCAATAAAAATACACGAATGAATTACTAAGGAAGTTCTCTCTTGAGAACTGCTCTACTTCGAAAGTTCCCATTTCTACCAATCATAATTTTTTTGCAGATCCAGAAGGCGAACCTGTAGATCACAAATCGTGGAATGATTGGTTCTCTCCTGTACTTGACTGCCAGCAGACCTGACATTATGTTTGCCACATGTATTTGTGCAAGATATCAAGCAGCCCCGAAGCTCTCACATTTGACTGCTGTGAAAAAAATTTTCAGATATCTTAAAGGCACAAAGGCAATGGTCTATGGTATCCTGTCGGAGACAACTTCAAACTCCAAGTAGTTACTGATTCGGATCATGCAGGCTGCAAACTAGATAGGAAGAGCACCTCTGGAGGTTGCCAATTCTTAGGAGGAAGACTCGTGAGCTGGTCATCAAAAAAGCAAAATTGTGTTGCGTTATCTTCAATAGAGGCAGAATATGTTGCTGCTTCTACTTGTTGCTCACAGGTCCTCTGGATGAAGACTCAACTTCTGGACTACATGTATAGATTTCTTCAAGTTCCCATCTATTGTGATTCAAAGAGTGCAATAGCCATATCTCATAATCTTATTCAGCACTCCATGACTAAGCACATCGACCTTCGGTACCACTTTATTAAAGATCAAATCTTCCAAGGAAATATCGAATTGTACTTCATTTCTACTGAGGAACAAGTAGCTGATGTTTTTACTAAAGCATTAGATACTACAAAATTTCACAATTTTTTGGAAATGCTGGGAATGCTAAATCATGACTCAGATTTCTTCAGAGAATGACTTCATCCTCCTGATTCTCAGCCTCATCATTCTTCTTTCTCAATAAAATTTTGTTTTACTCAATTCCCTCCGAAAACTTTTCTCTTTTCGAAACCTCATCTTCCGAAATCAAAGATTGCATCTCTAAAAATCTTAATTTCTCTGAATAACCTCGTTTAAAATAAAATTTTTGAATAACAAATTTTCAGAGTTCAAGATTCTAAATCTTCATAAATGTACTATTTTCGGAACTCCTTCTAACGGAACCTCGTTTCTAAAATTCCACTTCTGAATGTAATATTTTCTGAAGAATCTCACTTTCTGAACATCTGTTTATCTAACCATTTTCTGAAATTTCTCTTCTGAAAACATTTTCTGATTTGTTGCATTCCAAACACTCTCAGTCAGCAATCAAGGTACATATTTTCTGATCCTAAATTTTCTGAATTCATTTATATTCCAAACTCAAAAAGGACAAATTAAATGTAATAGAATGTATATTAAATTTTGTCACACTAAATATCCAATTATTAGTATTTAATATTCAAAATAATCATCCCTAATTGGTAACCGTGTCAGACGTGTCCCTCCCTGAGTGAACCATTCTATTTTATCATTACTTAACATTAAATGCCAAGCCAAATCTTTTTCTTACATGTCTATTCAAAGTCTTTTCATTCCTTATCCGGTGGTTTTTTGCAAATTTCAAAATTTACTTTAACCATTCCCTCCCTTTTTTCTTCTTCTTCACCACTTCATCTTCCTCACTCTCCCAACTCCTTCATCTTCCTCATTCGCTATCGATCATACTTACTCATTATCTCCACCATCGCCACCGCCCAACTGCAACCTAATATTCAGGGCCTCTCTGTGAAACCCTATTCTCTCGAACTCATCTCCGTCTGTCGAACATCTTTGATCTTCCCCATTATTTTCATTTCTCATTGTCTCGATTCAGGTAAAAACTTCATATTCTTATGCTTTCTATATAAATATTTCTCTTTTTAGGTAAAAGTTCACGATATACTGCTCTATTCCTTTCAAACAATGTTTCCATAAGATCAAAAACTCAAAAACTCTCAAATTGGACTATGACTGTTCTAACTGTTCTTGGTAATTTTACTGATATTTTAAGTATACTTTGCCCCTTGATGATCTTAGATACGTGTTAATGGCTGCCCCATCCAAAAGTGGTGGAACCGCTGGAGACAATAACGCTTTTGTCGCAGTTTTCAATCTTCCTATTTCAGGAAATCTCTCACTCTACAAAGAACATCTACGCGTCTTCATCCACATTTTATCCAGACACAAATTGGCTCGAGCATTCTTTGATCCTGCCCCAGAAATTCCAGTGTCCTTACTCGAAAAGACGGTATTATTTGCCAAGAAAATTCAAAAAACCTACTTGGTTACTCTTTCAGACAACAGGGAAGTACCATTGGACAAAAAGGTGTTCGCTGCAGCTGTTCAGCTTCCATATCATGAGGCACAGTTTGATCATCCTTCACCACATTCACTTGAAAGCATGATTTATCGGATGGGCTACGCATACAAGTTGGTTAAGCTGTATCAACTTTCCAAAGGACACATATCACCACTTTAGCAATGCTTAATACACTATTTAATTATGTGCTTAACTGGTAAGACGGGTGGTACAGACCAGCTAAGCAAACGTATGCTTGAACTTCTTTCGAGTTTGTTCACTGGGAATGAGATAGACTATGCTGAGATTCTTTTTGAAGACTTCACCTCATACATTCAGACTTCTCAGAAGTCTTCGAGAAAATTCATTCTTCCCGCTTCTGAGCAATATGCATCGAATATCTTCATGGAGTTTTTCAAGTTCTGATCCCTGTCCTAGATAGTGATACGCTAGAATTACCAGAAGCCAAGCCTTATGCACCCAAGACCGATTCCAACTTTGGAAAACTCAGAAGATTGCCTGATTCACTTCTGAACCTAGCTGATCCAGAGGAGGATGCAGTGATCAAGCACATTGCTGACACTAAGGATGTTCCACCCTATCCTCCATAACCATTACAAGATTTTGTGGCCCCAAAGAAAAGCAAGAAGAAAGCTTTTGAGTCCTCTCCGACCAAGCAGCCTCCGAAGAAGAAACCACAGAAAACCAGAGAGGTATACTTTTTTAAATACTCTAAAGGGTTTTGCACAATCAATGAACAACAAAATTCCTAAGGTTCACATGCAGCCCTAAAAGATCAATGTTTTCTTCTATGAAGATATAAAACTAAAAACCTAAGGCCAACATTTATTTCTAAAGATCAAATAAGAATTAACCAACCTTTTGATCTTGTTCTTGAAGCTAGCAGCAAACAGATCATGCCTCAAATGCAAGTCACACCCAAGCTAAGGAGGAGAGAATCCAACAGAGTTCCTTTGGTTCAATTTTGGCACAGGAAATAGGGTACCAGGGGGTTCCTTTTATAGCCTCCTAGGGTTACAGCTGAAACCCTAGAGGAGCCTCCAAAGTGGGCAAACCTGTTGACCACTTGGACCAGATCCCTTAAACCCTAATTAGGGTTTTCGCCACCTATGGAGAAGCCTCCATAGTTGGCGCCACTTTTGGCCCCTGGCCACTGGCTTGCCAGTTATTCAACTATTGAATAAATACAAACCAGTCCCTGCACTTATAATTAATTAATTTAATCACTAAATTAAATCTAATTAATTCTAGATTAAATCTTAATTAATTATTATAGTTTCTAATTAATATATTGACACTTAAATATATTAATAAACTATTTATTTATTTCTATTGATTTATTAAACAATTAATAAATCAACCTTTCTCTCTACTGAACTCTACACTAATCCTCCAGCTATGAGGGCAACCCAAATGGACTTTGCTTCAATTAACAAGATAAATACAATTATAAGTCATGGCTTAGACACCAAATCCAACAGTCTCCCACTTGGATAAGTCTATGACTTTAATTGTCTGTTTACCTTCTAATTAATATCAGTTTCCCAAAAACTGTTCCTGAACTCTGACCCAGTCAATTCTGTCCAAAGATAAGTGATCAGATGATCCTCCGTCCAACAAGATATTTTCAAACTCAAGACATGGATTAAGATCAATCTCGGTCTGATACTCTGTTTCTCGATTTTCGATCTGCATATGACTTTTGAGACTACTAATTAAATACATCAATTTAGTCCCGGTTGGCCAACACTTTCAGCCAACTTCAAAATCATCGAGAGGCCTACAAATATCTGTTTCCCATCGGGTTAGGGGATGGATAAGTTTCGACTTATATGTCCATACCTTTTACTAGTCAGAATGCTCACAACAATGCGTTTTATAACACCGAGTTACCGACGTGTTTTCGCATTATCAATCAGCAACTGTCTCGCAAATTACAGATCATATCTCTCCACTTAAAGATCAAAGGATATTATCATCTTAACATTGCTCGTGATGTAGTCCATGAAGAAATCTGTGTAAGCGCGGGTTTATCCAATACTCAAATCTCTATTTTCTAAGTACTCACGAACGTTGTAGCAGTCTTACTGCAATGTCTAACTCCTTAGACAATCTACAACCGATTCATGACAGTCTTCATTCATACTTACTCCCTAACAGTATGATCGACTGTGGAATTTTAAATAATCTAATTACTTATGAAGTTAAACATGCAAATATAGAAACACAATAATAAACAATTGACAAAGGTAGTAAACAATACTCATTTATTAATCTCCATTATAAAATCACCAAGTCAATTACATTTATACTGTTACAAGTTTCAAATCTATCTAATTACTGAAACTAATATCATCCTTCAGTCCAATGCTCCGAGCATGCTGATTGTGCTTGATCCTGCTCAGTGCCTTACTCAAAGTGTAATACCGTGTTTTTAAATTATAGAGATTTTGAGTTAATCTTGGTGTGATTAAGATTAGTTAGGTTGTTGTATGAGTTTGGGTGATTAGAAACCCATTTGGGAGAAGTTTGGTCTTGAAAAATGCCAAAACAGAGCTACACGGGTCGTGTATGGTCACACGGGCCGTGTAAAAAACCTTAAGAAACCAAACAGTTAGCTTTTCAGACCCACACGGGTCGTGTACCTCTACACGAGTCATGTAGGAATTGTTCAAGAAGCAGTCCGTGGGTCAACACAGACCTACACGGGTCGTGTAGGTCTACACGGGTCGTGTAGGCCTGACAGCACTATATAATGTGCAGAAAATGCACATTTCCGGAAAAAATAGACCCATTTCGATATCCAGAGCTTCCTAAGGCGATTTTCCACCAAATTGAGCCAGGGGATGCATGGGGAAATGTATGGAGACTCTAATCTAACCCCGTAAACATGCTCACGATTCCTAAATCATCAAGGTGAGTAATTTCTTGATTTTGGGGTTTTGAAACCCTAACTTTCAATTTCATGATTTTGCCATATATTGTTATATATGTTGTTAGTAGATTGTTAGTGGATGCCTTTGGAGTGATTAGTGAGATTATTGTCGAGTTTCTAAGGTTGAATTAGTAGAACTGCGAAATTGGGGGTTTCGGTAAATATTGAGTTGATATTTACCGTTTATACTCTTTTTGTTTCCTCTTTTGATTTATACATCTTTGAGATAGATGTAATTGAGATGATTGTGGATGTTGGAGATTTGATTTAGACTATGGTGATATAACCCAGTCTAGCGAACAGGAGCCCGGTACGCGTAATTTGGGGGTCTCATATACTAAATCGTTATTAGGTGAGTACTCTTATGTACTTGAGTAGAATTCTACCTTATGGTAAACTGAGTATATAAATATATATATATATATATATATATATATATATATATATATATATATATATATATATATGTTAGGTTGTTATTGTTGTAATCTAATTGTGAAGTGAATTGTTATCTGTGAATAACAACAACCGGGTTGAACATACATATTGATTGTATAAACTGAGTAGATATTAGTGTAGTCGCATCAAAGAGTTTTGAGTCAAATTTTATAGCCATGAGGGCTATTGAGCTAGAATACAATTGGAGTGATTATGTTAGCTGTGGATAACAAGAGATGAGTTGTAATTTATATTGAGTATAAGAGTAGAGTATATGATAGATTGGTTGAATTAAAGAGCCATTAAGTCTAATTGTTACACACATGAGAATTGTTATGATTGAGTATAAGTGGTTGTTAAAAAATGAATAAATGTGAGAATGTGGTCGAGTTACGAGCAGTACTGATTGTGGTATTTTATTGAGTTGATGTTATTAAATATTAGCTGGTGTTTGTAAAGCTAATATGTTTGCAGATTTCAGAGTTAAGAGAAGGTAGATATTCAGCTAATGAGATTAGCAAAATAGAATGATGAAGATGTTTATTGAGAGATATTTATGGAGTGTGATTGATTACTTTTTTTTTTTTTTTGAACCGGCAAATAATACACCTATACTATATCCTAACCTAAACCACCTAATCCCCTAGTGGGATTTGAACCCAAGACCTCAAGGAGGCCGGGCATACTCACTAAGCTTTTTATAAGCTTACACATGAGTTGTATGTTGTTTTGCAGGTATCTGTAGCTATGATAGGGGAAGGCATGTGATAAAGAGAGATGGACAACTTAGAGCCTGTCCTTTAGTTGTAATAGATTTATTTGTAATGCCTGGTCAAATTTGTAAGGACCTTTTTGTGTAATTAATTATGTTGATAACATCTTGTTTCCATTGTTTGAGTACAAGTATGCCCATTTTGATGTGTTATTGTTTAAAAATTTTTGGGTGTACTTTGTATGAGAAACCGGGCGTTACAAGTTGGTATCAGAGCATGGTTTAAGCGAACAAGGTCTTTGAGTGTAGAGTCCTAGACTTGAACCGAGGTGAGAAAGAGCCCCTATCTCATGCTTGGAAAAAGATATTACTACTGGTTTTAGTTTATGAGTTAATTATAACTTTTATCTCATATTTGTTATTGTTATATTCTATGTGTGAATATAGATATGGAGACAGATGAGGACGAGTTGATGAATTAGTCATAGCCGGTTGGACCAATATTGGATGATGAGACGAGATTTTGGCTGATAAGAGATATCAACCAACGAGGAGACGAGAAATTCAGCTAATTATGATATGTTAGTTGAATATGAGATGAGATTCTGCTGATGGCGAATTTCCAGATAATGATGATGAGCTGATAAGATGAGATCCCGGTTGAGGTGAAATTCCAACTGATGATGAGAAAGAGTATGAACATAAGCTGAGTATAAACTAAGAGTTGAGACATGTGAGTGTAGCCGAGTACACTCAATAGTTGAGACCCGAAGTATGCAAGTTCAACTAATGAGGAGTCAAGATTTCTTGCTACGAGGTATGTAAGTAATTTTAGTTAAAATGTTAATTGTAACGAGTTACATGTGTTTAAATTATTGATACTACATATTGTAAAATATGTGTAAAATATGTGAACACATAAAAGATCAATTGAAATTACATGTGTTAGAGAATTGTGAGTATAAGATGTAGTAATCGACATCGAGATGAGAATCTCGTGTCCATTTGAGGTAAAGTTTACATATCACATAATGAGTGCTTTGTGATTACGTATAACCGAGATTATAAGTGGTTGCTTGACGAGTACTTAGCAGTTAGCAACCATGGAGAAATATGTACAATGAGTATATACATGGTGAGAAATATATAAAGTATGATATTGTATATATATATATATATATATATATATATATATATATATATACAATATCATACTTTATATATTTCTCACCATGTATATATATATATATATATATATATATATATATATATATATATATATATATATATATATATATATATATATCTTGCTTGTTGTTTCATAGATGTGACGAGATTTTTGTATACGACTACTTTGTGGTTAAGACCACACATTCTGTGGGGCCACATAACAAGTACTTATGATTGATCACAGTGAATGGCTGAGATAGCCAAAAGAGTATGAGTTGAGAAAGACGGTGAGTGTGTAGTTGATTGCACATTATAGTTGATTATGAATTGACATGTTGTGTGTTGGATTCTATGGTTTGGAGTTGTCACATAATGAGATATTTGTGACAGAGTTGTCAGAGGACACTCGAGTAACCACATAAAGAGTACCTTGTGATTATAATTGAGAGAACCTAGAGTGGTTCAAGTAGGCCTAATTGGCCTAGAGATTGGGTTAATTACATAATAAATGTAATTGAGACCACATATCCGGTAGCGTCACATATTGAGTAAATGTGATTGAGACCACATATTCAGTGGGGTCACATATTGAGTAAATGTGATTGAGACCATTTAGTGGGGTCACACATTGAGTAAATGTGATTGAGACCACATATTCAGTGGGGTTACATATTGAGTAAATATGGTTGAGACCACACATTCTGTGGGGCCATGTATTGACTAGTTGAGGTTGAGATCATATATTTTTGTGGGACCACATAACGAGTACCTTGTGGTTAGAGTAGTGAAGACTGTTGTGACTCAGACAAAAGGAGGAGTGATAGTGAGTCTATATGGCTTGAGACTGTAGCGGAGACCCGCTAGAGTCAAATAGAAGATGGATTAAAATAGGAGAATGGTACGAGGTACCATGATCTGATCAGAGGACGGTCCGAAGTACCGTGAGATAGTGATGAATGGCGAGTTTGGAGAACAGTACGAGGTACTATAAAACAGTGTTGAATGATGAGACCAAAGGATGGTACGGGGTACCAAGAGCTGAGGCAGAGTGGTGTTATAAAATTGTTCTTGTGTGTAAACAAGTATGTACTGTGTAGTGATATAGAGTATTGAGACTGCACTATCCTTGAGTGTGGATATGTATGGTATAGATGTGAACCTATACTGTTTGAGACTTTGTGGGTTAAGAAGAGGACAAATCAGAGGCGGAGTAACAGTATGAGAGTACTGTGAGATAATACAGTGAGTAATACTGTTGAGAAATGTTGCTGTGAGCAAGAGCATTTGTTATTTTGTTGTGTTGAGAATGTGTGAGGTTTCTTGCATATTGAATGAGATAGAATTTTATAAATACATGATAAGAATATATGAGTTAAAAAGAGGAGGAGAGTAATCGTGATTGTGATTGATAGGATTCGTTCCTTAGCAATCAAACCAATTACTGCCAATGAGGGAAATGTGTGAATGTCGAGATGATAAAACTATTTATTCGTATGAGACGATAGATAATAGATTTTGTTATAATAATCTTGAATTATTTCTTGAGATTAACGAGTTAGTCGGGTGATGAGATATGATCTCACCGTAGAGATTGCGGTGTCAGATGTTATTATTTGAGTTGTGTGCAAAGATTACGGTGAGCCATATGTATGACAAATTGGTGTCATACGGATGAATTAGAGATTGCGGTGATAATGACAGAGAAGTGGCGAGAGGAAAAATCCTTACTCATGGTATGTCAGGAGGAATATTTGCGGTTGTGTTAAAAATTTATTGGATAATAATTTATT
The DNA here is from genome assembly GCA_023525715.1 of Cichorium intybus. NCBI lineage: Eukaryota > Viridiplantae > Streptophyta > Magnoliopsida > Asterales > Asteraceae > Cichorium > Cichorium intybus. The sequence goes on along the minus strand of CM042016.1, from coordinate 71,828,377 downwards.
CAGTTTAATAGAGCTAATGATTTAGTGAGAATGTGATGTGGGTTATCCACATAAGAGAAGATATAATGAGTAAGTACATCGATAGAAACAACATGAAGTATGTTGTTGAACTGGTATGAAGAGGAGCCACTTTGGTGGAGAATTGCAAATTGTATATTGGGTAAAAACCTAATATGTGTGCTGAGGTGGGAGCAGAGATGAATGAGTTATGTAACGTGATTGAGACAGTTGAATATCGGTATCCTTGTGTTGTATGAGTGTTTCTTCTACCCTAATCGATGAGAATGTGCAAATAGGACGATTCAATAACTGTGAGTTATTATTGGAGGAGTAAACTGAGAGACAATTAATGTGAAAGCGATGAGACCAATTTTCTTATTGAGTTAGAATTAACCGTTTCATGGAGATTTGAAATCATTGTGGACAGATGGAAAATAATGATAGTGGTTGGAGTATCACTTGAAGAGTGAGGTGAGATAGCTTGGTGTCAACGATACCATAGCAAAGTGAGTGGCCTGAAAGAGTGAGTCTTTTTCCTAGCAGTGATGATAGCCAATATGACTATAGAGCTCATCTCGTGAGGATGATGGCGGTATTACCTATATTATGAGTAAATGAGATGCGACAGTATGTACATGTCATATGAGCTGACGAGAGGATAATATCATTGTCATACGTAATGTGAAATTACGGTGGTGACGTGGTTGTATAAACCATACCTATTCCAAGAGATTCCGAGGACGGAATCTTTTGAAGAGGGTAAGAACTTATAATACCGTGTTTTTAAATTATAGAGATTTCGAGTTAATCTTGGTGTGATTAAGATTAGTTAGGTTGTTGTATGAGTTTGGGTGATTAGAAACCCATTTGGGAGAAGTTTGGACTTGAAAAATGCCAAATCAGAGCTACACGGGTCGTGTATGGTCACACGGGTCGTGTAGAAAACCTTAAGAAACCAAACAGTTAGCTTTTCAGACCCACACGGGTCGTGTACCTCTACACGGGTCGTGTAGGAATTGTTTAAAAAGCAGTCCGTGTGTCAAAACAGACCTACACGGGTCGTGTAGGTCTACACGGGTCGTGTAGGCCTGACAGCACTATATAATGTGCAGAAAATGCACATTTCGGGAAAAAATAGACCCATTTCGATATCGAGAGCTTCCTAAGGCGATTTTTAGCCAAATTGAGCCAGGGGATGCGTGGGGAAACGTATGGAGACTTCAATCTAACCCCGTAAACACGCTCACGATTCCTAAATTATCAAGGTGAGTAATTTCTTGATTTTGGGGTTTTGAAACCCTAACTTTCAATTTCATGATTTTGCCATATATTGTTATATATGTTGTTAGTATATTTTTAGTGGATACCTTTGGAGTGATTAGTGAGATTATTGTCGAGTTTCTACGGTTGAATTAGTAGAGCCGCGAAATTGGGGTTTCGGTAACTATTGAGTTGATATTTACCGTTTATACTCTTTTTGTTTCCTCTTTTGATTTATACATCTTTAAGATAGATGTAATTGAGATGATTGTGGATATTGGAGATTTGATTTAGACTATGGTGATATAACCAAGTCTAGCGAACAGAAGCCCGGTACGTGTAACATCTTGTTTCCATGGTTTGAGTACAAGTATGCCCATTTTGATGTGTTATTGTTTGAAAATTTTTGGGTGTACTTTGTATGAGAAACCGGGCATTACACGAAGGATCTGCAGGATTGTCTTCGGATGATACCCTCTTAACCAAGAGGTGACCTTCTTCTACTTGATGTCGAATGTAGTGGTACTTTCTTTCGATATGCTTAGAATTTCCATGGTCTCGCGGTTCCTTTGTCAAGGCGACCGCTTCTTCGTTATCGCAGAAAAGTTCCACCGGCTCTTGAATGTTCGGGACAACTCCAAGGTCCCCGATGAAGTTCTTCAGCCAAGCTGCTTCCTTAGACGCTTCACTCGCTGCAATGTACTCTGATTCGCACGTTGAATCAGCAGCCGTTTCTTGCTTGGAACTTTTCCAAGTGACCGCTCCACCGTTCAAAAGAAATACCCAGCCCAACTGGGACCGACCACTGTCCCTATCTGTCTGGAAGCTGGCATCTGTATATCCACTCACTTTCAAGTCATCGCTGCCACCAAGGACTAATACCATATTCTTTGTCCTTCGCAGATACTTGAGTATGTTCTTAACCGCAATCCAGTGTGCCTTTCTAGGATTACCCTGGTACCGACTAACCATGCTTAGTGCAAAGGATACGTCGGGACGAGTACATGTCATAGCATACATGATCGATCCTACTACCGAGGCATAAGGTACTCGACTCATCTCAGCTATTTCCTCATCGGTACTCGGACTTTGAGTCTTACTCAATTTGGCATTACTCTGGATTGGTAGCTCTCCCTTTTTGGAATTTTCCATATTAAACCTTTTTAACACTTTTTCCAAATATGTACACTGGATCAGAACTATTAATTTTCTCTTTCTATCTCTCAGTATTCTTATCCCGAGAATATAAGCAGCTTCTCCAAGGTCTTTCATGGCAAAACACTTCCCGAGCCAAGACTTTACATCTTGCAAGGTCGGAATGTCGTTTCCCATGAGCAGTATGTTATCAACATACAGCACCAGAAAAGTGACTATACTCCCACTAGCCTTGATATATACATAGGACTCATCTTCACTCCTAGAGAAACAAAACTCTTTGACTTTCTCATGGAAACAAAGATTCCAGCTGCGAGATGCTTGCTTCAATCCGTAGATTGATCTCTCAAGCTTACACACTTTATCAGGACGCTTTGTGTCTACAAAACCTTCTGGCTGATTCATGTAAACATCCTCAGTCAATTTCCCATTGAGGAAAGCGGTTTTGACATCCATCTGCCAAATTTCATAATCATGAAACGCAGCTATGGCAAGCAGTATCCTGATTGACTTAATCTTGGCTACTGGTGAGAAGGTTTCATCATAGTCAACCACCGGGGTCTGAGTGAATCCCTTCGCTACCAGCCGAGCTTTATAAGTATGTACTTTACCATCCATGTCGGTCTTCTTCTTGAAGATCCACTTGCACCCGACTGTCTTGCGACACGGCACATTGTCAACCAAGTTCCAAACTTTATTGTCATACATGGACTTAATATCGTTGTCCATTGCCTCTTTCCATTTGGCAGACTCGGGGCCCGCCGGTGCTTCGCGGTAGTTAGCTGGTTCATCTAAATTTGTCAGTGTACGATCACTGACAAATGTATCACCATCCGTGGTTATATGGAAACCATAAAACTCGGGTGGCATGCTAACTCTACCTGAGCGTCTAAGAGGTAATGAGATGTCGGTTGGTCCAACAGGAACTTCTTCCTCATGTTGGTTGCTAGTTTCTCCTAAGGTTGGTTCATCGGGCGTCTCCTGAATTTCTTCGAGATCGATTGTACTCCCACTGTCCTCTTTGGAAATGAGTTCTCTCTCTCGAAAGAATCCTCGTCTTGCTACAAAGACCACGTCCTCGCTCGGTCTGTAGAACAAGTATCCAAATGACTGTTTCGGGTATCCGATGAAGAAACACCTTTCACTTCTTTCCGCGAGCTTGTCATGAGTCTCTCGTCTTACGAAAGCCTCACAGCCCCAGACTTTGATGTGTGCCAACAAGGGAATTTTCCCCTTTCACATCTCGTGCGGTGTTTTCGCAACCTTCTTGGTTGGGACAAGGTTGAGGATATGGGCGGCAGTCTCTAAGGCATACCCCCAGAAATGGATTGGAAGCGAAGCTCGACTCATCATAGAACGAACCATGTCCAACAAGGTTCAGTTTCGTCTCTCAGCAATGCCGTTTAACTATGGTGTCCTGGGAGGCAACAACTGTGAAACTATTCCACATTCCTTAAGATAATCGAGAAACTCGATACTAAGATACTCACTGCCTCTGTCGGATCTAAGCATCTTTATCTTTTTGCCCAATTGATTTTCTGGTTCATTTTTGAACTCTTTGAACTTTTCAAAGGTATCTGACTTATTCTTGATTAAGTAGATATACCCATATCTACTAAATTCGTCAGTAAAGGTCACATAGAACCGCGTGCCATCTTTTATGGTTGTTCTGAAGGGACGACACACATCTGTGTATGATATCAAACAAACCTTCACCTCTTTCAAAGGAACCTTTGAATGGTGATTTTGTCATCTTTGTTGGATTAGGTGTCTAAGCCATGACTTATAATTGTATTTATCTTATGATTAAAATCAAAGTCCATTTGGGTTGCCCTCATGGGTGGAGGATAGATATATAGTTCAGTAGAGAGAATAGTTGATTTATTAATTGTATAATAAATCAATAGAAATTAAGTATATGGTTTATTAATATATTTAAGTGTTAATATATTAATTAGAAACTATATTAATTAATTGAGATTTAATCTAGAATTAATTGGATTTAATTTAGAGATTAAATTAATTAATTAAAAGGTGCAGGGACTGGTTTGGCATTTATTCAATAGTTGAATAACTGGCCAGGTAAAACCAGGGGCCAAAATGGCGCCACCCTGGAGGCTTCTCCAGGGTTTGGCAAAATCCTTATTAGGGTTTTGGTAAACCTGGTCCAAGTGGTCAAAAGCCTTGTTCAATTGGAGGCTCCTTAGGGTTTCAGGTGTAACCCTAGGAGGCTATAAAAGGAACCCCCTGGCATCTCATTCTTCACGCCATCTTCTCTCTGGATTCACTCTGCTAGACTGATTCTTCCATCCCTTGGGTGTGACTTGCATTTGAGGCAGGATACTTTTGCTGCTGCTTGAAAAGGATCATAAGATCAAAGGTTGGTTTTTCTAATTGTTCTTTAGAATTGAATTGTTTCCTTTAGGTTCTTAGTTCTAATCTTCATAGAAGAAAACATAGATCAATATTAGGGTTGCATGTGAACCTTAGGTATTTTTGTGTTCATTGATTGCATAGAAACCCTTCAGTGGTATCAGAGCTAGCTTGTTTTCTTATGATTTGATTATGAACTGCATAAACTGTTTGTGCCTAAGGGTTTTTTGCGAAAATAAACCCTTGGGAGGAGGCCAAAATCGATTCCAATGCTAGGGTTTCCTAACCCTAGCCGCCACCCTCCTTGGTCCCCCCTTGATTGCTTTATTTGCTTGCCTTATTTGTGTGTTGTTATTTTTGGTAATAAGATCAATTAAAATAACTTGAACCCTTTTGTTTGGGATTTGAATCTCGAAAATCAAAGGACCAAAACAGATTAATTAATTTGATTAATTGGTAATCTATAACCTAGATTTAATTAGTTTAATTGATTGATTAATTAAAAGACCAATTAAATCAGTTTAAAGAATTAATTAAAATTTTCAATAAAATTGTATAATTTGCGAAAATTAGAACTTAATTAATTCTAAAATATTTTAATGAGATTAAAATATATCTTATATGTATTTAAAATTAAAAGTTAATTTAATATGTATAAGAAAATTGGTTAGTCTACCGCTAGTAAGTCTCACTCACAAAACTGTCCTATAAAGAGGGTATAAGGCGACTGACTATAAAATGTTAGTCTAATGGGTATCTACTCTTACCCACCGCTCTCCTGGTCAGTCGAGTGTCGTTAGCCGAATGGGTATGATAGAACCGCTAAGCCTCTTAAAAGTATAATGCTATAATTGAAAGTACTAGAACCCTAAACAAATCCCAATCTAGTTACTTTAGGTTAAAAATGTGAATTGGTGCTAATCCATGAAATTGCACATTGCACTTTGTGGAACGTTGGTGGAGCGTGTGTGGTTTACCGGCACGCCAACCGGGGTCTGCAAAGAGTCGCAATGGGTTTCTTGATTTTTTCATTATTAACGGAGCGTGTGTGGTTTACCCGCAAGTTAATTAGAGATGACAATTGACTTCAAGAGTACCAAGCAATTTGCATGGTTATTCACACCCGGTTTGTGATCCTCGGTATCCCAGTCACAAACAGTGGGGCATTCCCGAGATTAAAACATGCTATCGAATAGTTCGATAAATCTCAAAGAAACTAGGAATTCCATTATAATATGATTATGTTTCCGCGGTGGAATTGGCTGAATCGTCATTCGCCTACCTTGTAAAATTTGCAATATTGATTACGGCATCCCTTTTCGGTATTGTAGATTGTTATTGTAGGATCCTAGCCTCGTATTTACTCTTGGGTAAATGTGAGGATTATTATTATTACTCTATCTAATTAAAACTACATTCTTCTTGTTCAGATGTCTTCTGACCAATCCGTTCCCCACTCAAATCCCGGTAGTGTCACCTCGATTCTGTCATTATGCTCAAAGGTGACGTTGGACGGCACCAACTACAATGACTGGATCCGTAACTTCAAAATGGCTCTAAGGTTTGAACATAAAGAGTATGTTTTAGAAACCAAGCTTGTTGATGTGGACACTGAAACCGCTACTCCCAAGGAAATCGCTGCGTACACTAAACACTCTGATGATGCAACCAAAGTGGCTTGCATCATGATCGATACTATAAACCCTGAACTGCAGCGTATCTATGAGGACTATTGGCCTTACGAGATGCAAAAAGAGCTCGCAGAAAGGTTCCGCAAGTAAGAGCGCATCGAAAGGCGTGAGGTTGTAAAAGCTTTCACTAACAGCAAGCCCAAAGAGGGCGAGTCCATCTGTGCACATGTGCAGAGGATGCATGGTTACGTGGAAAGGCTTAGAAAGCTGGAAATGCCGGTTCATGAGGATTTAGCAGTTGACATAGTGCTGAACTCCTTACCCAGTTCTTATGACCAGTTCACACTGGCGTATCATGTGAACAACAACCAGGCAAACCTAGCTGAGTTACACCACATGCTTCGGACGGCTGAGGACGGGATGAAGGGAAAAGCTGTGCTCCCTGTCAACCCGCCTGTCCTGGCTATTGGATCCGGAAATGGAAAGAAACGGAAAGGCCCTCCTAAGCAGAACCGGAGGGAAAAGACTCACGTCGGGTCATCTAGCGGTGCCCCGAAAGGTAAGTCTTCCGGAATTCCACATGTTCGGAACCCCAAAGAGGCCGACTGCTTTTACTGCAAGCAGAAGGGTCATTGGAAGAGGAGTTACCCAACGTATCTGTAGGATGTCAAGGATGGTAAAGTAAAACCGTCACAGGCAGGTACGTATTCTATATCTAATAACTCATCTTTTTCCCGTTCATGGGTCCTTGATATAGGATGTGGTTTTCATATCTGTTCTGATTTGCAGGGCCTAGAGGAAAGTAGGGAACTGGAGCATGGCAGACTGAACCTGGTCATGGGCAATAGGCGAACGTCACCTGTTACCAAGATTGGTGTTTATGGACTGATGCTGAGCAGTGGAGTTAGATTAGATTTACATAATTGTTGCTATATGCCAGATATGGCAAAGAACATAATTTCATTTCATGCATTGTTCAGACAAGGTTTTTACTATGAGTTTAATAAATTGAATGGTTCAATTTCAGTTTTCAAAAATGATGTTTTTATATTTAATGCTCTGCCTTGTGATGGAGTGTATGAATCTATTATGTGTGTTGATAATTATGGTAAAAATGTGTTAACTATTGATGCTTCAAGCGGTATAGAAAAGGCATGTCTGTGGCATTGTCGCCTTGGCCATATAAACAAGAAACGCATCGCCCAACTCCAAAAGGATGGAGTGTTGGAATCATTCGACCTCGGGTCAGATGATGTATGCGAATCTTGCTTACTTGGCAAGTGTCACACCCTCAAACCGTATTGGCGAAATAATTTAAGGGTGGATGACTTCATGAACAATATCATAACAAAGTTGAACAATAGTGAATTCCAAGCACACAACCATCATTTAATCAATTGCAAATGTTACAAAGTTTACTTGTTTCATGTTTCAAATACAATTGAAATGATATCAAAAATAGACAAAAATTACGTCGTAACGTCCCTTCTTGTAGCGCCTGAATTTACCTTATCAATTTCCTGAGAATACAAGTAGTTGAAAAAGTGTCAACAATTAAGTTGGTGAGTTCATAAGATTTTTGTATAAGAAATGTCCTTTGTTTGTAAACGATAGTGTTGAAAACCAAGAAAATCCAATATTTTCTCATAAAATGTTCAAGTCTTTAAATCTCAAAGACTAAAATGTAATTATGTAAACTGTAGTGTTACTTTCGTTGAAATGTATATTTCCACGTAAACTATTTATGAAAATATTAAGTTGATTATTTTCCCATGTAAGATACCATATAACCATACTGTGACTAGTTGGCCTGCTGCGACGTTCTTCAGGCGTCGGAATGTTAGACATTTGGACACCTCAGACCTGCCGGTCAAGCTGTAGCTAGCAGCTCAGGTGCGTGGTTGTCAAGCCCCGTATAGATCTATACTCAAATATCGCGCTCTCTTACCGAGACTCTGGTTATAAAAGTTCAGGACTTATAGTAGGTACTTATAAAAGTACTGTGAAGATTCATCTCACAAAAATGTATGTATTCCAATCAACTTGTTTACGTACGATTTGTATATAAAAACTCTTGTAATCATCCATTATCATTTTTCCCATGATAATATAGTAATGTATAATAATTATATATTTTTATATAATTATTTTTGTCATGTTCAAACGTCATAATATCCTTGTGTTCATAAACTATTCCAATAATAGTCTATTTTTAGTAATTGCGTCGTAATAACCTTATTTTTACGAACGATAGCGAAATAACTTATTCAAAAGATTATAAATATCATCTTTTGATGTAATTCTCACAAAAATGGTGTAATAACTTGATTATAACCATTTTTGCTAGTAAATAGTGCCTTTATTTATAAAAACGTAGTTTTTACTAGTTTTCGTTTTTATAACGTTTTATTCAAGATATAGTATCTTTGTACACTTTATTTGTAGTTTTGTAACTTTTACACAACTTAATATGTCAAAGTGTTCATAATATAAGGATCTATCCATATTTCATACCAAGTTCATCTTTATAACATTTTTGTCCAAGAACTAACATTTTTACACACTTTATTTATAGTTTGGAAACTTTTACACTAACATTATATGTCATTATGATCATCATACATAGCAATATCCATAATCATGTCAAAAGTATTTTTTACACAAATATTAACTTTATAAACTTGTGTAAATCAACATATATAACATTTAAACACATATAAACTTGAATAAAACAACATTTATAGTAAAAGAACTTGTATTCTCCCCCAAAAATGTTTGAAATGATGAAAATGAGGGGTATGAACTCACCTTGAGTGGTTGATCTTAAGGTTTCTTGGTAGAAGATTGAAGAATTTGGTTCTAGGACCCGGAGGACTCTTGGACAAAGCTATTATCCAATGGATTTTTGTGAGTATGTGTGTGTAAAAGAGTAAATGAAGGTATTTAGAACTTAAATCACTAGATGATCATAACTTACCAAGAAGGCTTTCAAGATCCTTGAAGATGATGAAGATTTGAGCTCAAAGACCTTTGGACTAAGCTATTATCCAATGGATTTTGATGGATGTTAGTGTGTGTAAAAGGTGTAAAACTTGTGTTATGTTGTTTAGAATCAAAAGATCGATGAAGCTTACCCCTTAACCTTGTGAAGAGAGCTTGGAAATGAAGTTTGAGGATGATGATGGTGGTGGTGTTTTGAGCCGAGAGCAAGAGAAGAGAGATGAGGGAAGAGAGTGAAGAAACTAGTTGCATCTCATTTGGTGTTATCTTTGGCAATAAAGCAAGTGTTAGATTTTTTTGTATTAATTTAATCTAGCCTTCCATTATGATCTAGCCATGAATAGTAAACCATAGATTCGGGATTTGATATCTTGGCCATGCTTCAGCCGATGGGGTGGGGTAGGGGGGTAGGGTGGGGTTGGTTTTTATAAAAATAGCAATATACTTATAAAAATGTGTGATTTTTATAAAATAGTAAGACGTTTTAGTGAAATTTTATGCGTTTTTGACAAAACGAAGTTCTAAATAATTATTTTGTATAAAAACATTGACAAACATTTATTTTGATTGAATTATAACTCGTTGGGTGTCGGAATACGCGTTTAAGCGCAGTATTCTTCCGTTTTCGCGATTTTTGACGTTTTACCGGAAATTGCATTTAGCTTTGAAATTAAATACTATATATTATTACGTTACTTATCATATGAATTTTTATTTCATATTTGATGTTTAAGGCACCACATTTTGGAATTTGAGTCCAAACCCTGTGTACATTTATCCGTTCACAGCGGTTTAATCGTCATAACTTTCACATACGAACACCGTTTTCGACGGTCTATATATCCATAGTTTCGTATTTACGAGTAGATCGTTTTATGTATATTATTATTCTCAAAATAATAATTGTACGATTATCGAATTTTTACGCTACAGTAGTTTGATGTCCGTATTTTCGACTTTTAACCGATAATTGTTTGATTTAGCATACGTAATACTTATAATATTAATAATTCATTGCAAAAGTTATGGAAAATAACTTTTCAACATATAGATTAACGTACGCTTTGTTTGACTACAGTTGACTTTTGTTGACCAAAATTTACAATTGTCACAGCAATATGACGAAATCATCATTCAAAGGTTCCTTTGAAAGAGGTGAAGGTCTGTTGGATATCATACACACAGATGTGTGTGGTCCCTTCAGAACAACCACTAAAGATGGCACGCGGTTCTATGTGACCTTTACCGACGATTTTAGTAGATATGGATATGTCTACTTAATCAAGAATAAGTCGGACACCTTTGAAAAGTTCAAAGAGTTTAAGAATGAAGCAGAAAATCAATTGGGTAGAAAGATAAAGATGCTTAGATCCGACAGAGGCGGTGAGTATCTTAGTATCGAGTTTCTCGATTACCTCAAGGAATGTGGAATTGTTTCACAGTTGTCGCCTCCAAGAACACCTCAGCTGAATGGTGTTGCAAAGAGACGAAACCGAACCTTGTTGGACATGGTTCGTTCCATGATGAGTCGAGCCTCACTTCCAATCCATTTATGGGGGTATGCCTTAGAGACTGCCGCCCATATCCTAAATCTTGTCCCAACCAAGAAGGTTGCGAAAACACCGCACGAGATGTGGACGGGGAAAGTTCCATCGTTGGCACACATCAAAGTCTGGGGCTGTGAAGCATTCGTGAGACGAGATACTTCAGATAAGCTCGCAGAAAGAAGTGAGAGGTGTTACTTCATCGGATACCCGAAACAGTCTTTTGGATTCTTGTTCTACAGACCAAGCGAGGACGTGGTCTTTGTAGCGAGACGGGGGTTCTTTCGAGAGAGAGAACTCATATCCAAAGAGGACAGTGGGAGTACGATCGATCTCGAAGAAATTCAGGAGACGCCCGATGAAACAACCTTGGAAGAAACTAGCAACCAACATGAGGAAGAAGTTCCTGTTGGACCCGCCGACATTTCGTTGCCCCTAAGGCGCTCAGGTAGAGTTAGCATACCGCCCGAATTCTATGGTTTCCATATTACTTCGAACGGAGACATGTTAGTTAGTGATCGTACATTGACTAATTTGGATGAGCCAGCTAACTACCATGAAGCAGTGGCAGGCCCCGAGTCTGCAAAATGGAAAGAGGCAATGGACAGCGATATTAAGTCCATGTATGACAATCAAGTTTGGAACTTGGTTGACAATGTACCGGGTCGAAAGACAGTCGGATGCAAGTGGATCTTCAAAAAGAAGACTAACATGGATGAAAAAGTGCATACTTATAAAGCTCGGCTGGTTGCGAAGGGATTCACTCAAACCCCGGGGGTTGACTATGATGAAACCTTCTCACCAGTAGCCAAGATTAAGTCAATCAGGATAATGCTTGCCATAGCTGCGTTTCATGATTATGAAATCTGACAGATGGATGTCAAAACCACTTTCCTTAACGGGAAACTGACTGAAGATGTTTACATGAGTCAGCCAGAAGGTTTTGTAGACACTAAGCACCCTGATAAAGTATGTAAGCTTGAAATATCAATCTACGGGTTGAAGCAAGCATCTCGCAGTTGGAATCTTTGCTTCCATGAGAAAGTCAAAGAGTTTGGCTTCTCTAGGAGTGAAGATGAGTCCTGTGTATATGTCAAGGCTAGTGGGAGTATAGTCACTTTCCTGGTGCTGTATGTTGATGACATACTGCTCATGGGAAACGACATTCCGACCTTGCAGAATGTTAAGGCTTGGCTCAGGAAGTGTTTCGCCATGAAAGACCTAGGGGAAGCTGCTTATATTCTCGGGATAAGAATACTTAGAGATAGAAAGAGAAAATTGATAGGCCTAAGCCAGTGTACATATTTGGAAAAGGTGTTAAAGAGGTTTAACATGGAAAGTTTCAAAAGGGGAGAGTTACCAATCCTAAGTGGTGTTAAATTGAGTAAGACTCAAAGTCCGAGTACCGATTAGGAAATAGTTGAAATGAGTCTGGTACCTTATGCTTCGGCAGTAGGATCGATCATGTATGCTATGACATGTACTCGTCCCAACATATCCTATGCACTAAGCATGGTTAGTCGGTACCAAGGAAATCCTAGAAAAGCACATTGGATTGCAGTCAAGAACATACTCAAGTATCTGCGATGGACAAAGAATATGGTATTAGTCCTTGGTGGCAGTGATGAGTTAAAAGTGAGTGGATATACAGATGCCGGTTTCCAGACAGATAGGGATAGTGGACGGTCCCAGTCGGGCTGGGTATTTCTTTTGAACGGTGGAGAGGTCACTTGGAAAAGTTCCAAGCAGGAAACGGTGGCTGATTCAACGTGCGAATCAGAGTACATCGCAGCGAGTGAAGCGTCTAAGGAGGCGGCTTGGCTGAAGAATTTCATCGGGGATCTTTGAGTTGTCTCGAGCATTCAGGAGCCGGTGGAACTTTTCTGCGATAATGAAGGAGCGGTCGCCTTGGCAAAGGAACCGCGAGACCATGGAAAGTCCAGGCATATCGAAAGAAAGTACCACTACATTCGACATCAAATAGAAGAAGGGCACTTACTGGTTAAGCGAGTATCATCCGAGGACAATCCTGCAGATCCTTTGACTAAGGCTCTGAATAGGATCAAGCACAATCAGCATGCTCAGAGCATTGGATTGAAGGATGATGTTAGTTTTAGTAATTAGATAGATTAGAAACTTGTAACAGTATAAATGTAATTGACTCTGTGATTTTATAATAGAGATTTATAAATGAGTATTGCTACTGCCTTTGTCAATTGTTTATTTATGTGTTTCTATATTTGCATGTTTAACTTCCTTAATAATTAGATTATTTAGGACTCCACAGTCGATCATACTGTTAGGAAGTAAGTATGAACTAAGACTGTCATGAATTGGTTGCAGACTGTCTAAAGAGTTAGACATTGCAGTAAGACTGCTGCAACGTTCATGAGTACTTAGAAATAGAGATTTGAGTATTGGATAAACCCGCCCTTAACAGATTGCTTCATGGATTATATCACGAGCAATGTTAAGACGATAACATCCGGTGATCTTTAAGTGGAGAGATATGATCTATTATTTGCGATACAAGTGCTTATTGACAATACGAAATCGTGCCAGTAACTCGGTGCTATAAAACGCATTGTTGCCCAGATACCGAAATCCATTCAGGATTTCGATTCAGCAACTCAAGTAGCTCCTGAAGACTATTGTACTTAAACATTCTACTATAAAGACTGAAGACTGAAGTTAAAGATAAGACAAAATCGATAAGCAGTTCCAGTTATAGGAAATGATTAGACTAGATCAGGCGTGGCCTTTTAGGAGCATGTCGGTTGTACTATTAGCATTTTTATATAGATAAGCCGCCCTAGTCTGACATTGTATTATTTTAATATTTAGAACCTTACTGTCTGAAGAGAGACGTGTTGTCTGCTCTTCAGTCCTAAGGATATTATCCAGAGGTCTTCCATTAGTCTATAAAAGGGAGACCAAGTCTTCATTCAGTCTTATGTGTTTTGAGAGACGATTTGTAACACTTTGATATATATATATATATATATATATATATATATATATATATATATATATATATATATATATATATATATATATATATATATATATATATATATATCCTCTCATTCCATCAAATCTCTTGTTGTTCATATCAGTTCTTTCCTTGTTCTTACATTTCTTGAACTTTAATCTTCCTGTCTTTACGTTTCAAGTTAATTAACTTGTAACACCCAGTTTCTTATCTCTGGATTACATCATAATCACTCAAAAATTGACACAGTGATCATGGTATAATCAAGATTAAGCAACAAAAATACAAGTAGAAATCAAAGAACAAATACTTTTAAACAACAGGTCCCAAAAACTGGTTTACAAAAGACCGTTTACAAAACTATACAAAAAGTGTATTCAGGTTTAAACAGTTCAAGTCTAGTCCCATATCTATGCAATTATCCCTCTGCTATCTTCTTACCCCTGTCACCTATAACACAAACCATATAACTACTTTTATGAGCTAATTAAGCTCAGTGAGGAAATATATCAGGGTTTAGAAATCAATCTAATAGTTATCAAAATTTCCACAATTTAAATCACAGATCTCTGTTTCAATGACTATCTCAGTCATTGAACGTATTCAACCAAGTTAAGCAATCACATCAACAAGAAATTCTCGATCTTGTTTAAGTCAGGTTAATTGGTTATCTCAACCAATTAAGATGTACAATAAGTCAATTTTGTTATAATCAAACTATTTATAATGAATTATAACTACTCACCTGATGTCTGATCAGTCCGTGGTCCACCCGTGCCTCGTGTATCTCCTTCCCTCCTATGTGTATCTGCTCAAAATGACATCACATATCATACTTCAACATTCTCAAAACAATATAACCATATCTAACTCATTAGATCAAGAATCAATAGCTAATGAGGTTCACAACTATAAACATCACATGCTATGATTTCAAAAATTCCAATATTTGCGGTTTTTAAACAAACCAACCGTTAAAACTCCACAACATCACATCAAGGACTCCATATTGCTTATAATAACAATCTACTAACAACACATGAGCTAATTTAAAGCATATTTTCGAGTTCAAGAATCTAGGGTTTAAGAATCTAGGGTTTAAAACCCTAAAACCACAAATCACTAACCTCAAAACTAACATTTAGACTCTCATAGACTTGCTACACTACTAATTGAACTCTAACTTCATCAATTTTGCAGGTGGTCATCGAGACCACAAAGAAATCACTCCAACACAAGGTATTTCACGGTTGAAACAAAGCCAAACTCAAGGGAAGTTACCTTTCAAGCTCCAATAGCAAACCCTTAGCTTCAATTCACGAATAAACGGCCTTAATTTCGACTTAGATGGTTAGAAATCGAGTTCTAGGGTTTGGAAGGAGTTTTGGGTCGGATGTGGTTTAAACCAAATGAAAGAAAATTTTACAATTTAAAGTGCCCTGCACCCGTAACCCGACCCGGGTTGTCAGACCCGCCCCGGGTTTTGCTCGGACCCGACCCGGGCTGTGAAACCCGCCCCGGGTTTTGTTACGCAACTTCTCGTTTTGGTTTTTGGTGCAGCACGACCCGGCCTGCTTGACCCGACCCGGGTTCCCTTCGAACACGCCCCGGGTTTCTAAACTCGACCCGGGTTTACTTGATTTCCATTTCCTTTGTTTCTTTTATCTCTTTTAACATCCTACTTTTCTTTGATTAACTTTTAAACATCGTAACTCACGTTTTAACTCATCTAATCTCGTATAAATATATATTTAACATAATTATTCCATAATTTAAAATTAAGGTATTACAAATTCTTACCCCCTTTAGAAGATTCCGTCCTCGGAATCTCTTGAAATAAAAAGGGATATTTTGACCGCATCTCTTCTTCAGCTTCCCAAGTGACATCTGTTCCTCTATGATGTCGCCATTGTACCTTGACCACGCCAATCTCTTTATTTCGCAACTTTTTGATCTTTTTGTCTAGAATTCTTTCTGGCATCTCTTGATATCTCAATTTCTCGTCTAACTGAACTCCGGCCAAAGGTATTTGTATAGCTTTATCATGTAATGTTTTTCTAAGGTGTGACACATGGAACATATTGTGAATACCTCGTAACTCATCAGGAAGTTCAAGTTTGTATGCAACTGCTCCAATCCTTTCCAAGACTTGAAAGGGTCCGATAAATCTCGGGCTCAACTTCCCTCTTTTACCAAAACGAATTACTCCTTTCCACGGGGACACTTTTAACATCACCATGTCTCCAACTTGGAACTCTAATGGCTTTCTTCTCTTGCCTGCATATTGTTTTTGGCGGTTTTGAGCTACTCGCATATGCTCACGAATGCTTTGTATCTTTTCTTCAGTTTCAGCTACAATTTCTGGTCCCGCCAATGGTTTCTCTCCCATCTCTGTCCAGCAAGTTGGTGTTCGACACGGTGCACCATATAAAGCTTCAAAAGGTGCCATCTGTATGCTGGAATGATAGGTGTTGTTATATGTAAATTCGGCTAAAGGTAGATGATCGTCCCAACTACCTCCAAAATCAATCACCGAAGCTCTAAGCATATCTTCTAACGTCTGAATAGTTCTCTCGGTTTGACCATCAGTCTGCGGATGATAAGCCGTACTCATTAAGGCTTTAGTTCCCAAATGTTTTTGAAAACTTTGCCAAAAAAGAGAAGTAAAACGACTGTCACGATCGGAGACTATAGAGGTAGGTACTCCGTGTCGTTTCATCACCTCTCTAACATAGATCTCTGCTAATTTGGACGCTTGGTAATCTTCTCGTATGAGAATAAACTGTGCTGATTTAGTCAACCTATCAACAATTACCCATATTGAATCGAACCCTCGTGGAGTTCGGGGTAATTTGGTGATAAAGTCCATAGAAATCTCATCCCACTTTTTCTTCGGTACAGGTAGTGGTTGAACTAACCCGTATGGTCTCTGATGATTTGCTTTGACTTGTAAACAAGTCACACACTTCTCCACATATCTCCCAACGTCGCGTTTCATTCCCGGCCACCAGTAAAATGGCTTTAAACTTCTATACATCTTTGTACTACCTGGATGGATTGAATATCGTGTACAATGTGCATCTTCAAGTAACAGCTGTCTTGTGTCTCCGTGTTTTGGGACCCACACTCGTCCCTGAAAAGTTTTTACTCCTTGTGCATTTTCAACTAGTTTATCTACATAGCCAACCATTCTCTCACTCTTCATGTCATTGGCTTCTCTCTGGGCACGTTGAATCATTTCTGGTAATTTACTAACCACTCCCATTCGAGCTGAAACGATTCGAATAGGCGGTTCTTTTCGGCTTAATGCATCTGCCACTACATTTGCTTTACCAGGATGGTAAAGTATTTCACACTCATAATCTTTCAAAAGATCCATCCATCTTCGTTGTCTCATATTCAGCTCTTTTTGATCAAACAGATATTTTAAACTCTTATGATCTGAATATATCTGGAACTTCACACCATAAAGGTAATGTCGCCAGATTTTTAGTGCAAAAACAATGGCGGCTAACTCCAAATCATGTACTGGATAAGTTTGCTCATGAGGCTTCAGCTGTCGAGACGAATATGCAATTACTCGTCCCCTTGGCATTAATACACATCCAAGACCGATCTGTGAAGCATCGGTAAAAAGGACAAAGTCTTCCACACCTTGAGGTAAAGCTAACACCGGAGCTTCGCATAATGTCTGTCTCGGTTTTTCAAAAGCTTCTTGTTGTGCTTCAGCCCAGACAAACTTCTCTGTCTTTCTGGTCAGCTTTGTTAAGGGCAAGGCAATACTCGAAAATTTCTCAATAAATCATCGGTAATAGCCAGCTAGTCCCAAAAAGCTCCGAACCTCAGTCGGATTTTTGGGTGGTGCCCAACTCATCACTGCTTCTATCTTGGCAGGGTCCACTTTAACTCCTTCTCTATTTATCACATGACCAAGAAACTGGATCTCTTGCATCCAAAACTCGCACTTCGAAAATTTTGCATACAATTTTTCTTTACGAAGAAGATTTAAAATCTACTGTAAATGTTGTTTATGCTCCTCCCGGCTCTTGGAATAAATTAAAATATCGTCAATAAACACTATTACGAACTTGTCTAAAAATGGATGACAAGCTCGATTCATCAGATCCATAAAAGCCGCCGGGGCATTCGTCAAACCGAACGGCATTACTAAAAACTCATAATGACCGTACCGGGTGCGAAATGCTGTCTTCGGGACGTCAGATTCTCTTACTCTTAGCTGATGATATCCCGATCTCAAATCAATTATTGAAAAATATACCGCTCCTTCCAATTGATCGAACAAATCGTCTATTCTCGGTAAGGGATAACGATTCTTCACAGTAATTTTGTTTAACTCGCGATAGTCTATGCACATACGCATAGAACCATCCTTCTTTCGAACAAACAGTATCGGCGCACCCCACGGAGACGAGCTCGGACGAATAAAATCGCGATCCAAAAGTTCTTGTAATTGTTTCTTTAACTCCTCCATCTCGGACGGCGCCAACCGATAGGGTGCTCGAGCTATCGGTTTCGCTCCAGGAACTAAATCAATAACAAAATCCAATTGACGATTTGGCGGTAGGCCCGGAAGATCGTCAGGAAAAACGTCAGCAAAATCTCTCACTATCTCAACATCCTTCACAGCGTGATGTTCGGTTTCAATTGGGGCAACATGTGCCATAAACAAAAGAGCACCTCTTTCGGTATACCTTCGCGCTCTTGCGAAAGATACAACCGGAATATGTTGAAAGCGACGTTCGCCTCGTATTAACGTCTGAGACCCGCTTGGAGTTCTCACAGAAATAATCTTTCCGTGACAATCCATATTTGCCCTATTATTATCTAACCAGTCCATTCCAACTATTACATCAAACGCACGAGTAGTCATCGGCTTCAAATCAATAAGGAAAGAAATCCCATTGATTTCAAGCCGACAATTTGTATACTGAGTATTCACTATAACATCTCTCCCGTCAGCAATATCAACTATTAAACTCTCACTCATTTTAGACACCGGTACATTAATTCGAGACGCGAAAGGTACAGATATGAAAGAAATTGATGCACCAGAGTCAAACACCATACGAGCTCGAAGAGAGTTCAGGCTAAAAATACCTGTAATGTAATCACATCTGGTGGCTCTCTAGCCTCCTCCACGGTCATCTAGAAAGCTCGAGTTCTAACATTTCCACCGCCTCTATCTCGTCTATCGCCCCGATTATCACCTCGTCCCGCCCTCGGAGTCTCACGACGTGAATCAGTTCTCGGCTTTGGGCAATCCGGGCGAATATGACCACTTTCCCCACAATTGAAACACACACGATTTTTCTCCAAACAATCTCGAGCCATATGCCCTGTCTTCCCGCATTGATAACACATAAGAGACGGGGTACTCGTATCACAATTTCCAGCATGTTTTCGACGGCATTTATCACACCACTTGTTCTCAGTTTTTCTTGGATCACCTCGATATTGATAACTCGGAACTGGCTGCTTTTGAGAACTACCCTCGAGTCTTCCTTCCCATTTCCTCTTCTAGCCTCCACTTCCTTGGTCCCCCTTCCTTTCACTATCTTGCCTTCGCAGTTCCTTTTCTCGAGATTTAGCTGCCTCAACGATCTGCTGATAAGTTGTAAAACTGGAACTCTGTAAAAACTCTCGTATCTGGGTCCTCAGTCCCCACAGATACCTATCAATCTTCCTTTCTTCAGTATCCACCTGATGAGCAGCAAATCTGGCTTTTTCGTTGAACTTTGTTGTATACTCCTGTACTGACCGCGTTCCCTGCTGCAATCTCAAAAAATCTTCTTCCAAACTTTTCATTGCAGTATTTGAACAATACTCCTTCATAAACTTCATTTTGAACTCCTCCCAAGTTGGTTCTGGTTCCAATCCTTTCTCTATATCAAGGTTTATGTTCTCCCACCAGAATTGAGCATCTTTGTGTAAACAATTAGTAGCATACTCAACTTTATCTTTCTCCGCACACTTACTCGTACGAAAAACTTTCTTAATATGTGTCAACCAATTTCGTGCAATAACAGGATCATCAGTACCGAAGACATCATTCGGTTTGCATTTGCGGAACGTCTCATAACTGCAACCCTTTGGTTCGCCCGACCCTCCGATTTCAGTGGGTATAATAACCGGCTCTCTCTGTCTCTCCCCAACCACAGGTGTGATAGGAGGTCGATCTCGATCATCTCTATTCATCACCTCCGTCTGAGGTCTCACTAGGGTAGGCAATAAACTTTTAACTGCTTTTGCTACCTCTGCAGCAATCAACTCTTGTAGTGATGTGGTTAACTCAGGCGGTCTCTCACCTTCAGACTGGCACCCCAGTCTTTGATCTTGTGACCCCGAATGCTCATCTCGGTGATCACCTCCCTCTTTCTCCTTTCCAGAACTCATAATGAGGCTGAAAAGAAATTTAACTCGTTATAATCTCGTTTATCTCAATACTCGTTTCGTATCACATATCTCATCAAAATTCTCGAAATAACACACATACTCATAATGTGTGTCTTAAAGGATGATTGCATAAGGACAAGATGGGACTTCTCTTTAATAGTTTGAGTTTAGAGTTTACTCTTTAAAGTCTAATTCACTCAAACCCTTGCTCTGATACCAACTTGTAACACCCAGTTTCTTATCTCTGGATTACATCATAATCACTCAAAAATTGACACAGTGATCATGGTATAATCAAGATTAAGCAACAAAAGTACAAGTAGAAATCAAAGAACAAATACTTTTAAACAACATGTCCCAAAAACTGGTTTACAAAAGACCGTTTACAAAACTATACAAAAAGTGTATTCAGGTTTACAAACAGTTCAAGTCTAGTCCCATATCCATGCAATTATCCCTCTGCTATCTTCTTACCCCTGTCACCTATAACACAAACCATATAACTACTTTTATGAGCTAATTAAGCTCAGTGAGGAAATATATCAGGGTTTAGAAATCAATCTAATAGTTATCAAAATTTCCACAATTTAAATCACAGATCTCTGTTTCAATGACTATCTCAGTCATTGAATGTATTCAACCAAGTTAAGCAATCACATCAACAAGAAATTCTCAATCTTGTTTAAGTCAGGTTAATTGGTTATCTCAACCAATTAAGATGTACAATAAGTCAATTTAGTTATAATCAAACTATTTATAATGAATTATAACTACTCACCTGATGTCTGATCAGTCCGTGGTCCACCCGTGCCTCGTGTATCTCCTTCCCTCCTATGTGTATCTGCTCAAAATGACATCACATATCATACTTCAACATTCTCAAAACAATATAACCATATCTAACTCATTAGATCAAGAATCAATAGCTAATGAGGTTCACAACTATAAACATCACATGCTATGATTTCAAAAATTCCAATATTTGCGGTTTTTAAACAAACCAACCGTTAAAACTCCACAACATCACATCAAGGACTCCATATTGCTTATAATAACAATCTACTAACAACACATGAGCTAATTTAAAGCATATTTTCGAGTTCAAGAATCTAGGGTTTAAAACCCTAAAACCACAAATCACTAACCTCAAAACTAACATTTAGACTCTCATAGACTTGCTACACTACTAATTGAACTCTAACTTCATCAATTTTGCAGGTGGTCATCGAGACCACAAAGAAATCACTCCAACACAAGGTATTTCACGGTTGAAACAAAGCCAAACTCAAGGGAAGTTACCTTTCAAGCTCCAATAGCAAACCCTTAGCTTCAATTCACGAATAAACGGCCTTAATTTCGACTTAGATGGTTAGAAATCGAGTTCTAGGGTTTGGAAGGAGTTTTGGGTCGGATGTGGTTTAAACCAAATGAAAGAAAATTTTACAATTTAAAGTGCCCTGCACCCGTAACCCGACCCGGGCTGTCAGACCCGCCCCGGGTTTTTGTCGGACCCGACCCGGGCTGTGAAACCCGCCCCGGGTTTTGTTACGCAACTTCTCGTTTTGGTTTTTGGTGCAGCACGACCCGGCCTGCTTGACCCGACCCGGGTTCCCTTCGAACACGCCCCGGGTTTCTAAACTCGACCCGGGTTTACTTGATTTCCATTTCCTTTGTTTCTTTTATCTCTTTTAACATCCTACTTTTCTTTGATTAACTTTTAAACATCGTAACTCACGTTTTAACTCATCTAATCTCGTATAAATATATATTTAACATAATTATTCCATAATTTAAAATTAAGTTATTACATAACTGTTTGTGTATTCTATTATTGTTGAGCTATTTAAGATCTAATCTAAGTATCCATCTTACCTTGATCATTCTGTAATCCATTCAAGTCTTCGGACTTGTCCAACTTCCGAATTCCTTCAGATTTCGAAACTCTATCTTTCATTTCCGCATTTACTTAGATTTTGGCGACAACAATATATATATGGGTTTTGTAATGAGAATTGGGACACGGGAAATTACATTCCTTTATGGTATCAGAGCATCCCATTCATCTTCCCTAACCCTATTTTTTTTCGGCCGCCCCCTCCTGCTCCGGCTACCTCTCCCTTCTCTTCTCCATCTCCTCCTGACTTGTTTCTCAATGGCTATCCACCCCGCCCTTACTGTTACCAATATTCACAATTTTATCCCTATTAAACTAGAGATGGAGAATAGTTCCTACACCACCTGGTTGGAACTTTTCAAGATTCATTGTCAAGCCTTTGAAGTCATCGACTTCATCATCCCACCCATACTCGCTGCCCCTCTGTCCGACAAGGACAAAAAGAAAGACAAATCGCCGATAGACCCCAAACTCCACTCCCGTCTCGATGCCCTTGTGCTCCAGTGGATCTATGGCACTATCTCCCATGACCTTCTCCACACTATTCTCACTCCCGATTCCACCGCCGCCAAAGCTTGGGCAGCCCTCGCCAACATCTACCAAGACAACAAAAATTCTCGTGCCGTCTATTTGGAGCAAAAACTGACCGCCACCCGTTTGGACAGTTTCTATGACATCACGTCTTATTGTCAAGCCATGAAATTACTTGCTAACCAACTTGCTAATGTGGGGGCCCTGTCTCAAATAAATGCCTGGTCCTACAACTGATTGTCGGTCTCTCCGAGCAATACGATGCGATTGCCATGATGATACAACAATCCGATCCTCTACCCGATTTCTATGATGTTCGGTCCAAGCTTATTATGGAGGAAACCAGAAAGTCAAATCAAGCTTCTCACACTACTCTGCTCTCCACTACCACCCCGGAAACCACACCTTCCCCACAATTGCGTGCCGAAAATGGCCGGGGTTGTGGCAACTCCAACAATCGGGGGCGTGGACATGGTCAGGGACGGGGCGGCAATGGACGGGGTCGTGGCTCACACAACACAAAACGGGCAGAATCAAACCAATCAACACTGGACCTATGCTTCTAACTGTGGTCCCCCGTCTCCATGGAATGGATGGCATCAACAGCAGTTCTTCCAAGGTACCTCCTGGCCAACATCTTCACAGCAACTTCCATACGGACAGCGCCCCCCATGGGCTGTCCCACCTTGTCCTTATTCGACGCTGCCCCAGTCTACACCACCATGGCCTTCAGCTCATCAAGCATACACTGGTATTCTTGGTTCCCGCCCTCCCTCCTCTTATGACAACTACAGCATTGGCCACACTCCTACGGACATTGACCAGGCGTTACACACCATGTCCTTAACTCCACCGGACAACAAATGGTACATGGATACTGGAGCCACCTCTCACATGACCAACAACTCAGGCACTCTCTTGTCTTTTTCTAGCTATAAATCATTAAATGATATCACAGTTGGTGACGGTTCAAGAATCCCCATACACGGATCTGGCCATACCGTTCTAAAACCCCCTCTATCGCCTCTCAAGCTTACTAACATTCTCTACTCCCCTCGTCTTATCAAAAATTTATTATCTGTTCGTCGATTCACAACTGACAACCACGTATCTGTTAAATTTGACCTTTTTGGTTTTCTTGTGAAGGACTACCCAACGCGGACACCGATCCTCCAATTTAACAGCACCAGAGATCTTTACCCGCTTCATACGTCCTCACCTCAAGCCGTTGCTCCCCTTGATTTTTCCGCTATCTCTTAACATGTCTGGCACCAACATCTAGGACACCCGGGACCAGATTTACTTAGTCATTTAAAGAAAAACAATGTTATCAATTCTAAAAGTACTTCCAAGTTTTCTTGTTGTCATTTTTTTATTTTTGGCAAACAAATAAAAATGCCGTTTTACAGTTCTATGTCTTCTACTTTTCTGCCTTTTGACATCATTCACAGTGACTTATGGACATCCCCCATACAATCTACCAGTGGCCATAAATATTATATCTTACACTTAGATGACTACACAAATTTTTTGTGGACTTACCCCTTAATCCGCAAATCTGATGTCTACGACATTTTTACCCAATTCTCCACCCTCATCTCAACTCAATTTGAACGCAAAATTAAAACCTTTCGATGTGATAATGGATCCGAACACAACAATGTCCATTTTCACAATTTTTGCAAAAAAAAATGGTATGATGTTTCGTTTTTTGTGCCCACATACCTCCTCTCAAAACGGGAAGGCCGAACACAAAAATTCGTTCTATTAACAATATCATTCGGACCCTACTCTCCCACTCCTCTGTCCCCCCTCATTTTGGCATCATGCCTTGCAAATGGCCACATATCTCCTTAACATCCTCCCTGCCAAGACCAAAAATTATCTCACCTCCACATCTCTTCTATATAGCAAACACCCATCATACAATCACTTACGTACCTTTGGATGTCTTTGCTTCCCTCTCACTCCTTATTCGTCCGTTAACAAACTCGAAAACAGATCCTCCCCGTGTGTTTTCCTCGGGTACGCCTCTAACCACCGGGGTTACAAATGCTACAACCTCTCTACCCGCAAAATTAACATCTCATGCCACGTTGTTTTTGACGAAACCGTTTTCTCTTTTAAATCATCATCCACACCCACTCCTTCTTACTCTTTCCTCCAGTCCGACCCACACCCTTCATTGTGGTCTTCGGCTGCTCCACCTGTCACACCTACCTCCTCACTGCTGGCCGACAATAGGCCTGCTACCCCCTCCCGTCCACCTCTCATATAGACTTATTCCCGACGGCCAAAACTGACCCACCAATCCGCTGATCAGCAGCCTCCTGTCTCACCTCCACCTACTACATTCGAAACAGCCCCCAACCCCTACCACCTCCTCCTTCCCGGACTATACGCACCCGTTCCATGTTCGACATCTCTAAGCCAACCCGTCAGCTCAACCTCCACACAAACACATCTCCAGAACCCATTCCTAAAACTCCCGTTGCTGCCCTCTCTAGCCCAACCTGAAACCAAGCCATGCGTGATGAATTTAATGCCATTATTGTTAATGAGACTTGGGAATTTGTACCTCGTCAACCTAACATGAATGTAATTAGTTGCATGTGGATTTTCAAGCACAAACTAACCTCTAACGGTCACCTTAAGCGGTACAAGGCCCGTCTTGTTTGTGATGGCAGGTCTCAACAGGTTGGTGTTGACTGTGGCGACACTTTTAGTTTAGTTGTCAAACCGGCTACTATACGGATTGTGCTCACACTAGCGTTGGCCCACTCTTGGCCAATCCATCAACTGGACGTCTATAATGCTTTCCTTCATGGCAACCTCATGGAAACCGTCTACATGCATCAACCTTATGGTTTTCGGGATCCTTCTCACCCGGACCACGTGTATCGCCTGAGAAAGTCCCTCAGTCCGTGACTACGTTTTTCCGTTGGTTGAGATCCCGGCATGGTACCAACGCTTCATTGATTTTGTGTCTTCAATAGGCTTCAATCATAGTCAATGTGATCATTCCTTGTTCATTTACCGAAAAGGCGATGACATGGCATTCATCCTTCTATATGTTGACGACATTCTCCTAATCACATCGTCTGACACCCTTCGGTCGACTATCATGCGACAACTTGCACAAGAATTTGCAATGAAAGACCTTGGTCGCCTGAGTCATTTTCTCAGCATCTCCGTCACTCATAACCCGGATGGTCTTTTCCTCTATCAACAGAAATACGCTTCTGACATTATAGAGCGTGCCGGTCTATCGTCATGCAAACCAGCCCACACACCCGTTGATGTTAATGGAAAATTGAGTGCAACTGCCGGCGACCTCATGGACGATCCAACCCTCTATCGTAGCTTGGCCGGGGCTCTACAGTATTTAACATTCACCCACCCGGACATCACTTATGCTGTTCAGCAGGTTTGCATGTTTATGCACACCCTCGAACTCCCGATTTCAATGCTTTGAAGAGAATCCCTACGTTACGTCCAAGGCACTCTCTCCTTCGGGTTACATATGACACGACCCACTTCCATGTCCCTCGTCGGCTACACGGATGCCGATTGGGCCGGTTGTCCCGACACACGCCGATCCATGTCCAAGTATTGTCTCTACCTTGGTGATAACCTCATCTCATGGTCTTCCAAATGACAAACCACAATTTCAAGGTCTAGTGCGGAAGCCGAATACCGGGGGGTAGCTAACATTGTCTCCGAGCTGTGCTGGGTTCGAAACTTGCTCCTTGAACTTCATCACCCCCCGCTTAAAGCTTCCATCGTGTACTGTGACAACGTTAGTGCTATTTATCAGTCTGGTAATCCCATCCAACACTAGCAGACTAAACATTTTGAAATTGACATTCATTTCGTTAGGGAGAAAGTTTGTCGAGGTCAAGTTCGCATTTTACGTGTCTCCTCCCAGTTTCAGATCGCCAACATCTTTACCAAAGGGCTGCCTCGTGTTCTATTCGAAGACTTTCGGTCCAGTCTTAACCTCCGCTCTCCTCCGGCTATGACTGCGGGGGTGCAATAGATATATACGATTTATAGCATGTATATCCGATAGAATCATTCAAAATATTGTTTAGATTTTGTAGATTATCTTGCCTATCTTATAGGCAAACCCTTTGTATTTATACGAGTTTTGTAATGAGAATTGGGACATGGGAAATTACATTCCTTTAGTTACATTAGCTCCAAGAGTTGTCGATTTCTACCTTCCAAATTCCGACTTCTTCATCTAGTCTTCAAAGGTTGTAGACTAAACTCCTCCTTAGTTATTTTTATTATTTGCATGTATGTATATATTGATCTGTGGTAGGTGTGACTTGTCATGTTGTTCAAATTTTAAAGCTTTCGTTGTAAACTCTTGGATTTTGAAAATCGATAAAATGAACAAAACCAAACATCGGCATGATTCTAAGTTTAAAAATGGTTTTCTCATGATTTATTCGGTATTGTCAAAACTGTATTGGACAACTTGCTATCATATCTTGTAAAATTCATAATAAATCATAAAAAAGTCGTTCAAGAGCGAGACGGGTTCCGTTAGAATGCTAGGAGGGTCTAGTTTCGTTCATATTTAGACCTCAAAGCCTGGTTTCAACCCTAAAAGGGGTTAATAGTGCAAATTGTTCAGGGCTTTCAAGCGGAACAAAACTAGCCAACTTGTTATTGTTAACCTATAAAATTCATGTAGAATAGTAGAAAAATCAGAAAATTACAAGCTTAGTGACATTAAAAATATATGAAGTAATACTAAGCTTTATCTTTAAATTTTAACGAATAAATCTAGACTTAAGTGAGTCAAATCAGTTACGTAACAACTATTGGTCCTAGGACCAGAAAGTACAATTGGTTAAATATGAATGAAATAAGTATGAATGCTTTTTTATGATCCAAAAGTGATGAGCTATAGTTTGTGGTTGATATATGGTAGATTGTACCTACTTGTTTTTGGTCCGCTAAAGGACTTATCAGGTGAGTATCACTACTCTATACATGATGTTATGTGATTATGTGTGTATCTACTTATATGAGATGTTATGAAAGTTACTTAGCCTCCTTGTGGGGATATGTTTATGATACTTATTTGTGATGTAAGATTCAATATACCTTTTTGTGAGGTAAGGTTCAAGATACCTCTTTGTGAGGTAAGACTTTATGATACTTAAAGTTTACATGCTAGACTTCATGCCTAACATGATGATAAAATGGATTGTGTAGATGTGTGTGTGCTAACTAAGTTTTTCGCTTACCCATTGATATTAACACTTTCCAGGTCCTTCAAGGGTAATTAAAGGAAATGACCCGGCTTAACACTACGTGTTTCCTCCAATCTTGTTTTAGAATTATTATGTCAAGACTCCGCTACTTACATTTTAATGATGTTTATGACTTCATATTATGATTAACACCGAACGATTACTAAAATGTTTATTCAAGTTAATAAAAGTTTTGTTGGGTTTAATGACAGGTTTTGATTGAGAAAATTTTATTTACTATAATTATTTATATTTAAAAAGAAAAAATAGGTATTACAAAAAACTAAAATTTTTATTTAAAATAAGAAATACATGACAACAAATTAAAACTTAAACACTTTATGTATGTATGTATGTGTGTAGTGTGGTGTGGCAAATGAAGATAATAAACGGTAAAAGCTTACCACATGCTATAAAATTATCATGTCATGCCATGGGGTAGGGTGATGTTTGCCATGCCATCTCACTATTTGACACACCTCCAGCCTAAGTCTCTACATAATAATATATGTGAAAAGGAGGTTACACATTGTGAAAAGTGCAATCGGGAGAAAGAATAAGAAAGGGACAAATAGCGTCACTTTGGGCCACCAACATGAAGTCGATCATAAAAGGACAATAATCATTTTCTACATTTTGACATTGGTATGGAGAACAAGTTGGAGCAAATAGGTAACACGAATTAGATTTTCTTCTTAGTATTTCATATTCACAAAAGCTTATAAGGCACATACACCATCTATACAGAATTATACCTCCATGAAAACTATTGCTATCTATTCTTCCTTAAAATAGCCACAATTATTTTTGTCATATATTTTATTTTGCCACTAGAAGTCATAAACGGTATTTACATCATAAACTTTTTAGATCGTAACAAAAACTAAATGTTGTAAAAAAAAAGACGTGCACACAAGAATAGATGAAATTAAATGCCACGGATTTTGAAACGAAGTAGATAAAATAGTTGTGACTTTTTGTCACCAAAATAAATATCTATTTACGTATCATATATATACATATATGATATATACATTCATGTAGACATATAAAAGAATTAGATAAAATAAAAGACCACAAGTTTAAACTAAGTAATACCAAAAATATACTATATGGAGTGGGATGAATATTAATTAAATTACTTTTTTAAGATAGTTATCTTAACAAGGCAATTTAATTAATATTCAACTCATTTCAAACATCATATAAATTATAGAAATTACAATGTTAATATGTTATTTAATTTATATTTTTAAAAAAGAAAAAAAAAATCAAACGATTAGAAGGAATCACATTCTCAATCAACCAAACATCTTTCTTTTGATTATTTATTACAAGGTTCTATTTTATTTTAGTTTTGAACACCACATATCAAAAGTCACATTATTTATCCTATAAAATTACATAATACAATTATTTTGAAAGTATGAGAAGGGGTTTTGGTCATGTGAATTGTGAAAGGTGTAGTAGGGTCACGGGCGTGGCAGGGTGCCAGAGGCAACGGCAGAAGCCGAGTAAGGACGTAGGGAAAAATAGGGGTTTTAGGTGATTTGGAGGAAATTTTGGTCCCTTTTCCCCTTTCCTTTACTGCATATATAGCCGCCACACCGCTAAGCTCTCTTCATTCCTTCATTCTTTCCTTCTTTCAACCCTATCATCTTCTTTACATTCTAACACATTTTTCATCCCTTCAACGTATCTCTTGTATTGCCGACGCATTTATAGTGTGTGTGGGTTCTCTGTAAAAGGGTAATGTTCAATTTCTTTCAACTCTTTTGGGTTTTGGGTTTTGGGTTTTTCTCCTTGTTGTTGCTGCCGCTGTTTTCTGGTTTTGTAAATCTCTTTCAGGTGGCGGCTTAATATACACGGAGAATAAAATGATGTAATGAGCAGGCTAAAAACAGGGGAACCGGTTGATTATTGTTCTGATTCTTTAAAATTTCTGTTGGTTCTTCTCGTTGTTGTTTCTGGTGGCGTTTGTGGGTCTATTGATCTATTTCTGCGGTAATGGTTTAATGCATGTAGAAAAAACCCGGTGTACCGAGAAGGAGGAAAAACAGGGGAACCGTTTTATTGTTGTTGTATTTGTTTTAAAATTACTGTGCGTCTTTGTGTTGCTGTCGCTGATGTTCTTGGGTTTCATTTCTGTGTATCAAGTAATGGCTTAATGGTGTAATGGGGGAAAATGGAAAAACTATTTGGTTGTTATGTCAATTTTCTGGGTCGTTTTCGTACTTGGTTGGGTAATCTGTTTTTTGTTCTAACTTTTAGCAGGGAAAGCTCGAAAAGAAGGGATGAAGTATGTTCTTGTGACTGGGGGCGTTGTTAGTGGACTCGGAAAAGGAGTGACTGCTAGCAGTATCGGTCTTCTTCTTCAGGCCTGCGGTCTCCGTGTCACTTCCATCAAAATTGGTTTGTACCTGTTTCAATTGTATCCAGTTATGGACTTACGGGAGTCCAGTTTTCCAATTAAAATTGCAACTAAACAAACACAAATTTTAGTCAAATACAGTGTTGATCAAATCCAATCACGTCAATGAGATAATTGATATCTTTACCTTGACGATCTGGCAAGAAAAAGAAGTGTTTGCAAATTTGACTTTACAACGTTGTAACTTTTATGGGCGGGTTGAATAAAAAACTCTCATTGTTTTTTCCCCGGTGGATAAATGGATAACGTAGATTAAATAGAATGATTTTGTTTTTGGTGTCTAGTCATTCTTGTTTAGTTAATTTTTATGAGAAAGAATCGGTCTTTGTGGGTTGGTGTTGTGTTCTCTAGTCTTGTATGTATCTGCCTCCCTGTGGGTATTTTGTTTTTTTTGTTTGAATTAATATTGACTATATTCTGATTTGTAGTTCTAATTAATTAATTAATTTCTGTGCAGATCCATATTTGAATAAAGATGCAGGAACAATGTCTCCTTTCGAGCACGGTGAAGTTTTTGTATTGGACGATGGGGGAGAAGTAAGTAACATCTTGATGCTACAATGTCTCCTTTCTATTACAACATTGTACTTTGAAACATCTACCCAATTATCACTGCTATAATTTAGTAGATTTCTCAAAGTATAACATCCTAATCAGAAAAAATATTGTAAGTATGTTGCAAAGTTGCTAAACTGTGTAGATTTTCAAAGAACAATGTCTTGATAAGAAAAGAATTTGGAAGTAGAATTAGTATTGTAATAGAAATAAATGAAAGCAGGTTGCTATTTCTTGCATTTAGCCCTAAAAGATACACAAGTTTCTGTAGATTTTCATGTTGTGTGGGTTTTATATAATAGAAATAATCAAAAGACATGTCAAATTAATTGATGTATGAGTAGCAAATTGTTAATATCAAGCGGTTGACTGGATTTCTTATTGAAGGTGGATTTGGACCTTGGAAACTATGAGCGGTTTCTGGATGTTAAGTTGACCCGTGATAATAATATCACCACCGGAAAGATTTACCAGGTAACACGGTCAACCATGAATAACCATGAAGATTTTTGTTATGCATATTTGTGTATTGATTTTATGTTACGATTTTTTGTCTGCAGTCTGTCATTGACAAGGAAAGGAAGGGAGATTATCTTGGAAAAACTGTTCAGGTAATAGAAATGAAACAAATAATGTAGATTGGGATCCTTGTATTCTAATTTCTAGCCACCTGGAAGGCAACTGTGTGCCCGATTTATTTAATTTTTTTTTTTTTTTAAATTTCTGTTGTCAGGTTGTTCCCCACATAACGGATGCCATTCAAGATTGGATTGAAAGAGTAGCAGCTATACCAGTAGATGGAAAAGAAGGTCCACCAGATGTTTGTGTCATTGAATTGGGTGGTACCATAGGTAGGCTTTTGTACACAAAAGCTTTAACAAGTGCATTTTGGGTTTTTTAACATTGTTTTCCATGTAGGGGACATTGAATCTATGCCATTCATTGAGGCTCTTGGACAATTCTCTTATCGTGTTGGTACGTGAATATATTCTACTTACCTAATGGGCCCTGTTTTCTTGTAAAGGAAAAGGATTAATTAATTAAACCAAAAAGTTATGCATGCGAATGCAACTCACTTGTTTTGTGATTTTGTCCACCTTTAGGTGCTGGAAACTTTTGCTTAATTCATGTCAGCCTTGTGCCAGTTCTAAATGTTGTAGGGGAGCAAGTGAGTATACATTCAACTGCTCTAGAGTTTCATAAATAATATATATAATTTTTTTTTTTAAATATAATTTATCTTTCGGTTTCAGAAAACAAAACCAACCCAACACAGCGTTCGGGGTTTAAGAAGCTTGGGGTTGACACCAAATATATTAGCTTGCCGCAGCACAACGGTCTTGAATTCTTTATCAAT
Organism: Cichorium intybus; assembly: GCA_023525715.1. Classification (NCBI taxonomy): domain Eukaryota; kingdom Viridiplantae; phylum Streptophyta; class Magnoliopsida; order Asterales; family Asteraceae; genus Cichorium; species Cichorium intybus. Next base: position 71,795,970 of record CM042016.1, on the reverse strand, counting down.
TCTGTTTTGCTTTATGTGATCACAACAACATGTTTGATGTTTGTTGCTTACCTTTTGCCCCCAAATAAGCAGGAATTGGATGTGAATGTGAAGGAGAAACTCTCAAGATTCTGCCATGTTCCGGTACTAGTATATTAGCCTATTAGGCCAGTGTTTGGTATGATGGAATGGAATAGGGCAAGGAATGGAATGGTTCATTCCATTTGTAAATTCCGATTCCATCCTGCCAAACAAACCTATACATTCTTCACCAACTTCTTATTCTCTTTTCACTTTCAGGAAAACAACATACTGACTCTCTACGATGTCCCCAATATATGGCATGTACCTCTACTCTTAAGGGTATGTGATTCTGGCATAAATAATTCCCAAGTCTAATATTGTTTATTTACTATCTCTACTGCTCTTTTCTCTTTAGGACCAGAAGGCTCATGAAGCAATACTAAAGGTTTTCGACCTTCCATGGTACTTACTAGCATTACTTTGTTTCGTTTTATGACTTGGCCTTTTCCCATTAAGTAATAAGAAAAATCAAGTTGGGGAATATTTGTAAAAAAATGTTAGGGAGTTAATAAATAGCTTACCGGATTAAGTCTTGTACAGCATAACACCTAAACCTATGTTGGGAGAATGGACAGCTAGGGCACAATGCTGTGACATGCTGAGTGAGCCGGTAATTTCAAATTAAACAACAGATTTCAAAGTAGAAGTAGTGTTTTTTTTTTTTGCTAATGTTTCTTGGTGTTTTATGTGTACAACAGGTCAGAGTTGCCATGGTTGGAAAGTACACAGGTCTTTCAGATTCTTACCTATCTGTACTAAAGGTAAAAATTACAACACTCTACTTTGAATTATTAACACCATTTTGCTAGAGTGATGTGATTAACACGATTTTACTATGTTTAGGCACTATTGCATGCTTCTGTTGCATGCCGTAGGAAATTAGTGATCAATTGGGTGTCTGCCAGTGACCTTGAAGATGCAACTGCCATAGAAGTTACTATCTTACTCTATCTATCTCTCATCTGTAACAATGCTTTTGAAATTCTTTATTGATGAATGATGGTGGATATTTCTGTTTTCTTACAGAATCCTGATGTTAATAGAGCCGCTTGGAATTCTTTGAAGGTTTGTATGATGTTATGACTGGTGTCTGTCTGTATGTTCATTTCTTCCTACTACATCATTTTACTTCAAAATATCTACCCAGATAGATTATAGCTTCATCGTCCAAATACAAAACAGTTTTCATTATGTTATAAATGGGTAGATTTGTCAATCTTCAATGTCCTGTTATTAAAATATTTGAAAGTAGAATGTTACAGTTTGTAGATTTTTGAAACTATAAAATTGGAGTTCCAGAAATCTGCCTGGTTATAGCAGAGTATCATCCAAATACCAATCGATTTTAGTACTACAATAGGGTATATATATATATATATATATATATATATATATATATATATATATATATATATATATATATATATATATAAGGGTTAATTACGAAAAAAGCATTATATTTTGCTAAAAGTTCGGTTTAACCACCAATTTTTAAAAGATTTGGAAAAAACCACTAATTTTTGGTAAAAAGTTTCATTGAAGCCATTATTACCGGTTCTTCTGGTCATAATGGTTAGAATAAAACATTTTCTAACAATTGGTGGTTTATTAGAACAACTGAAAAATTGATGGTTTAAGCAGAAAAAGTAATGAAATATAGTGTTTTTTCCGTAATTATATAAATTAAAGTGTAAAAATTATCTAGGTCTAATTACGAAAAAAGCACTATATTTTGTAAAAAATTCGGTTTAACCACCAATTTTTAAGATCCGGAAAAACCACCATTTTTGGTAAAAAGTTTCATCGAAGCCACTGTTACCGGCTTCTTCAGGTCATAGTGATCAGGTTGAAATTTTTTCCAAAAATTGGTGGTTTTATTAGAACAAATGAAAAATTGATGGTTAAACTAGAAAAAATGCAAAAATATAGTGTTTTTTTTCGTAATTTGCCCTATATAATAAATAGGGTAGAATGTTAAAATCGGAAAAGGCTTTGTAATAGAAAGAAGTACACGTTTTTTAATAACGAATTGTTGTGATATAGTCGGCGGATGGTGTTCTTGTTCCGGGTGGTTTCGGTGATAGAGGCGTCGAAGGGAAAATCATTGCAGCAAATTATGCGCGCGAGAACAATATCCCGTACCTTGGAATTTGTCTAGGAATGCAAATTGCTGTCATAGAGTATGCCAGATCTATTCTTGGTCTTGAAAATGCAAATAGCACCGAATTCGATCCGAATACAAAAAATCCTTGTGTTATATTTATGCCCGAGGTTTGTCACAAAAAATCGTTCTAAAACCGATCATCTTCTGTATTTCACTCGTATAATTATTATTATTATATAATACGACAGGGCTCAAAAACTCATATGGGTGGTACTATGCGCCTTGGGTCGAGAAGGACATATTTTCAAGTAGCCGACTCTAAAGCTTCACAACTGTAAGTAATATTATACAAACAAACTCAAGTCACTTTACACCTGGGCCCCATTTGTTAATTGTTATGCAGGGATAATGGCCTTGTAATAAACTCAAGGGCATTCATTTCTTTTGCACAGACAATAGATTTGAGAGAGAGTCTCTATCCTTTTTTGGTGGGACAAAAAATTGCAGTTTTTGTCTCACTGACATGGCTCTTGGTTGCAGTCCAGTATTCTGCATAACAAACATTAAGGATGTGGGTTCTTGTTAGCTGACTGGGCATATTTGTATTAGGTACGGTAATCAAAGGTTCATCGATGAGAGACATCGGCATCGATACGAGGTATGGAACTTTTGCTATAGTCGCAATGCATCTCCATTGGGAAAATCTACCAGATTATAATTGGGCACATTTTCAAAGTTTAATCCTCTAATAAGAAAAAATTATGAAAATATCACTGAGAATATGCTGTTCTATTTCGTGCATTCAACTTAATGATTTGAAACTTAAAATTTGAACCAGGTGAACCCGGACATGGTATCACAGCTAGAGAAAGCTGGCATGAGTTTTACAGGAAAAGATGAAAGTGGTCAGCGTATGCAGGTTGTTATTCGGTTTTCATTTTTCTATTCAAGATTTTATTTTAATTTTGATGTTTTTAACTTGCACAGATTGTTGAACTTAATGATCATCCGTACTTCGTCGGTGTTCAGTTTCATCCTGAATTCAAGTCTCGGCCGGGAAAACCTTCTGCGCTTTTCTTAGGTACTAATCTTTTCTAGGGCCATTTTTGATAATGAGGGTTTTGCAATTTTTCTAGAGTTTGTGCATTCCAAAAAGTTGTAGTGTCAAGTGGTGTTGGAAAAATTGTGGAGTTTTGATATCTTAAAATGGTGGTTTGTATTTTAGGGCTTATAGCAGCAGCTAGTGGGCAGTTGGAGGTGCTGTTGAAGAAAAGCGTTGCCACAAAGCCAAATGGATTTACCAACGGATCATCCCCACATCGCTATAATGTCATCCATATTAACGGAAATACCAATGGTTTGCATGTTTGAAACCGTTTACTTTACTCATCAATGGTTTGGATTTTGTTTTTCTGAGTTTGGGTTTTGTATAGAGTACTGGAACTGGTAGGCTTGTCTTTTTTTTTTTTTTTTTTTTTTTTTAAACTGGATAGCTTTTGATTAGGAGAATGCTAAAGATGGAAACCTGTCTGGTGCACAAGTTTGGGTTGCGATTAATACTGGACAAGGTTACTGTGACACACCCTTAAGACTGAAGGGTCTGTTAACAGCCTCCTCAAGATAAAAGTAAAAATGATTGAGCCTACTTTCTGAATGGATTTACCAACGACTTTGAATCAATGTGCTTGTGTTTGTGGTTTCATAGACGAACAGAGCAAATTACCTTTGATGACTAAATTTACCTTTGTTGTTGTTGTTTCTTAAAATAAGCTCAACATACTATAAAATAGAAAGTATCAAAAATATTTTTCTAACTTTTTGTATTCATATGATTGACGTCGCGTTGCGGTTTTCCTGCAAAGCCCATTTATTCTAGCACTTCTGAGAACATTTGTGAATAGGTCGAGGGAAATATAAAATACCATACCTATAAACATAAAAAACATGCCGTACCAATTATTTTGTTTACAGTTGTTGCTTAACCGTATATGTATCATGCATCTAGGAATGCAGATTAAAATTTTGGAATGTACGATTTTTCTTGTGAGGTTTTGAACGTCAAATGAACTGGATATTGATGAATTTAGATTTTGAGGGATTTCCAAGATGTTTGGTTTGTAAAATTTTAGAAATTAGAATCCATGCAATACTAATTGAGTCGATGATTATATTTTTTTTTGTATAAAAATTTGTGTAGCTTACAAAGAATTTTGAGCGTATTTATGCTAAAAGATACAACAAATGTTCTTTAACGAGTGTATTTTTCCGCGCGTTGCTGCGGTATAATTTGCTATGTAAAAAATTCTAAAAAAAATAAATATTTAAAAAACCATAAAAAATACAAAAATGCAAAATTCTTTAAAAACAAATTTGTTACAAAGATATTATAAAAGAAGTTAGTCAAGTTTAAAAAAATAATAATAATTTTCAAGAACAGAAAATGTAAAGATATAAAAAAAGTTGAAATTTTTTTGAAATGTTACTTATTAAAAGAACGTAAACAAAAGAATTTTAAAAAAATTCAAAAGAAGTTGTAAAGAGAATTTTAAAAAAAGTTGAAAAAGAATTTAAAAGAAATTCATTTAAAAAAACTTATGAAAAACGTTTGCATCAAATTTGTAAAACTATTTAAAAGTGAGCTAAAACAATAATAAAAAAAACTGCAAAATTATAAAAAAATATATGTACCAAATTTATAAAACAAATTTGAATTATTATAAAAGTTGTAGAAAACAAAAGTTGAAGAGTCGGAAGTAAGTGGTGTGAAGTGAAAACATAGAAATTGAAATGGAGGTGGATATGAATCCTATAATTTTCCTTGCATAATGCAACTTATATTCCATCATACCAAATACATCTTTCTTTATTATATTGAAGGCAAATGTATTTGAAGACAAAATAGACGCAAGTTAGCAAAACCCCAAAATGAACAGTAATCGGTTCATTTTAACGGCAATAATTATATATATATATATATATATATATATATATATATATATATATATATATATATATATATATATATATATATATATATATATATATATATATATATATATATATATATAAAAGAGGGTTCCATTGAGAATGAAAATAATGTTGAGAACGTGAGAATGAATCTGGGCCACTAGATGCGCCAGCGCTGACGCGCGCTGCTCCACGACGACGAGCTGGGTTTTTTTTCGTATATGATTTATTCATATATGAATGGGTATATTCATATATGATTATTCATATAATCATATATGAATAATCTTATATGATTATATGAATATTCATATAATCATATATGAATAAACATATATAAATATACATATATGGTTGTGGTGGTCGAAATGGTGGTGTAGGGTGGCGATGATGATGGTAATGGCGATAGAGGGTGGAAATGATGGTGGTGATGGTGTTCGTGGGGTGGTGGTGTTGGTGAAGGTGGGTGATGACGAAGGTGGTGGTGGTGGCGGCGGTGATGGAGGTGGTAGTGGTGGCGGTGGGTGGTGGTAGCGATGGTGGAGGTGGTGGTAAAGGTGGTAGCGGCGGTGGTGGGGGAGGTGGCGGCGTTGGCAGTAGCGGTGGTGGTGGTTGGTGGCGGTGGCGTTGGGGGAGGTGGTGGTGGCGACGATGATGGTAGAGATGGCGGCGGCAGCGGTGGTGGTGGCGGCGGCGACGGTTGTGGTGGTAACGAAGGTGGTGAGGTGCAGGTGGAAGTGGTGGTGAAAATCATATGTGAATAATAATATATATCTCGTCGTTAGAGCGTCAACGCTCCGACACGCCAAAGCATTAGAGCGGCAAGAGAAAAAATATGTCGTTGAGATTCATTCTCGCATTTTCAACATAATTTTCATTCTCAATTGAACCTATATATATATATATATATATATATATATATATATATATATATATATATATATATATATATATATATATATATATATATATATATATATATATATAATAAATATATTTTTATGAATAATCTAGAGAAAATTACACGGATGGTCCCTATGGTTTGGGGTAATTTACGCGTTTGGTCCCTAACTTATTTTTTTAACTCGGACCATCCCTACTGTTTGATTTTATTGCGCGCATGGTCCTGATAATTGTAAAAATATTGATTTACCCTTAAATTTTTTTTTTTTGTTTTTTGAATTAAAAAGGGGAAAAACTCTCACACCCAATCTCTCTCTCTCATATACACACACATACACAAGAAACCTATTTCCCTCTCACCCTCACCACTTCATCTTCCTCGCACCACAATCATCCCTCTCTAGGCGATAGCACCAACACCTCCCACCGCCATCTTCCAACACCCACCATCGCCTTCTCCTTCCACCACTTCTGACCACTTTCTTCTGTCTTCTTCCCCAGAGAACCATCCTCCAACTTCCTTGTTGTCCTGAAGCAACAACAAATTCATCATCGCAGTATAAGAACCCAAAGTCGTTAAGCCTTTAGCTAAAAACTCAAATGATAGTTGAAGCCCTCTGAAAATCTGGGAAACACATCTGTGATAGTTGAAGCCCTTTGAAACCAATGAACTTTAGAATCCAAAAGAGCAACACAGGTGCAAAAGCTTGAAATCAAAAAGAGTAGAGTATGTTGAAGCCCTTTGAAATTCAATGAACTTTAGAATGTAATCTGTCTCCTGCTTTTTCTCAATAACGAAATTGGAATAGACAATGATGGTTCCATTGAAGCTTTGTCTCGATTCATAATATAAAAAAATATAACCTTTCAAATCAAAATCAAACCTGTAATCGGTGAGTAGATCTAAATCGATGGTCGATTGAGAAGAAATTCGAGAGCAAGAAGGTTCCGCCATGACAGAACCAGCTTACACTTTGTGCATTCGTGAAGCTTAATCTTACTACCAGAGTCATCCGTTCTCTCAACATCTCCGAAGGACTGTTAGGGTTTTTCTTCTTGCGTTCAACCCCTTATCTCTCAAATTCGTCCGACTAGACAAGGATAATCGTAAGCTTGTCGAAATCAACTGGAAACGACCCAAGATTCAGAGAAAAGCAAAGAGGGATTTCACGAGAAGGGGACGACCTGGGAATGAGAGAGATAGACGTGAGTGTAGGGGAATATGGAGTTTTTTTGTTTTTTTTTTTTTTTTGCAATTCAAAAATAATATATAATACAAAGAAAATTAAAAAAGAAATTACCATGGGCAATGTAGTCTTTTGATATCGTGTAGGGACCAAGCGTGTAATAAAATCAAACAATAGGGATGGTCCGAGTTAAAAAAAGAAGTTAGGGACCAAAAGCGAAAATTACCCCAAACATCAGGGACCATCTATGTAATTTACTCAATAATCTATAATAATAAAGTACAAATATCTTTAAAGAAGTAATTTTATAAAATATTGTCTAAAATCGTTTTAAAATGATAATAAACAACACTATAAATTACATATACATTTACAATAAATCACGGAATAAAAACTCCATCAAATTAAAAGAGAATGAAACTAATAATTCAACTTAAGAATGTTTACTATTTGAATTACTAACAAATAATAACTTTTTCGAAACCCACCTCAACAAAGCTCTATATGTCGTTTGCACATTTCAAAGATCATCCATCAGTGTAACATCTCTTATCTTTCGATCATTAAAATTTTTTTGATTGAGTAAATGATCATATTTTTGTTTTTAAAAACTCATCACTGCATATTTGTTATCGTCATCTTCTCGTTCAACACTTTTAACTAGCGTAATATTCATCCATTTGTCGGTGTTTGGTGTATATTTATCACACACACATCTTCTCTACTTCCAATATTTACATGCAACTCTAAAAATACTCGTGGAATGCCATTGTCCACAAGAGATAAATATTGCATTCACACCTAGATGTGAAGTCCTACTTTTTATGGAATCCAATGACTGAGTTTAATTCCGGCCTCGTGACCGATTTCAACCCAGGTATAAGATCACCAAATGTTAACGCATGTAAAGACCCAATTCATACATCATTTAGGGGCTGTTTGGTGTGATCTAAAATTTTAAGATCTAAAACTTTAAAGGTCTGAAATTTTAAGATGTAAGACCCGGTTCCCGTAACAACCAGCTTGGATTTAAGGAAAATTTGTTAAGGAAAAACTATGTGCACCAAATCCTAGAGTTGTCATTTATTCAGCCTCCATTCATTCTAGAACCCCTGTGCACGAATCTTTGACCTTTGGAGGTGGTTTTTGGCTTTGAGATTGCTTAAGAGGATTTCTTGAAGAAGAAGTCTCAAAGAAGTGAATCAATAGAAGCATCTTTCAGCCTTGGGATCATTTGGAGTTTTGTTTCTGGACCTTTGTGAGTATTTCTTCCCTGGTTTGTTCATATTGTGGATTTCTTTCCTTGTTTATGTAAGAATGTTGATGCTTTTGGTCCTTGAAGAGTTGATCTTGGAGTTGGGGAAACTCCAAGCATCTTAGTCCCCTAAAAACGTCCACCTTAAGCCCCCCCGACCGGAAAGCGGTAATGGTTCTAAGTTTGTAGGCCTTGGATTATGTATCTAGTCCCTTTTTCACCTAGGTATGAGATTTGACATGCATTGGACATGCATAACGAGAAAGTTCCCATTTTTATGAGGTTGCAAACCATTTAGAGGTATTCTAGAAGCGCTTGGCCCTTGTCTTAACGAATTAGGTTCTTAACAAGGAAGTTGAGGAGTTCATAGTTAGTGTTGCTATGTGTTGCTAAATAGAGAGTTAGTGACTCTAACTAGCCTGACAACCTCTTCTGGATCTGGGCTTAGCGGCACTAAGCGTTGACTTGACTTGACCGTTGATCGTTTTGACTTTTTGACTCTTTTGACTTTTAGTCAAATCCGGAAGGATTCGAGATGTTGATCTAGAGGTTGACCTTGTTTTGGATTGGGTCACTAAGTCATGCCTATTGTTAATGTAACGTCCCAATTTCCGTGATAAAATTTGCATTTTTAAAAGCGATTTAATTACATAAAAAGGTTTGCCAACTAAAACCATTCAAATTAAAACTTAGTATTTAACCATAAAAACGTATTTATCGAAACATTTACAAACATCACCCAATCAAAGACTTTAATCGTTGAAATCCTCAGATGCGGTATAGTCACAAGCTCAAGCCAGTATTTACCTGAAAAACATATAGGGTAAAAGGATAAGCGCAAAGCTTAGTGAGTTCCCCAAAAATACCACACAATCCATCATATAAACATCGTCATCGGCTCTGGGCTTGCACCGAGCCGCCGGTAATCATCGTCATCGGCTTTCGCCGGTAAACATCGTCATCGGTTTTTGCCGGCAATCATCGTCATCGGCTTTCGCCGGCAAACATCGTCATCGGCTTTCTCCGGCAAACATCGTCATCGGCCATCGCCAGTACTGTCGGCCCATAGTCCGACAGTCATCGACAAACACGTAAAGCACAAATAATCACATTATTACACAAAGTAATAAAGACTATCTACGCATGTAACATCACCCATAGTATAGTGAGAAGAGTCACCTGATTGGCGACCTTAATAGACAGCACTCCACGCGAGTGCCCTCAGATCCCGACAATACGCACTTCCTAACTAGGATAAACCTCACTTAGAACTTTCTAAATCCCGAACGGAATAATCCTATAAGACCGACATCCAAAACCCTCAAGTTTGACCAAAAGTCAAACTGGTCAAAAAGTCAACGGTCAAAGTCAACAGACAAAGTTAGCGACGCTAACTCCTAGATTTAGCGCCGCTAACTCCCTGTTCAGCCCAAATCTCCATTAAGTGCTTAATCTATTAAGACATAAGCTATACCTTTCAGGGGTTGTCCCTAACAGTCCAATATCTCATAAAAAACGTGACTTAACCCACAAATCCTTGCTAAACAAGCTCATGGTGACAAATCTAGTTCCAAAAATGAAGGTTAACAACTTAAAACTTCATCCACAACCATATTAAGACTAGGCTTGGGTTTTTCTCAAGGATTCAGAGACTAAAAGGAGACGAACTCATCCTTAGTCTCTAAATCACACCCTCATCCAAGATATGGAGCCATCATTGTCTTGAAAAGCTTGGAAATGACTTTATAATTCCATTAACAACAATTAACTAAGGAAAACAATGTCTTAAACACTTACAATGGTCCAGGGACAGAAAGAGGCTTGATTCCTTCCAAGCACCACTCTCTTGAGCACCTTGTTTCCTTCTTCTTCCTCTACAACTTCACAACTTCATTGCATGAACCAAGAACGCAAGAGAAAGCTTGAGAGAGTGTTCCATGGTGTTTCCAGAGGCTAGGAATGAAGAATGTAAGTCCCAAACTTTAGATCTAACACAGTATCAATCCAGATTACTCAATTGGTGCGGAATCCCAATGAGCAATAATCAAGAAAACAATAGAAACAAGATAAAAACGAGAATCAATTGATCTCCAAATGTACTCGTTGCATTAACTGAAACGACTGGTACATGAGATCACACTAACACCAAAAACGAGTTTACCCTTATCCCTCTATTCATGTGATCGGCCAACCCCCTAAAACGCCTAACAAACACCTATTTATACTAGACAAGCCCATATCACCCTAAGCCCAAAATAATTAAAAGACTATTAAACAAAGCATTGTAAGTCCCAAACTAGATCTAGAACGATATCAATCACAAACTTGAATGGTGTGAAAACCGAAACAAGTAAACAATCAAAACAATAAGAACGAGGATATTTACTAACCTTCAATGCACACTATATTCAATAATAGTCTAGTACATAAAGTGATGATTGCTTGAACAAAAAAAATTCTCTCTAGCTTAGCACAAATCCCAAGGCAATCAACCTTTAACAATGACGGATACATATAGCTTATATACCTGCGCATGACCTAAGCTAAACCCTAAGCTCATTGAATGCAAGGCCCACCGAAAACGGACAAGGCCCAACCGAAATCTCCCTTGAATTCGGTCTGTCACAACCGAAAACCAAAGGGTTTTAAGTCCAAGACCGAAAACGCCATACAACCTCTAAAACTTGATTTATATGATTCAATGCCAAGCATAAACCATCAATTTAGGTCCTAACAATCTCCCCCTTGGTTTAATGCTTACATTGATCTTCAGGCTTCTCTCGATCTTGACATTTAGTTTAATACTGCATCAATAATCTAACAATCTCCCCCTACACGTTATCAGGTGCAGAAGTTAATAGCTTTCAGAACTTTGCAAAGACAACTTCATCTTCAGTATTGGTCAGTCTTCAGATTTAACTTTGAATGCGCATCTGGTATAAGGTTTCAGCATAGGTCTTGAATTAGCACATCCAACTTTTGATTTGACTTTGACTGGAACATGGAGTCTGATTCTTCATTTCTTCACTTCTCGATCATTAAAGGTACGAATGTAGCAACAGAAGCTGTTTGAGGAGGAATTCAACGCAGCCTGTCACATGGAATTACGCTTCACCTTTCTTCGGGGATAAAAATGTTGTGTTGAAACTCTTGAACATCACTTCACGATCCATCACTCGAACATCTTGAATTGATTGTCTTTAATTGGCGCTTCATGAGTCGACCGATGACCGAAAATCCTGAGGATCACAGAGTCATGAAGATTCTGACCATAGTTGTTCAAGGACCCAGCCTTGGCTCAGAAAGAGACTACTCGCAGTATCTGTGTGAACCCGAAGGAACGCACTGCGATTGTTTGAGTATCGGAGAACCACTCGTGGCCGTTTTGATTTTGGCCCCTGCATATCCTTGATCAAAGATCTCAATGCAGTTATCAAGTCAACAAGTTGACTTGGCTCTTGGTGAGACGTTCAATGGTATCCAAACTCTACGAAGTGTACCATCCTGGTGCCAATTTTGGTTCCAGCGAAGTGTTGGGGTCTCACAGCTATTGTGGTATTCAACAGCGATCACTGACCCAGAGTTTCGATGTTTCATCAATGCGAGGTAAAGCCACATTGAATCACAAACATCTTTATTAGAAGAAAATTAAGGTCAAAAGTGGTATAAGCGTGTAATATATCTTGGTTCGAGATATACCCATCAGCTAGACTTTCGAACTGTCATCAATGTTTGGTTTATTACACTGAATCATCCAACTCTTGAATTAGTAGACTTGTAGGTAAGAATGGTTGTGGATGCCTCACATTTACTACTAGTGTTGTAGCAAAGATCACTGGCATAGAGTTTCAAAATATCATCATCACTTGGTTTAAATGATGAATTATCTATTTCTTGCAACAGAAAGATAGAGATGGTAAGAATGGATTGGTGCGTGTGATACATTACGGTACGCAATCTAACCATCGGCACATAATTTGTAACTCTCGACTCTGAGTGTCTTTACTCAAAGTGTCTAGAAGTTTGTGTTACAGAAAATTTGAGATTGGTTAGAGAGAAAAGTTGTTAGTGCTTCGTACTCATTGTGGTTTACCAATGAGATTCATCAGCACGGGTAATTTGTTTCAACAGTGAGTGGTATTGCACAGTACGTCGTCGACGGGTAGAGAATGTCTTAGTGATTCACGATGATAGTGAAACACATCTTTGAAATGAGAACATGGATCTGTATTCCTGATTGGTATGGGATCAGAAACATTGACGATCGTGCAAATACCACTTGAAATTAAAAGACATATTTTTTGATTTTTTTTAACTTTATAAAAGAAATATGTAAAAAAATATTTTTGAATTTTATAATTTTTTTTGTTTTTAATTCTCCCCCTAAATTTGTGCATGGAAGAGAATAGAAAAGTAAAACATGAACACATTTAACTAAAAAAATTATACAAATTTACATGAACTGATTTATTAGTCATCGAAGCGAATCATTTTCAAAAGTTTACAAGCACATCGAACCAAGATTTTGCAAAAGGTTTGTAAATAAATCCACCACATTATTATCTGTGTGGATTGGTTCCAAATGAATTAGTTTACGCTCGTAGCAATCTCGTATAAAATGAATTTTGATGTCAATGTGTGGTTTTTGAATGCTGGACAGGGTTTTTAACAATTTGGATAGCAGCATCGTTATCACAAAATATGGGAGTGTCGAGAAGTTCATACCATAATCGAGTAGTTGATGCTGCATCCAAGTGACTTGAGAACAACAAGTCGATGCAGCAACATATTCAGCTTCAGCTATAGATGTTGACACAGTTTGCTGTTTCTTGTACTGCCAAGAGATTAGCATGTCTCCTAAAAATTGACATCCAGCTCTTGTGCATTTCCTGTCAATATCGCATCCTCCATAATTGCTGTCAGAAAACGCATACAAATCAAATTCACGGTTCTTAGGATACCAGAGACCTAGTTTTGGTCTCCCTTTAAGGTATTGAAAGATCCGTTTAACAGCAGTCAAATGAGAAAGTTTAGGATTAGCCTCATATCGAGCACATTGGCAGACTGCGAAGACGATATCCGGTATGCTGGCTGTCAGATACATCAAAGAGCCAATCATTGATCGATAATAAGTTTGATCAACTAATTCTCCATTTGGATCTGTCGTCAACAGAGGTCGCTCAGCCATTGGAGTGTTAGCATCTTTAGCATCCTTGAATCCGAACTTCTCAATAATGTCTTCGACATATTTCCCTTGATGTAGCAGAATACCCGTTGAGCTTTGTCGTACTTGCAACCCTAAGAACATCGTCACCTCCCCCAGAGAGCTCATCTCAAATCTCTTCTCTTCTTCATCACCTGCTCGAAGTCTTTACACAAAGCCTCACTTGTAGAACCAAAAATGATATCGTCCACATAGATTTGAATGACAATTTGGTCTGACTTATCACGCTTAATGAACAAGGTCTGATCGATCGTCCCTCTCGTATAACCATGCTATAATAGATGTTCGGTCAGAGTGGCATACCAAGCACGAGGAGCTTGATGAAGACCGTAAAGAGCCTTATCCAGCTTGTAGACATGGTTGGGAAACTTGGAATTGACAAAATCCGGGGCTTGATCAACATAAATTTCCTCATTGACTTCATCGTATAAGAAAGCTATCTTGACGTCCATCTGATAGACAGTAAATCCCATATATGAGGCATATGCAAGAAAGATATGAATCGCCTCCAATCTCGCCACATGAGCATACACTTTAGTGTAGTATAGACCTTCAATATGTCTAAATCCACAGACAACCAGGCATGCCTTGTTTCGCACCATCACTCCAGAATCGTCCTGTTTGTTGCGAAATACCCATCTTGTATCCAGAGATTTCTTGCCTTCGAGTAATTCCACTAGCTGCCAAACATTTAGTTTGTCGAATTGATTCAGCTCTTCATGCATAGCATCCACCCAACTTGGTTCGTTAAGTGTCATCTCCACATTCTTCGGTTCGATTTGAGAAATGAAGCATGAATAGAGGCACTCGTTGACATGACCGCTCTGGATTCTGGTTTGAACCCCATCTTCCAGAGAACCAATAACGTTGTCAATAGGGTGGTCGCGTTGAATTCTTGAAGGGATAGCATGCTCGAGCGTTGCAGAAGAAACTGGAAGATTTGTTATTTCTCAACTCTACCTGCGACTGAAACACCTCCTTCTGAATTTCTGAAATCGTGTGAAGTGCTCGCCACATACTCATCAGGAATTCTTTCTGGGAAGAGAGAATCCATGAGAGTAGAATTGGATATATCGGCAGACTCAGAGTTGATGGCTCCTTCTTGAGTGACATATTCTTCAACAGCTGGTGTTTCGTCAACAATTCTTGAGGAATCAGTAGGAGCGTCATAGTTACTATAGTGGAATCAGGAGATGCACCGTCATTCAGAATAGGATCATCAAAAATCACGAACGGTTTGATAGGATCAGCAATGATTTCCACATCTTCATCTCTATTGACTCCACTAGGACTTAGCTGTGTACCTGAGACATCATCATAAAACACATTAAAAGACTTAAACAATTCAGCATAATTAAACAGCCAGTCGGGTCCAACTCGAGCATCCGTTTCATTCTCCTCTAGCCACCGCACATCGAAAGATTCCACTATATGCTTGGTGACCTTGTTATACACCCGATAAGCAGTTTTACCGGCATACCCAACAAAGTAGCAATCATCAGCTTTAGAGTTGAACTTTGGAGTAGCTTTAAGATGAAGGAGGGTGCAAGGACATCCGAAAGTGCGAAAATGTGTAACAGTTGGCTTGCGGCCATAGAGGATTTCATACAGAGTTTTCATTTGATGCTTGTTGGTAATGACCCGATTCTGAACATAACAAGTTGTATTAATTGCTTCGGCCGAAAAGAACACTGGCAGTTTGGAATCACACAGCATGGTACGCGCAGCATCAATTAACGTTCGGTTTCGGCGCTCAGCAACACCATTCTGTTGAGGTGTACTGTAACACCTCGATTTTCATAAACTTTGCAATAACGCCAAAAGCGCAAATACACTAAAAGCACATTAGCGCTAAAAGCACAATAACTGTATTCCATCATTTAACTGAAACGTATCATCGTTTTGCTTTTAAAACCTTTCATAAGAAGTTTGTCATTTTAAAACTTTCATTACTTAAACTTGACTGGTATTCAAACACATTTGGATTTTTATACTTAGGGCCTTAATCACTCTTGGTGATACCCCAAGTCTATACTGAGATGGTAAGAACATAATCAAACCACCTCAGCATCTTATCACATGCTTTGACCGGTATCTTAACATGCTTTATTTTTATACTTAGGATAATCACGCTTGGTGATATCCCAAGTCTATACTAAGATGAAAAGAACACAATCAGTCTATCTTAGCATCATGTGTTTTAGGACATCTACTTCGCGAAGGGGAAGGTACCACCCCAGTAAATTCCTCTATATTCCCTTGTGGGAACATCATGGCCCGGGCAAAACATTTTTCCATTGATTCACATTACTTTTCATTATAATACATTGCTTGCATCAAATACCAGTCATTCATAATCATCATGAAGCTAAATGCCAAAACATTCTTTTATAAACATCGTGGGCTTGAAGCCAAAACATTCTTTCATAAACTTCATAAGCTAAACGTCAAAACTTTCTTTCATAAACATCGTGGGCTTGAAGCCAAAACATTCTTTCATAAACTTCATAGGCTAAACGCCAAAACTTTTTTTATAAACATCGTAGGCTTGAAGCCAAAACTTTTTTTTATAAACATCGTGGGCTTGAAGCCAAAACATTCTTTCATAAACTTCATAGGCTAAACGCTAAAACATTCTTTCAAATCTTTATGGCTTGATGTCAAATCGTACTTTCACAACATAATAGGCTAAATGCCAAACCATACTTTCAAACATAGTATACGACTTTCATAATCATGTCATATGTAGATAAACTTGCATATCATTTCATATTTGAAAGTTACATAAAACAATTTAAACGTTTTGCCATATACCCCATAGTGGGAAAAAGCCACATGTACTAACCTTAGTAGCTTGGTACGTCTAGCTACACTGATCCACCCATCTCTTGTACTAGTCCACATAATTCTAATCTTTCGCTTCCACACGTCCTTCAATCTCTATTAGTTTAATAAGAGATTAGAACTTGTTAGACAACTAAACATATAGTAATTGTCTAAATCTTCTTGAACTACTTCTAGTCATCATCTAGTTCTATTCAAATGTCCAAGTATGATTCTTAAAGCATAATACCAATTTTGGACATTTTTACCCCTTTCGTCCCATTTTGACCAAAAATTGTATTTCTGGCTTCTTCACGGTTATTTTAGCATCTGTCTAAATTTTACATCTCTACGAGCTTATATCAACAGTTAGATGTCAAAACATGTTTCATTTTACCTGTTTATGCCATTTAGAAAAACTTTAATCTATAAAGCTTCTAAAATTAGAAACCGACAAAAACATATTATGTTGACGCCAATACATTCCAACCACTTCATAAACATCATCTCAATTAAATTTTATGTTCTTTTAAACACTGCTTTTTACATATACTAAAATCGTCCCTAGAAAGGGTGGAATTTATAATTCCATTCCAATCTTCGCAATTGACTAACAAAATCTAAATCAATTCTTTTTGTTTTACTTTTAAATTGGAACTTTAAAATTTCACATAATATAACATCTTTAAGTCATAACATAAAGATTCTTCCAAGTATCAAGTTCGAAACTTCTTTTCTCGTATTTCTAAACCAACGTATTCCAAACATCAACATATTGCAAAAACCTCGTTTCACGGTCAAGTTTGACCAAAAACAGAAAATCAACCTTTATTTACCTTCTTTAATTATTTCAATTCCACAAATCATCATTTTAGATGTTATAACTTTGTATGATAGAAGAATGCCAACATTTAGCTTTGACTTGATGAAATATTCACAAAAAGCTTAATGTTTGGCACCTAAAACTCATTTTATACCAATTAGATGTAAATCTTCGGTTTTGACTAACAAAAATGTCAAACCTTTCCAAAAATCAAACAAACAATTCATATGTTCTTGTTTCCTTCAAAATTCCAACTTAATACCAATTATTCTTAAAACTTTCCAACAATTCCTTGACATGCATTTGACAATTCCGAGTCCAACTCAACAACATAGAGTTTCTTGTGTTCTTGTCATTCGTTTTAAAGCTATAATCAAACATGTAGTCACAACCAACTAAGTCAAACAATCAAAACCTTTCAATCATAAGTGTTCTTGAATCCATAAGATGTTAGAACCCACCAATCAACTTAAAATTTAATATGCATGTGAGAAATTAACGATTAAACAAACTAGGGCTCCAAAATCGACTTTTACCTTTGAGTTTTTCTGTCTCAGGCTCAAGAAATCTGAAATCAGGAGGTACATGTGCATGTGCATTTTCTACATAAAACCGGGTCCCATACTCCACTTCCCGACTACCAGCAGCAAATGCCGGCTATTACCGTCACCGGAGATGGTGGTTCGTCGGGAAATTACGCCAACAATCCTTGCTGTTGTCGATCTTTCTGTCATCTACGACCCTTCTCTCTTTCTTGTCCCGAGGTCTGAAATCGCGAGCCACAAGACCAAGGTTTGTTGTTCCCGGCCACCACAACCGATCACCGCCTCCACTGGCAGCACTCGCCGCTGGCAGCGGCGCTTTTGCTGTCTCTTTCGTCTTTCCGGTCAAGCAACAACCAACAGTAGCCTGCTACTGCTTCTCCAGCTTCAAGGAAATCGCGAACCACGGCTTCTAGTTCTATTGTTTCTTCCCGAATCGCACCTGCACACACACACGAGTGTGTGTCCCTCTCTGATCTCCATTTCTCTTCGTCTGGTTGTTGTTTCCGCCGGCCGGTATCAGCACCGGCGACAGCCATCGACGGCTGTCTCTCCGAATCCATTCATCTCTCTCTCTCTCAATTTTTCTCTTACGATTTCACGCACACAACTGGTCAGAAATCGTTGCTTGGCCCGCCTTTCTCCCTCTCAATTTTGATTTTCACAAACACTAGTGCGTGTCGTGTTCTTGCTCCATACGACTTTTCCCTTTTCTGATTTCAAATTATGTATGTGTGTTGTGTTTATGGAGAGACGACAGAGAAAGTGAGTCCACAGATGGCGTACAAAACAAGGGGCTGGGTTTAATTTTTTTTTCAATTGACAAAAATACCCCTCCTTAGTGAAATATTTCAACTTTTTCTTTGTTATTTTCATGATCTTTATCTAGCCGTAATTTGTTCATAGCATGCCTGAATTTTAATCTTTAGAAAGGTGGAAACGAGCTTTACAACTTTCTCATACTGAGTTAAGTCTGAATCTCAATAGATTTCCTGCTATCAACCCTTGAAATGACCCTTTGGTTACATTTTTGTCACTTTGGGCCATTTTAAAAGCTTCATAACTTCTTCGTTATAACACCAAATGGGCTGCATCTTTTTTTTCTATAGTCTTGTTATCTCAAATATTACCAAAGTCATCTTGACGACTTTTTCTCAATTCTTCTTAGATTTTGAGATATTAATTTTTAACAACTGTTGAATAAAGTTTTCACTTTTGGTCCTTTATTCTCCTTTTTGCTCTTGGGTCGCTAAGACCAAATTTCAAACTGGAATAATATCTTAAAATGACTTAATAAAAAGTCTTAACAATAACTTTATCATAATTTTACTTTCTTGGACCATTTTGCCCTTCTGTTGCACATTTGATAATCGTGAATATCAGTCCTTCTTAAGATCAAATGTACTTATACTAACTTTCCACAATACAAAATTTTAGTTATCACAATTATCTACCCCTTAAACGGATTCCGTCCTCGGAATCACTAATGTCATAATGGGATTAACTTATAACTTCATAATCCAATATAAACTAGTACTTCTCATTAACTCATTAATAAGGGTTTTTACTTCTAGTCCTTATTGCTTTGTTAAGTACTTAGGGTATTCATTCCCTTGATATCATTTAATTTCATATCTCATGCTTCATTTACTTAGCTCATTATCACTAAGATGTACCTTTAATAGAAACCTTGTCAACTCCTTACTTTATATTTCTTAGCAACTTCAACTTTTCCCAAATGTCAACTTGTACTCCATTCATTTCCTTATTGTCACTTGCACCTAAAGTAGCATTCTACTTTGCCATTCCTACTGATTTGTCAGTCATCAGACTTCTATTTCTGTGAATCTTTGAACTTCTACTAAGTTCCAATTTTCTTTGATCATTCCAATTGGTCATCACGTTTTCTAGCATTACATCAGTAACGTTATAATAAATGATTAACGAATCATTTATTTCGTTTTATTGCTCGTGTAACAGTATTCCAGTCACTATCCATGATCCTTGCATCAATCCTTGCCTCTAAATCGTCCTTCAAAAATTGGGAATTTGTAGCCACTTGACTCTCAACTTCATCAAGCAAGCTTTCATCTTCTAGATGCCTCCACGATCACGATCGGGTCGACCCCTAGACATGCAATACTCCCGTGGTACGTATGACAATCTACTTCCACATTAGGATCCAATCATTTGCATCATCATTCCATTGATGACATATGTGCTTCAAAGCATCCTATCATGACTTTCGTCATCTACTGCTCTCTTGTTGTATTCCATTCATCAAGTCTTTAGACTTGCACTTGCACTAATCCATTACATGATCTTTCGCAAAACCAACCATCCTAGGTCTTCCCATCTACCCCTTAAACGAAAATGAAGGCATTTTCGTTTAAGGTCTAATTCTCTACATGATTCTTACATATTATAATCTATTTCTCTTTGGCAATTTTTGCCTTCCATAATTTCATCATAACTTTCAGACACATTTAAAATGTCAATTTTCCATTATTTCTTAACTAACTCCATACGGGATGACATGAGACTACCATGTCATTTGAATCAATTAATCTTTCCAATCAAATATCATCTTTGTGATAATCATCTCTTGATGAGGGATCAATTGCTTCATCACAGTCTATAAAGGATTTTTTTCTAAGTATCAAATTCATGTGCTAATTCCAACTTAGCTGCCATAATAATCTTACTCATCTGCAGATACGATGCGCTTCGTAAGTTGTGAACTTATCAACTTACATCCTGAACACCAATCATCAACCATTCAATGAACATGTCATCATGCCCTTTATTTTCTAAGCTTGATGATGCATAAGCTTCTCATGAATCAATTTCCTTCTCGAATCTTCAGAACTCTGCGATTACGCTTGTCATCTTTACTCGCCAAGTCACCATACTTGTGACTTAATCGCTTGCCCGACCTTTTGATTCTTTACTTGTACTCATTTAAGTTTAGAAGTCAAAACCTCCCACTTCTTGATTATGTTGCTATTTCTCATATTTAGCTTGCATTATCATCTTGGGTTTCTTGCCTTGATTTGACATTTTACTTTCATTTTACCCATCTATATTATCCTTCATACGTTTAATCATACTTAATCTTATTTCATAGGTATAACAATCCTATGTCATTTAAACTTTTTATTTCCTCTTTACTACTTTCTATATGTTTCCCTTACCAGATTCTCATGATTTCTTCGTGATACCGCCAATCTCAAATACATATTTGTGTTATGATAATACGGGCCCATATTATCATAACCACATACATATTTGATTTTGGCATCACCACTAGGTCTCTTGGTTCACTGGTTCAAGTTAGCTTAATACATTACAACATATATATTACTAATATGTATCGGGGAATCTTGTTGCTCATAAGCAAATATTTGCATAGCTATAAACGATTATGAAAAATAATCACATAATTCCCTAACAGTTCAGCCTTATCTTAGACTCAGCAGTCTAACCGTTCTATAGGTCTGCAACCTATCTTAGGATCTTAAGTTCATCAATCTATCTTAAGGTGCATCTTATCATATCCTGAACTTTCTTGCTTACGGTCTTATCTTAAGTCCATTTTCCCACTTAAGCCTCACACAGTTTAAGCCTAGGTTCGAGTCTCGACACCTAATTCGCTTAAACTATGGCTCTGATACCAACTTGTAACACCCCGATTTTCATAAACTTTGCAATAACGCCAGAAGCGCAAATATGCTAAAAGCACATTAGCGCTAAAAGCACAATAACTGTATTCCATCATTTTTAAAACATTATGTGGCAAAAATTCAATTTTTAAAAACTTTTCTCATGACCTCGTGTCATGTCTTAAAATTTTGGTCCCAACGAAAACCATTTAATTGTAAAAATGTTTATACAACTTCGGGGCTTACAACTTCATATCATACAACACCATAAAATGCAAGTTAGGATACAAACCTCCATCTAAATCCCAATCTCCTCGGGTCATCTACTTGCTTCTATCCCTTGTGTCTAGAACCTGGGATACATGGCATAAATAAAATACGTAAGACGAAAACGTCTTGTGAGCTATATGGGTTTGGACACAAAACATTTATAAACATAACATATATCATTTTAAAACCTTTGTAATCAAATCATTTGATAACACTTGCTTTGAAAATCATTATAACTGAAACGTATCATTGTTTTGCTTTTAAAACCTTTCATAAGAAGTTTGTCATTTTAAAACTTTCATTACTTAAACTTGACTGGTATTCAAATACATTTGGATTTTAATACTTAGGGCTTTAATCACTCTTGGTGATACCCCAAGTCTATACTGAGATGGTAAGAACATAATCAAACCGCCTCAGCATCTTATCACATGCTTTGACTGGTATCTCAACATGCTTTATTTTTATACTTAGGATAATCACGCTTGGTGATATCCCAAGTCTGTACTAAGATGAAAAGAACACAATCAGTCCATCTTAGCATCATGTGTTTTAGGACATCTACTTCGCGAAGGGAAAGGTACCACCCAGTAGATTCCTCTATATTCCCTTGTGGGAATATCATGGCACGGGCAAAACATTTTTCCATTCATTCACATTACTTTTCATTATAATACATTGCTTGCATCAAATACCAGTCATTCATAATCATCATGAGGCTAAATGCCAAAACATTCTTTCATAAGCATCATGGGCTTGAAGCCAAAACATTCTTTCAAAACTTCATAAGCTAAATGTCAAAACTTTCTTTCATAAACATCGTGGGCTTGAAGCTAAAACATTCATAAACATCGTGGGCTTGAAGCTAAAACATTCTTTCATAAACTTCATGGGCTAAACGCCAAAACTTTTTTTATAAACATCGTAGGCTTGAAGCCAAAACTTTTTTTTATAAACATCGTGGGCTTGAAGCCAAAACATTCTTTCATAAACTTCATAGGCTAAACGCTAAAACATTCTTTCAAATCTTTATGGCTTGATGTCAAATCGTACTTTCACAACATAATAGGCTAAATGCCAAACCATACTTTCAAACATAGTATACGACTTTCATATTCATGTCATATGTAGGTAAACTTGCATATCATTTCATATTTGAAAGTTATATAAAACTATTTAAACATTTTGCCATATACCCCATAGTGGGAAAAAGCCACATGTACTCACCTTAGTAGCTAGGTACGTCTAGCTACACCGATCCACCCATCTCTTGTAC
Source organism: Cichorium intybus (assembly GCA_023525715.1). Taxonomy (NCBI): domain Eukaryota; kingdom Viridiplantae; phylum Streptophyta; class Magnoliopsida; order Asterales; family Asteraceae; genus Cichorium; species Cichorium intybus. The sequence continues at coordinate 71,772,871 of CM042016.1, read as the reverse complement.
TAGTCCACATAATTCTAATCTTTCGCTTCCACGCGTCCTTCAATCTCTATTAGTTTAATAAGAGATTAGAACTTGTTAGACAACTAAACATATAGTATTTGTCTAAATCTTCTTGAACTACTTCTAGTCATCATCTAGTTCTATTCAAATGTCCAAGTATGATTCTTAAAGCATAATACCAATTTTGGACATTTTTACCCCTTTCGTCCCATTTTGACCAAAAATTGTATTTCTGGCTTCTTCACGGTTATTTTAGCATCTTTCTAAATTTTACATCTCTACGAGCTTATATCAACAGTTAGATGTCAAAACATGTTTCATTTTACCTGTTTATGCCATTTAGACAAACTTTAATCTATAAAGCTTCTAAAATTAGAAACCGGCAAAAACATATTATGTTGACGCCAATACATTCCAACCACTTCATAAACATCATCTCAATTAAATTTTATGTTCTTTTAAACACTGCTTTTTACATATACTAAAATCGTCCCTAGAAAGGGTGGAATTTAGAATTCCATTCCAATCTTCGCAATTGACCAACAAAATCTAAATCAATTCTTTTTGTTTTACTTTTAAATTGGAACTTTAAAATTTCACACAATATAACATCTTTAAGTCATAACATAAAGATTCTTCCAAGTATCAAGTTCGAAACTTCTTTTCTCGTATTTCTAAACCAACATATTCCAAACATCAACATATTGCAAAAACCTCGTTTCACGGTCAAGTTTGACCAAAAACAGAAAATCAACCTTTATTTACCTTCTTTAATTATTTCAATTCCACAAATCATCACTTTAGATGTTATAACTTTGTATGATAGAAGAATGCCAACATTTAGCTTTGACTTGATGAAATATTCACATAAAGCTTAATTTTTGGCACCTAAAACTCATTTTATACCAATTAGATGTAAATCTTCGGTTTTGACTAACAAAAATGTCAAACCTTTCCAATAATCAAACAAACAATTCATATGTTCTTGTTTCCTTCAAAATTCCAACTTAATACCAATTATTCTTAAAACTTTCCAACAATTCCTTGACATGCATTTGACAATTCCGAGTCCAACTCAACAACATAGAGTTTCTTGTGTTCTTGTCATTCGTTTTAAAGCTATAATCAAACATGTAGTCATAACCAACTAAGTCAAACAATCAAAACCTTTCAATCATAAGTGTTCTTGAATCCATAAGATGTTAACACCCACCAATCAACTTAAAATTGAACATGCATGTGAGAAATTACCGATTAAACAAACTAGGGCTCCAAAATCGACTTTTACCTTTGAGTTTTTCTGTCTCAGGCTCAAGAAATCTGAAATCAGGAGGTGCATGTGCATTTTCTACATAAAACCGGGTCCCATACTCCACCTCCCGACTACCAGCAGCAAATGCCGGCTATTACCATCACCGGAGATGGTGGTTCGTCGGGAAATTACGCCAACAATCCTTGCTGTTGTCGATCTTTCTGTCATCCATGACCCTTCTATATTTCTTGTCCCGAGGTCTGAAATCGCGAGCCACAAGACCAAGGTTTTTTGTTCCCGGCCACCACAACCGATCACCGCCTCCACTGGCAGCACCCGCCGCTGGCAGCGGCGCTTTTGCTGTCTCTTTCGTCTTTCCGGTGAAGCAACAACCAACAGCAGCCTGCTACTGGTTCTATTGTTTCTTCCCGAATCGCACCTGCACACACACACACGAGTGTGTGTCCCTCTCTGATCTCCATTTCTCTTCGTCTGGTTGTTGTTTCCGCCAATCGGTATCAGCACCGGCGACAGCCATCGACGGCTGTCTCTCCGAATCCATTCATCTCTCTCTCTCAATTTCTCTCTTACGATTTCACGCACACAACTGGTCGGAAATCGTTGCTTGGCCCGCCTTTCTCCCTCTCGATTTTGATTTTCACACACACTAGTGTGTGTCGTGATCTTGCTCCATACGACTTTACCCTTTCTGATTTCAAATTATGTATGTGTGTTGTGTTTATCGAGAGACGACAGAGAAAGTGAGTCCACAGATGGCGTACAAAACAAGGGGCAGGGTTTAACTTTTTTTTTCAATTGACAAAAATACCCCTCCTTCATCTTTGGTGAAATATTTCAATTTTTTCCTTGTTATTTTCATGATCTTTACCTAGCCGTAATTTCCTCATAGCATGCCTAAATTTTACAAAGTTTATACCTTTAGAATCGTGGAAACGAGCTTTACAACTTTTCCCTACCGACTTAAGTTTGAATCTCAATAGATGTTTTACTATCAACACTTGAAAATGACCCTTTGGTCATTTTTATCACTTTTGGGCCATTTTAAAAGCTTCATAACTTCTTCGTTATAACACCAAATGGGCTGCATCTTTTTTTTCTATAGTCTTGTTATCTCAAATATTACCAAAGTATTGTTGACGACTTTTTCTCAATTCTTCTTAGATTTTGAGTTATTAATTTTTAACAATTATTGAATAAAGTTTTCACTTTTGGTCATTTATTCTCCTTTTTGCTCTTGGGTCGCTAAGACCAAATTTCAAACTGGAATAATATGTCAAAATGACTTAATAAAAAGTCATAACAATAACTTTATCATAATTTTACCTTCTTGGACCATGTTGCCCTTCTGTTGCACATTTGATAATCGTGAATATCAGCCCTTCTTAAGATTAAATATACTTATACTAACTTTCCATCCATACAAAATTTTAGTTGTCACATGTACGAGCAGCACTATATTGATGCTGCACTCCTTTATCTGGACAAAATTGATCCAACACTGCGTTCTTGAACTCGGTCCCATTGTCGCTTCAAATTCCCTTCACCTCTGAATCGTTTGAGTTTCGATAAGGATGATGAATCTCTTGACCAGTTCTGCAGTTTCACTCTTATTCTTCAAAAAGAAAACCCAAGTAATTGGAAGGCTCCTGGGGTTCCAAACTTATGGAGCTTTCTGGCGGCTGCACCCCTGGACGTGTTTCTATTAATTAAACCTTTAATTAATTATAATCCAATCCTTCTAATTAATTTCTATAAATTAATTACAGATTAATTTATCAATTAATTTCTAATTCAGTTTCTGATTAGTTTATTTCTCAATAAATTAATAAACTAATCATTCCTCTACATTTTCTGGTATTGTTTGTTTTTACTGGGTCGCGAGGGCAGCCCAAAAGGACCCTATTATTATTAGAAATATCACCACAAGTTAATGACCTTGTGCACCATTTCCAACACTAAATTGACTCATTGACAAGTTTCAAACACAGGATATCCGACCAAAATACCTAGAACACGTGAATTGAACACTTAGGGTTTCATAATCCTAATTTCCCAAAAAGATCCAACTTACTTTTGGATTATGGATTTAAAACACTCCCAGATGTTAATTACACTTCTTCTAAGCTTCCTCCTTCAATCCATTGTTCAATTTGGACATATACCCTTAATATTGCACCTGCAAGTGTGTTTTATATGTTTTTGAGTTCAACATCAACTCGTAACATGGCATTCGCAAAATTCCTAACTCAAATTATTAGACTGAGAGCACATTTTCCTGATTATAACATCAATAAAGTGAGACTTGATAATACAGGTGAGTTTACGTCTCAAGTATTTAATGATTATTGTATGTCTATAGGAATTACTGTTGAGCATCCAGTTGCACATGTACACACTCAAAATGGTTTAGCAGAATCACTGATTAAACGTCTCCAATTAATAGCTAGACCATTAATAATGAGAACAAAACTTCCTGTTTCCAATATGGGGTCATGCAATTTTACATGCTGCATCACTGATTCGTATGAGACCAAGTGCATATCATACACATTCTCCCTTTCAACTTGTTTCTGGAAAAGAACCAGATATATGCCACCTTAAAATTTTTGGAAGTGCAGTATATGTTCCTATTGCTCCACCACAACGTACAAAAATGGGTCCTCAAAGGAGGTTAGGAATATATGTTGGTTTTGAAACAAATTCAATAATAAGATATCTTGAACCTTTGACAGGTGATATGTTTACAGCACGTCTTGTTGATTGCCATTTCAATGAAGAAAATTTCCCAATGCTTGGGGGAGAAATGAAAACCCAAGAAAATAATGTTTCATGGTATGAACCTTCTTTATCATATCTTGATCCTCGCATACAAGAATGTGAGATGGGTGTTCAAAAAATAATACATTTGCAAGAAGTTTCAAATCAATTACCTGATGCATTTACTGATACAAAAATAGTTACTAAATCATATATACATGCTGTTAATGCTCCTGCTCGAATTGAACTCCTAGATAGACAATCTGATGAAAAAGTAACTCAAGAATCCAAAGCATGCCTGAAGCATGGAAGGCCATTTGGTTCTAAGGATGCAAATCCTAGAAAAAGAAGAGGAATGGAAAATATGTTTGAGCATAATGAAAGTGTTCATGAAGAAACACAAAATAACATTACTTCCCCAGTTGAGGAAATAAATGATAAGGAGATTGAAATTAATTATGGTTATATAAAAATAGTAAGGAGCCAATATGAATTAGAAGATATAATATTTTCTTATTCAGTTGCATGCAATATTATCAATAAGGATCCAGAACCACAATCTGTCATTGAATGCCAAAATAGACAGGATTGGGGTAAATGGAAAGAGGCCATGCAAGCTAATTAACGTCTCTCAATAACAGAAAGGTTTTTGGACCTATTATACTCACACCTGGAGTTGTGAAACCATTGGGATACAGATGGATTTTTATACGAAAAAGAAATGAGAAAAATGAAATTGTGAGATACAAAGCCAGGCTCATTGCTCAGGGTTTTTCTCAAAGGCTGGGAATCGATTATGAAGAAACATATTCTCCTGTTATAGATGCAATCACTTTCATATATTTAATCAGTCTAGCAGTTTCTGAAAATTTAGATATGTATCTTATGGATGTTGTTACTGCTTACTTATATGGATCACCTGACAGTGATATATATATGAAAATCCCCGAAGGATTTAAAATGCCAAAAGCATTAAGTGCAAAACCCAAACAAATGTATTCTATCAAACTGCAAGGATCATTGTATGGGTTAAAGCAATCTGGACGTATGTGGTACAATCGTCTAAGCGATTACTTAGTAAGCAAAGGCTATAAAAACAATACTACTTGTCCGTGTGTATTTATTAAGAAAACAGCATCTGGATATGTGATTATAGCCGTCTATGTTGATGATCTGAACATTATTTGGACGAATAAAGAAATCCTTGAAGTGATTGAATTTTTAAAGAAAGAATTTGAAATGAAAGACCTTGGGAAAACCAAATATTCTCTTGGTTTACAGATTGAGCATATGCCAAATGGGATACTTGTCCATCAATCGAACTATACAGAAAGGGTCTTGAAACGTTTTAATATGGATAAAGCCAAACCTTTAAGCTCTCCAATGATTGTTAGATCACTAAATATTGACAAAGATCCATATCGCCCTTGTGAGAAAAATGAAGAAATTCTTGGTCCAGAAGTACCATATCTTAATGCAATTGGAGCTCTTATGTATCTTATGAAGGGTTTCTATGCAATCAATGAACACAAAAATACCTAAGGTTCACATGCAACCCTAATATTGATCTATGTTTTCTTCTATGAAGATTAGAACTAAGAACCTAAAGGAAACAATTCAATTCTAAAGAACAATTAGAAAAACCAACCTTTGATCTTATGATCCTTTTCAAGCAGCAACAAAAGTATCCTGCCTCAAATGCAAGTCACACCCAAGGGATGGAAGAATCAGTCCAGCAGAGTGAATCCAGAGAGAAGATGGCGTGAAGAATGAGATGCCAGGGGGTTCCTTTTATAGCCTCCTAGGGTTACACCTGAAACCCTAAGGAGCCTCCAATTGGACAAGGCTTTTGACCACTTGGACCAGGCTTACCAAAACCCTAATTAGGGTTTCGCCAAACCCTGGAGAAGCCTCCAGGGTGGCGCCATTTTGGCCCCTGGTTTTACCTGGCCAGTTATTCAACTATTGAATAATGCCAAACCAGTCCCTGCACCTTTTAATTAATTAATTTAATCTCTAAATTAAATCCAATTAATTCTAGATTAAATCTCAATTAATTAATATAGTTTCTAATTAATATATTAACACTTAAATATATTAATAAACCATATACTTAATTTCTATTAATTTATTATACAATTAATAAATCAACTATTCTCTCTACTGAACTATATATCTATCCTCCACCCATGAGGGCAGCCCAAATGGACTTTGCTTTTAATCATAAGGTAAATACAATTATAAGTCATGGCTTAGACACCTAATCCAACAGTCTCCCACTTGGATAAGTCTATGACTTTAATTGTCTGAACTCTGACCCAGTCAGTTCTGTCCAAAGATAAGTGATCTGATGATCCTCCGTCCAATAGGATATTTTCAGGCTCAAGACATGGATTAACATCAATCTTGGTCTGACACTCTGTTTCTCGATTTCGGATTTGCATATCACTTTAGAGACTACTAATTAAACACATTAATTAAGTCCCGGTTGGCCAACACTTTCAGTCAACTTCTAAATCATCGAGAGGCCTACAGATATCTGTTTCCCATCGGGTCATGGAACGGATAAGTTTTGACTCATATGTCTATAACTTTTGCGGGTCCAAATACATACAACAATGCGTTTTATAGCACCGAGTTACTGGCGCGATTTCGTATTGTCAATAAGCACTTGTATCGCAAATAATAGATCATATCTCTGCACTTAAAGATCACCGGATGTTATCGTCTTAACATTGCTCGTGATATAATCCATGAAGCAATCTGTTAAGCGCGGGTTTATCCAATACTCAAATCGCTATTTCTAAGTACTCATGAACGTTGCAGCAGTCTTACTGCAATGTCTAACTCTTTAGACAGTCTGCAACCAATTCATGACAGTCTTAGTTCATACTTACTTCCTAACAGTATGATCGACTGTGGAGTTTTAAATAATCTAATTATTAAGGAAGTTAAACATGCAAATATAGAAACACAGAAATAAACAATTGACAAAGGTAGTAGCAATACTCATTTATAAATCTCTATTATAAAATCACCGAGTCAATTACATTTATACTGTTACAAGTTTCTAATCTATCTAATTACTAAAACTAACATCATCCTTCAATCCAATGCTCTAAGCATGCTGATTGTGCTTGATCCTATTCAGAGCCTTAGTCAAAGGATCTGCAGGATTGTCCTCGGATGATACTCGCTTAACCAGTAAGTGCCCTTCTTCTATTTGATGTCGAATGTAGTGGTACTTTCTTTCGATATGCCTGGACTTTCCATGGTCTCGCGGTTCCTTTGCCAAGGCGACCGCTCCTTCATTATCGCAGAAAAGTTCCACCGGCTCCTGAATGCTCGAGACAACTCAAAGATCCCCGATGAAATTCTTCAGCCAAGCCGCCTCCTTAGACGCTTCACTCGCTGCGATGTACTCTGATTCGCACGTTGAATCAGCCACCGTTTCCTGCTTGGAACTTTTCCAAGTGACCGCTCCACCGTTCAAAAGAAATACCCAGCCCGACTGGGACCGTCCACTATCCCTATCTGTCTGGAAACCGGCATCTGTATATCCACTCACTTTTAACTCATCACTGCCACCAAGGACTAATACCATATTCTTTGTCCATCGCAGATACTTGAGTATGTTCTTGACTGCAATCCAATGTGCTTTTCTAGGATTTCCTTGGTACCGACTAACCATGCTTAGTGCATAGGATATGTTGGGATGAGTACATGTCATAGCATACATGATCGATCCTACTGCCGAAGCATAAGGTACCAGACTCATTTCAACTATTTCCTAATCGGTACTCGGACTTTGAGTCTTACTCAATTTAACACCACTTAGGATTGGTAACTCTCCCCTTTTGAAAGTTTCCATGTTAAACCTCTTTAACACCTTTTCCAAATATGTACACTGGCTTAGGCCTATCAAATTTCTCTTTCTATCTCTAAGTATTCTTATCCCGAGAATATAAGCAGCTTCCCCTAGGTCTTTCATGGCGAAACACTTCCTGAGCCAAGCCTTAACATTCTGCAAGGTCGGAATGTCGTTTCCCATGAGCAGTATGTCATCAACATACAGCACCAGGAAAGTGACTATACTCCCACTAGCCTTGACATATACACAGGACTCATCTTCACTCCTAGAGAAGCCAAACTCTTTGACTTTCTCATGGAAGCAAAGATTCCAACTGCGAGATGCTTGCTTCAACCTGTAGATTGATCTTTCAAGCTTACATACTTTATCAGGGTGCTTAATGTCTACAAAACCTTCTAGCTGACTCATGTAAACATCTTCAGTCAGTTTCCCGTTAAGGAAAGCAGTTTTGACATCCATCTGCCAGATTTCATAATCATGAAACGCAGCTATGGCAAGCATTATCCTGATTGACTTAATCTTGGCTACTGGTGAGAAGGTTTCATCATAGTCAACCCCCGGGGTTTGAGTGAATCCCTTCGCAACCAGCCGAGCTTTATAAGTATTCACTTTTCCATCCATATCAGTCTTTTTTTGAAGATCCACTTGCATCCGACTGTCTTTCGACCCGGTACATTGTCAACCAAGTTCCAAACTTGATTGTCATACATGGACTTTATCTCGCTGTCCATTGCCTCTTTCCATTTTGCAGACTCAGGGCCTGCCACTGCTTCACGGTAGTTAGCTGGCTCATCCAAATTAGTCAATGTACGATCACTGACTAACGTGTCTCTGTCCGAAGTAATATGGAAACCATAGAATTCGGGCGGTATGCTAACTCTACCTGAACGCCTTAGGCGCAACAAAATGTCGGGGGGTCCAACAGGAACTTCTTCCTCATGTTGGTTGCTAGTTTCTTCCAAGGTTGTTTCATGGGGCGTCTCCTGAATTTCTTCGAGATCGATCGTACTCCCACTGTCCTCTTTGGATATGAGTTCTCTCTCTCGAAAGAACCCCCGTCTCGCTACAAAGACCACGTCCTCGCTTGGTCTGTAGAACAAGTATCCAAAAGACTGTTTCGGGTATCCGATGAAGTAACACCGCTCACTTCGTTCTGCGAGCTTATCTGAAGTATCTCGTCTCACGAATGCTTCACAGCCCCAGACTTTGATGTGTGCCAACAAGGGAACTTTCCCCGTCCACTTCTCGTGCGGTGTTTTCGCAACCTTCTTGGTTGGGACAAGATTTAGGATATGGGCGGCAGTCTCTAAGGCATACCCCTAGAAATGCATTGGAAGTGAGGCTCGACTCATCATGGAACGAACCATGTCCAACAAGGTTCATTTTCGTCTCTCTGCAACACCATTCAGCTGAGGTGTTCTTGGAGGCGACAACTGTGAAACAATTCCACATTCCTTGAGGTAATCGAGAAACTCGATACTAAGATACTCACCGCCTCTGTCGGATCTAAGCATCTTTATCTTTCTGCCCAATTGATTTTCTGCTTCATTCTTAAACTCTTTGAACTTTTCAAAGGTGTCCGACTTATTCTTGATTAAGTAGACATATCCATATCTACTAAAATCGTCGGTAAAGGTCACATAGAACCGCATGCCATCTTTAGTGGTTGTTCAGAAGGGACCACACACATCTGTGTGTATGATATCCAACAGACCTTCACCTCTTTCAAAGGAACCTTTGAATGGTGATTTCGTCATCTTGCCAAGTAAGCAAGATTCGCATATATCATCTGACCCGAGGTCGAATGATTCCAACACTCCATCCTTTTGGAGTTGGGCGATGCGTTTCTTGTTTATATGGCCAAGGCGACAATGCCACAGACATGCCTTTTCTATACCGCTTGAAGCATCAATAGTTAACACATTTTTACCATAATTGTCAACACACATAATAGATTCATACACTCCATCACAAGGCACAACATTAAATATAAAAACATCATTTTTGAAAACTGAAATTGAACCATTCAATTTATTAAACTCATAGTAAAAACCTTGTCTGAACAATGCATGAAATGAAATTATGTTCTTTGCCATATCTGGCGCATAGCGACAATTATGTAAATCTAATCTAACTCCACTACTCAGCATCAGTCCATAAACACCAATCTTGGTAACAGGTGACGTTCACCTATTGCCCATGACCAGATTCAGTCTGCCATGCTCCAGTTCCCTACTTTCCTCTAGGCCCTACAAATCAGAACGGATATGAAAACCACATCCTGTATCAAGGACCCATGAACGGGAAAAAGATGAGTTATTAGATATAGAATACGTACCTGCCTGTGACGGTTTTACTTTACCGTCCTTGACATCCTACAGATACGTTGGGCAGCTCCTCTTCCAATGACCCTTCTGCTTGCAGTAAAAGCAGTCGGCCTCTTTGGGGTTCCGAACATGTGGAATTCCGGAAGACTTACCTTTCGGGGCACCGCTAGATGACCCGACGTGAGTCTTTTCCCTCCAGTTCTGCTTAGGTGGGCCTTTCCATTTCTTTCCCTTTCCGGATCCAATAGCCAGGACAGGCGGGTTGACAAGGAGCACATCTTTTCCCTTCATCCCGTCCTCAGCCGTCCGAAGCATGCGGTGTAACTCAGCTAGGTTTGCCTGGTTGTTGTTCGAATGATACGCCAGTGTGAACTGGTCATAAGAACTGGGTAAGGAGTTCAGCACTATGTCAACTGCTAAATCCTCATGAACCGGCATTTCCAGCTTTCTAAGCCTTTCCACGTAACCATGCATCCTCTGCACATGTGCACAGATGGACTCGCCCTCTTTGGGCTTGCTGTTAGTGAAAGCTTTTACAACCTCACGCCTTTCGATGCGCTCTTGCTTGCAGAACCTTTCCACGAGCTCTTTGTACATCTCGTAAGGCCAATAGTCCTCATAGATACGCTACAGTTCAGGGTTCATAGTAGCGATCATGATGCAAGCCACTTTGGTTGCATCATCAGAGTGTTTAGTGTACGCAGCGATTTCCTCGGGAGTAGCGGTTTCAGTGTCCACATCAACAAGCTCGGTTTCTAGAACATACACTTTATGTTCAAACCTTAGAGCCATTTTGATGTTACGGATCCAGTCATTGTAGTTGGTTCCGTCCAACGTCACCTTTGAGCATAATGACAGAATCGAGGTGACACTACCGGGATTTGAGTGGGGAACAGATTGGTTAGAAGACATCTGAACAAGAAGAATGTAGTTTTAATTAGATAGAGTAATAATAATAATCCTCATATTCACCCAAGAATAAATACGAGGCTAGGGTCCTACAATAACAATCTACAATACCGAAAAGGGATGCCGTAATCAATATTGCAAATTTTACAAGGTAGGCAAATGACGATTCAGCCAATTCCACCACGAAAACATAATCATATTATAATGGAATTCCTAGTTTCTTTGAGATTTATCGAACTGTTCGATAGCATGTTTTAATCTCGGGAATGTCCCACTGTTTGTGACTGGGATACCGAGGATCACAAACCGGGTGTGAATAACCATGCAAATTGCTTGGTACTCTTGAAGTCAATTGTCATCTCTAATTAACGTGCCGGTAAACCACACACGCTCCGTTAATAATGACAAAATCAAGAAACCCATTGCGACTCTTTGCAGACCCCAGTTGGCGTGCCGGTAAACCACACACGCTCCAACAACATTCCACAAAGTGCAATGTGCAATTTCATGGATTAGCACCAATTCACATTTTTAACCTAAAGTAACTAGATTGGGATTTGTTTAGGGTTCTAGTACTTTCAATTATAGCATTATACTTTTAAGAGGCTTAGCGGTTCTATCATACCCGTTCGGCTAACGACACTCGACTGACTAGGAGAGCGGTGGGTAAGAGTAGATACCCATTAGACTAACATTTTATAGTTACTCGCCTTATACCCTCTTTATAGGACAGTTTTGTGAATGAGGCTTACTAGCGGTAGACTAACCAATTTTCTTATACATATTAAATTAACTTTTAATTTTAAATACATATAAGATATATTTTAATCTCATTAAAATATTTTAGAATTAATTAAGTTCTAATTTTCGCAAATTATACAATTTTATTGAAAATTTTATTTAATTCTTTAAACTGATTTAATTGGTCTTTTAATTAATCAATTAATTAAACTAATTAAATCTAGGTTACAGATTACCAAATTAATCAAATTAATTTATCTGTATTAGTCCATATGATTTTCGAGATTTACAAGCCAAAGAATAAGGGTTCAAGTTATTTTAGTTGATCTAGTTACCAAAAATAACAACACACAAATAAGGCAAGCAAATCAAGCAAACAAGGGGACCATTTAGGGCATAGCGGCTAGGGTTAGGAAACCCTAGCCAAGCCGTCGACTTCAAGGCCTCCAAGAGGTGAATTTTCGCAAAAACACCAAGGCCAAGATCATGCAAGCAGTTCATAATCAAATCACAAGAAAACAGCCTAAGCTCTGATACCACTGAAGGGTTTCTATGCAATCAATGAACACAAAAATACCTAAGGTTCACATGCAACCCTAATATTGATCTATGTTTTCTTCTATGAAGATTAGAACTAAGAACCTAAAGGAAACAATTCAATTCTAAAGAACAATTAGAAAAACCAACCTTTGATCTTATGATCCTTTTCAAGCAGCATCAAAAGTATCCTGCCTCAAATGCAAGTCACACCCAAGGGATGGAAGAATCAGTCCAGCAGAGTGAATCCAGAGAGAAGATGGCGTGAAGAATGAGATGTCAGGGGGTTCCTTTTATAGCCTCCTAGGGTTACACCTGAAACCCTAAGGAGCCTCCAATTGGACAAGGCTTTTGACCACTTGGACCAGGCTTACCAAAACCCTAATTAGGGTTTCGCCAAACCCTGGAGAAGCCTCCAGGGTGGCACCATTTTGGCCCCTGGTTTTACCTGGCCAGTTATTCAACTATTGAATAAATGCCAAACCAGTCCCTGCACCTTTTAATTAATTAATTTAATCTCTAAATTAAATCCAATTAATTCTAGATTAAATCTCAATTAATTAATATAGTTTCTAATTAATATATTAACACTTAAATATATTAATAAACCATATACTTAATTTCTATTGATTTATTATACAATTAATAAATCAACTATTCTCTCTACTGAACTATATATCTATCCTCCACCCATGAGGGCAACCCAAATGGACTTTGCTTTTAATCATAAGATAAATACAATTATAAGTCATGGCTTAGACACCTAATCCAACATCTTACTAACTGTACTAGATCTGACATTTCTTTTGCAGTAAATCTATTAGCAAGATTTAGTTCATCTCCAACAAAAAGACACTGGAATGGAATCAAGCACATATTACGATACCTTCGCGGAACTACTGATTTAGGTTTATTTTTTCCTAATAGTTCAAAACAAGGCTTGATTGGTTATGCAGATGCAGGTTACTTGTCTGATCATCATAAAGCTAGATCTCAAACTGGATATGTATTCATGAATGGAGGTACTGCAATATCTTGGCGTTCTTAAAAGCAAACACTCGTCGCCACATCTTCAAATCCTGCAGAAGTAATTGCTCTAAATGAAGCTAGTAGAGAATGTACATGGTTAAGATCAATGACACAACTTATCCTGACTTCTTGCGGAATAGATAAAGATAAATCTCCAACCTTAATCTATGAACATAATGCAGCATGTGTCGCTCAAATGAAAGAAGGGTACATCAAAAGCGACAGGACAAAACATATTCCTCCAAAGTTTTTTTGAATACACTCAAGAGCGTATAAAGAATCAACAGATTGAACTAAAATATGTTCAATCTAGCAACAATGCAGCAGATCTTTTCACAAAGGAACTTCCTACCAAGATCTTTAGAAAACATGTTCATGGTATTGGAATGAGATATCTACACAATACATAATGGTCATTCGATATCTAAATAAGGGGGAGTCAACTAGACACTGCACTCTTTTTCCCTTCGCTAAAATTTTTTCCCACTGGCTTTTCTTTAGCAAGGTTTTTAATGAGGCAGTACTTCAAAGTTTAACTGTGATGTAGAATGATGTCATTCAAGGGGGAGTTACAAGTAATTGGTGAATGACAACATTATGTCATCACTTTGTCATCACTTTGCATTTACCAATTAAACAACTATATTTGAATAGTAGAGTTGGTAGTATAAATAGACCATCAATGTAAGGAAGAAAATGCAACTCATATCAACTCTTTCACAAGTGATATAAAATCTCTCTACTCTCTCCAAGCTCTCAAGCTTTCTTTCTTTCTTCATCTATATTCTAGTTTTTAGTTTGTTCATAATTGTCGTGGTAACACTGAATTTATTACTATATATATATATATATATATATATATATATATATATATATATATATATATATAATATTCATATATGGGAGTTTTGCTTATTTATGGTAATGATAAGTCAACCAACTTGTATGATAAATGGGTTATCATATCAAGAGTTTAATTATGGCAGTTATCTGTCATAAGGCTTATCAGTTTTGGATTATAAATAGAGGCCCTCCCCACCCCATTTTTCATGCCAACTTCAAGGGTTTCTACCCTTCCTCTCTCTTGCTTTCTTGCTTGCCAAGTTCTTGGGTGTGAGCCATTAGAGGCATTACTATTGTGGTGCTTGCTTCCAAGAGATCTAAGGATCAAAAGGTATGTTTTCTTTATGAAATTTTTGATTCTTATTATGTTCTTAGTTATAGCTTCAATAGATGAAAACATCGATCCTTTAGGGTGAATGTGAAATTAAGAGCTTTAAGTTTATAGTTTGCTTAAAACCCATCAAAAGTATCTTTCACTATGTCTTGTGGTGGATCAGAACGGTCCTCATATACCAATGTGTATGTGGTCCAACAAGTCCATGCCTCTTTCACAACCTATTGTGAAAGGCATCTTTGTAATTTTGTCAAGTAAACAAGAATCGCATACTTCAGTTGACTCTATGTCAAATGAATCTAAGGTCCTGATCGAATGGAGTTTAGTGATGTGCTTCCTTTACATGACAAACATGATAATTTCAACAAACATGAATGTTTTGTTTAACTATATATTGTGGTCAATCTGAACGGACCATTAGTGTGAATTAATTCCAAAAAACATTACCTACTAGGTGGTGCTTTTGTCATTTAGCTTGGAAAGAGTAGCATTAATCATAAGACTCATAGTCAAAATGATTTCCAAAATCTTATCAACATGGATATTTGGTAATGTACTTCTCAAGATAATAACTCCACGAATACATTTTTATCCAAAGCTCTTGGATCTTTTGAATCAACCTTGGACTATTGTTATTATACCACTTTCATACATTTCATGACTAAGTATTGTCTTTTCAAATATAACAAGCCTAATATGCTTTTAACAAACGAAGTCAGAACCATCTCATGAAGCATGGTATAACTTAACAATTTAAGATCATAATACCACAGATCAAACATTAGAGTCTGTTAGTCCCAAACAATCCTAGATCTACTTGGTATTAATCAAACACACTCGATTGGTGCGGAATCCCAATGAGTATGAATCGAAACACACAAGAATGAAGAACACGGATTACTACAAACCTTCAATGCATTCTATTAAAATTAGCAGACGGGTACATAAGGTTCTTGAAGATTGCTTGAACAAAGATCTCTCAATATGATCCTAAAACAATCTTCCAAATGGCTAACCTAACAAATGACTAACTAAACACTATATATATACTAGCCGAACACATGACCTAGCCCAACAGCCAAGCCCACCGAAAACATGACAGCCCAGCCCACCGAAATCCTCTGGATTTCGGTCATGACCACCAAAATCCCAGGGGATTTCGGTCCAGACCGAAAACCACCAGCAGCCTAATAAATTCTTTGTTTAAGCCCATAAACTCTTGGATTTGGTCCGATTAAATGCAAAGCTTAAACCAATCATATTTATGGCCCAACAATTTCCCCATTGGTTTAATGCATTCATTTAACTTTGAGCTCTGTCTTGAATTGGCTTCGGTTGAACACTGCAGCAACAATTTAACAATCTCCCCCTTAATGAATGACGGGTGATGATGTTAATAGCATTCAGGGCATTACAGCGACAACATCACCCTCGGATTGGACTGTCTTCAGATTTGACTTTGAATGCACGTTGGGTACGGGCTTCAGCATAGGTCTAGAATTAGCACATCCAACTTTTGATTTGACTTTGACTGGAACTGGAGTCTGACTCTTCACTTTTCTTCCTTGATCACATAAAGCTGTAAATGTAGCAACAAACTGATTGAGGAGGAATTCAACACAGCTTGTCACATGGAGTTATGATGCACCTTCTCTGGGGTTGAAATGATTTTGTTGAAAACTTCAAATTTCACTTCTGGCTCCATCACTTGAAAGACTTCACTGGATTGTCTTCGACTATAACCAGTGCGCAATGATGACCAAAAATCATGTGGGTCACAGAGTCATAAAACTCTCACCACAGTTATTCAAGGACCCAGCCTTGGCTTCAGTGGCGATTCTAGGATTGAAACTCACATGTGTCCGCTACAAATAGGATGATAAAAATCAAGGGGTTAAAAAAATTATCGGGTCGGTTTCTCAATGATAACCATCCAAGGCATTTATATCATTAACTTTAATATCATAGATCAAACATAATTCAAAAGTACCACTAAATAATGTGAATTACTATTCAATTTTTTATACAAATCTTTAAATCTTAAATATATATTAAACAATTATACCACAATAATGTGAATTACTATCCGATTTTTGTACCACCATCACTGTTAAATGTTCAAAAAGTTAAAAGTTCAAAAAGAGAACCATATTAATATACTAATATGACAGTGCAATTGGTAGATTTGATTCCTTTTGATATATACGATTTCCTCTAGGTAGGCTAATAGACTCATTTTTCAACATAATTTATGACTAGTCAATCTGTCAATGTACTGCACCTACCCACTTTTGCAATTGCTCTTTTAAATTGATTTCTATCGGTTTACACTTTACAAGGAAAAATAATTAAGAGTGAGAGTAAGAGATATGACTAACATATACAAAAGAGAAGAGAGTTCGTCGGTCTCAGATTTCAATTCAAAGATGAGTTAACGAAAACGAAATCGACAACAACGGTGTCGAAAGGCTTTATTACCGTGGTTATGTTGAACAAACGACGAAGATTTGCAGCAAACGCCGAAGATGGAATGCGAACAGTTACCGTCGACAACAAAGAACCGATCGCAGCGAAAGACGGCAACGCACGACGAGTATCTCAGATTACGTATTTTTCTGTTATTTAGGGTTTTATGAAATTTTCAGTATTTTATTTTTACCTCTCTTAATATCGGTTTTTATTTCATTTGTTGATTCCTTTTATTTAGCTTATTTAAAGCATCAAATATAAGATTATGTTACCATATGTTTAGGAAGTTCTGCCTCTTGTATGTATAAGGATTTTCTTTTCTTAATAAATATATCCTAAAATCATAATAAACATGTTTATATATGATTTTTTTCTGTATAACTTTATACAACAGATGTCCATAATTTTTTTTCTATAGAACTTATAAAAAAATTTCAAACCAAGAGGTGTCCATGGACACCCTTGGACTCTACGTGGGTTCGCCCGTGCTTGGCTTAGGACGAGACTTTTCGTAGTATCTTTGTGAACCTGGAGGAACGCACTGTGATTGTTTGAGTATCGGAGAACTACTCGTGGCCGTTTTGATTTTAGCCCCTGCATATCCTTGATCAAAGATCTCAATGCAGTTATGAAGTCAACAGGTTGACTTGGCTCTTGGCGAGACGTTCAATGGTATCCAAACTCTGCGGAGTGTACCATCCTAGTGCCAATATGAATCTGGTGATGTTGTTGGGGTCTCACAGCTATTGTGGTGAACAACAACGATCACTGACCCAGAATTTCGAAGTTTCATCAATGCAAGGTAATATCACATTGAGTCACGAACATCTTGTTTAGAAGAAGAATTGGGTCAAGAGCTGTATGAGTGTGTAATATGTCTTGGTTACTAGATATACTCATCGGCTAGACTTTCGAATTGTCATCAGTGTATGGTTTATTACACTGAGTCATCCAACTATTGAATTATAAGCTTTGTAGGTAAGAGTGGTTATTGATGCCTCACATCTACTACTGGTGTTGTAGCAGATATCACTGGCATAGAGTTTCAGAATATCATCACCAATTGGTTTAAAGTGATGAGTCGTCTATTCCTTGTAGTCGAAATACAAAGGCGGTTAAGAATGGATTGGTGCGTGGATAGATTACGTACGCAATCTAACCATCGGCACAAACTTTTAACTCTTGACTTTGAGTGGCTTTACTCAAAGTGTTTAGAAGTTCGTGTTGCAAAAAATTTTAGGTTGGTTAGAGAGAAAAGTTGTTAGTACTTCAAGCTAATTGTAGCGTACCAATGAGAATCATCAGCACAAGTTGATGTGTCTCAGCAGTGAGTGGTATAGCTCAGTGCGTCGTCGACACGTAAGCAATGTCTTAGCAAGTCATAGCAACAGTGAATCACATCTTTGACATGAAGTTTTGGATCTGTATTCCTGATTGGTATGTATCAGGAACATTGACGATCGTGCAAATTGTGTAAAAGAAAATGTTTTTGGATTTTTTAAATTTCTGAAAGGAAACGACATAAGGAAAACATATATTTTTGGATTTTTTTTAAAATTTGTAAATTTTTGTTGTTTTTGTTTTTTTAATTTTCCCCCTGAATTTGTGCATAGAGAAGAATGAACGAAAATGCACAAATTTAACTAGAAACAAAAAGGAAAATATACATAAATTGAACTATTAGTCATCAAAACGAATCAGAACAGTTCAAGGCGAAGTTACATTTTCAATATTCAACACATCTTTTGGTTACGAACCCCACGTGATCATGCATTTCTCCCCTTCCCGCAACGGACACATACTCTCCATTAAAGATTTGAATCTCCCCTTGGTTTAAATGCTTTCATTTGTCTTCAAGCTCTGTCTTGATCTTGATTCAGTTGTACACTGCAGAACATTTCAACAATCTCCCCCTTAGCATAATAATCTCCCCCGTAGTAGGTGAGGTTTATAGATGTTGGTAGCTTTCAGCACGTTGCAGAGACAACTTCATCTTCGGTATCGGACTGTCTTCAGGTTTGACTTTGTAAGTTCATTAGGCAAGCCGGTCTTTAGCGTAGGTCTTGAATCAACATATCCAGCTTCTGATTTGACTTTGATCTTGACTAGAGTCTAAATCTTCAAGTCTTAACTCTAGACCACATAAAGGTGCAAATGTAGCAACAAACAGACTAAGGAGGAATTCAAGCAGCTTGTCACATGGAATTAAGCTTCGCCTTCTTCGGGAACAAAATATTCGTGTCAAAACTTTCAAACTTCACTTCTTGCTGACGCTTCTCGATACGAACAATGACCGCAAATCCTGTGGGTCACAGAGTTATAAACTCTCACCACAGTTGTTCAATGATTCATCCTTAGCTCAGAATGAGACTCCTCGCAATATCTGTGTGAACCCGGGGGAACGCACTGTGATTTTTTGAGTATTGGTGAATTACTCGTGGCCGTTTTGATTTAGGCCCCTGCATATCCTTGATCAAAGATCTCAATGCAGTTGACAAGTCAACAAGTTGACTTGGCTCTTGGCGAGACATTCAATGGTATCCAAATTCTACGGAGTGTACCATCCTAGTGACAATTTTGAATCTGGTGAAGTTGTTGGGGTCTCATAGCTATTGTGGTAAACAACAACGATCACTGACCCAGAGATTCTATGTTTCATCAATGCGAGGTAATATCGCATTGAGTCACAAACATCTTTATTAGAAGAAGTATAGCTCAAGAGTGGTATGAGCGTGTAATATGTCTTGGTTATTAGACATACCCATCTGCTAGACTTTCAAATTGTCATCAGTGTATATGGTTTATTACACTGAATCATCCAACTATTGAATTAGAAGCTTTGTAGGTAAGAATGGTTTTTGATGCCTCACATCTACTATTGGTGTTGTAGTAGAGATTACTGGCATAGAGTTTCGAAATATCATCACCACTTGGTTTTGAATGGTGAGTCGTTTATTTCTTGCAGCAGAAATATAAAGATGGTTAAGAATGGATTGGTACGTGTGATAGACTACAGTATGCAATCTAACCATCGGCACAAATTTTGAAACTCCTGATTCTGAGTGGCTTAACTCAAAGTGTCTAGAAGTTTGTGTTACAGAAGAAACATTTAGATTTGGTTAAGAAAGGTTGTCAGTGCTTCAAACTTACTATGGTGTATCAGTAAGTATCGGTAGCACTAAAGTGTTACCATAGCAGTGAGTGGTATAACTCGGTGCGTCGTCGGTAGGTAAAGAATGTCTTAGCGAGTCACGGTAATAGTGAGTCACATCTTTGACATGAAATTTTTTATCTGTATTCCTGATTGGTATTTATCAGGAACATTGACGATCGTGCAAATTGTAAAAAATATTTTTGAATTTTTTAAGGTTTTCTGAAATATAAAGACAAAATATTTTTGGATTTTTAATTTTCTTAAAATAAAGACATAAAGAAAAAAAAGGAAAATATTTTTGTATTTTTAAAGTTTTGTAATTTTTGTTTTGTTTTTAATTCTCCCCCTAAATTTGTGCATGGAAGAGAATTGAGGAAATAAAAACCATGAACAAATTTAACTAAACAAACATAGTATACAATATTTACAGAACTGATTTAACAGTCATCGAAGCTTATCATTTTTAAAAGTTCAACAAGCATATCGAACCGAGCTTTTTCAAATGGTTTTGTGAACAAATTCGACACATTGTTATCTGTGTGAATTGGTTCCAAATGAATCAATTTTCGCTCGTAGCAATCTCGAATAAAATGTAATTTGATGTCGATATGTTTGGTCTTAGAATGCTGGACAGGGTTTTTGATAATTTGGATAGCTGCATCGTTATTACAAAATATGGGAGTATCAACAAAGTTTATACCATAGTCAAGAAGTTGATGATGCATCCAAATGACTTGAGAACAACAGGCGGAGGTAGCAACATATTCAGCTTCAGCTATAGAGGTTGACACGGACTGCTGCTTCTTGCATGCCAGGAAATCAGTTGGTCTCCTAAGAATTGACATCCAGCAGTAGTGGACTTTCTCTCAACGTCGCATCGCCCATAATTGCTATCTGAAAAAGCATAAAGATCAAATTCACGGTTCTTTGGATACCAGAGACCTAACTTCGGTCTCCCTTCGAGGTATTTAAAGATCCGTTTGACAGCAGTTAAATGAGAGAATTTAGGATTAGCTTGATGTCGAGCACACTGGCAGACTGCAAAAACGATATCCGATCTGCTAGCCGTCAGATACATCAGAGATCCAATCATAGAACGGTAGTACGTTTGATCAACAAATTGGCCATCTGGGTCTGAAGTCAGCAAGGGTCGCTCAGCCATTGGAGTGTTAGAAACTTTAGCATCCTTGAGGTTGAACTTTGCAAGAATATCCTCCACATACTTTCCTTGGTGAAGCAGAATACGCGTTGAACTTTGCAACCCAAGGAACGTCGTCATTTCACCCAGCGAACTCATCTCGAATCGCTTCTTCATCACATGCTCAAATTCTTTACACAAAGCCTCGCTATTCGAACCAAAGATGATATCATCCACGTAGATCTGGATGACAATTTGGTCTGACATTTCACGCTTGATGAACAGCGTCTGGTCAATGATGCCTCGAGTGTAGCCATGCTGCAACAGATGATCCGTCAATGTTGCATACCATGCACGGGGGGCTTGATCAAGACCATAGAGAGCCTTATCCAGCTTGTAGACGTGATTCGGAAATTTGGAGTTGACGAAACCGAGAGGTTGATCAACATAATCTCTTCTTTCACCTCACCGTACAAGAAAGCAGTCTTAACGTCCATTTGGTATACAGTAAATTTCATGTAGGAGGCATAGGCGAGGAAAATCTGAATCGCTTCTAATCGAGCAACCGGGGCATACACTTCCGTATAATTAAGACCTTCAATCTGACGAAAACCGTGTACAACCAGGCGTGCCTTGTTTCGCACAATAACTCCTGAATCATCTTGCTTGTTGTGAAAAACCCATCTCGTGTCAAGAGACTTTTGGCCCTCGGGTAATTCCACCAACTGCCAAACATTCAGTTTCTCGAACTGGTTGAGCTCTTCATGCATTGCGTCCACCCAGCTTGGTTCATTAAGTGCCATCTCCATATTCTTCGGCTCAATTTGTGAGATAAAGCATGAGTAGAGGCACTCGTTGACATGACCGCTCTGGCTTCTGGTTTGAACCACATCGTCAAGAGAGCCAATGATATTATCAATCGGGTGATCGTGTTGAACTCCTGAAGAAATAGCATGCTCGAGCGAAGCAGAAGAAACTGGAAGGTTTGTTATGTTTTAAATTCTGCCTGAGCATGACCGAATTCTGTCGGAGTCTCTGAAATCGTGAGAGGTACTGGCTACATACTCATCAGGAATTCTCTCGGGAAAGAGTGAGTCCATGAGTGTGGAGTTGGAAAGATCAGCAGGTTCAGAATTGATAACACCTTCAGGAGTGGCAGATGCTTCAGCAACTGGCGGTTCGCCAACAATCTGGGATGAGTCAGCAGGAGCTTCAGTTGAAACCGAAGTGGAAACAGGAGATGCACCATCATTAAGAATAGGATCTTCAAAAATCAAGGGCGGTATGATGGGAGCAGCAATGATTTCTTCATCTTCATCTCTGTTGACTCCACTTGGACCTGGTTGTGTGCCTGAGACAACATCAGAAAACACATTAAAAGACTTAAACAATTTGGCATAGTTGAATATCCAGTCGGGGCCAACTCGAGCATCCGTTTGATTCTCTTCTAGTCACCGTACATCGAACGATTCAACGATCTATTTGGTAACCTTGTTATACACCCGATAGGCAGTTTTACCCGCATATCCAACAAAGTAACAGTCATCTACTTTAGAGTTGAACTTTTGTGTAGCTTCAAGATGAAGAAGGGTGCAAGGACAACCAAAAGAACGGAAATGTGCAACAGATGGTTTATGACCATAGAGGATCTCATACGGAGTCTTCATTTGGCGCTTGTTGATGATGACCCGGTTCTGAACATAACAAGTCGTGTTGATTGCTTCAGCCCAAAAGAACACAGGTAATTTAGAATCGCAGAGCATGGTACGTGCAGCTTCATTTAAAGTTCTGTTTCGACGCTCAGCAACACCATTTTGTTAAGTTGTATGAGCAGCACTGTACAGACGCTGCACTCCTTTATCTGCACAAATTTTATTTAGTACCACGTTCTTGAATTCAGTCTCATTGTCGCACCGAATTGCCTTCACTTTCTGATTCGTTTGATTCTCTATTAAGGTGACGAATCTCTTGACCAGCTCAGTAGTTTCACTCTTTTGCTTCAAAAAGAAAACCCAAGTAAAACGTGAGTAGTCATCAGTTAATACTGAGAACGTTGACTGGCCGAAGAGATCCATGTGAATAAGCAAGTGACGTTTTCAGGAGTGTTGTGATTCATGTCGATGATATACGCATTGCTTTGACGTTCTGATCGAACAAGAATCCATTCCTCTGGAATGAAAACACCAGCTTTCAATATTAGACATTGCTTCTTCGTGAAGTGGGTTGAAAAACCTCTATCACAGATTTGAGAAACGCTCAGCAGCCTGTGCTTGAGCTCAGGAACAAAGTTTACGTTCTCAAATTTCAACACGCCATTGGAAAAAATCCCTTTCTGTGTGATCTTTCCCTTTTCACCACCCGCAAAGCAAACATATCCACCATTAAAATTTTCAACATCGTGTAATTGGGACATGTCGCCTGTCATGTGCCTGGAACAACCGCTATCAACATACCATGGTCTGCTGATTTTTCTCCACAGCTGTTCCTGCACACGTTGCGTGATTAATTAGATTTAGGAACCCAGTCCATTCAGAAACTGGGTTGACCCAAACTATCGATACATTTTACAGATTCTAAACTCATATCATGATTGTCAGATAATGGGGAATTCACAGTAGATTTTGGAATGCTGCCTTTAGGAACTCATCTATAATTTGATTTAAATCTCTTATCCTTGGACCAGATGGGAACTTTAGCATCTGATTTGGAATCAGAATTGCTATTTGAAGTTGATTCTTGAGATGACTTTGATCTTACAAAGTTTGGTAAGGCATAGTCATTTCTTGAAACTGTCTTTTTGTTTTGAGCAGTTTGATTCTTGGCTTTCACATCATTCCAATTCTTATTCCGAGAACGTGACCTCAAGGGTTTTCTTTTATAAGATCTCCCCCTTGGCACGTTCTGCCAAAACTGTTCATGTTGATGCGCATACAAATATCGGGGACAATTTCTGGCAATATGACCAGCGATTCCACAGTTAAAACAAGTCTGTATTTTAACAGAGGTAGTAGATGTTTGTCCAGGTCCAAATATATTCAAAGAATTTCCACACACACACAAGCATGCAACAGAACATTTATCAGAATTTTTAAACCTAGAATTTTGAAAGTTCACATCATTACGAATTTTTAAAGGTCTAACAGATTTGGCAGTTTGTTTAACAGACGAATTCAAAGCAGGCGAATTAGAATAATTAGTCTTAGAACAAGTTTTAACATAATAAAAAGTACTCTTTTCTTCCTTCTTCTCATCTTTCTCTTTCAAATTATCTGCTCATGAGGTAGAAGCATCAGTAGAGTTCGGTTTATTACTCTCAGCAGTGCCAGATTGATTCTTTTTGATGAAATTCGAGAGATAACATTCCTCAGACTCTTCAGTTTCAAGAGACGGAGTAAAATTATTGTTAAAAGGAGGTGGGACAGATCTATACCCAAGTCTTCACCCTATTTACTAGCCCATTTAGTTTGATGTTCAATTATAGACTCAACTACTTCGCTTGACACATCGAATTTTTTGAAATTAAATTCAGCATCATTAAAATTTTCTTTGTGTGTGTCAAGCTCGACAGTTAACTCAGCAATTGATTCTTTTGCATAACGATATCGAGTGCTTACAGTACTCCATTCCTCTTGAACTTTCTTAAAATCAGACGTTTTAGCATCAAGTTTTTCTTGTAGAGGTTTCAGTTTCTTTTTAGCATTATAAACATCATTTGTAAGGTTAAACACTTCTTTAATAAGACGATCATTATGTTCACGATACTTTGCAATTATATAAATACAAGATTGAGAAGAGCAAGAAACTTCACTAACCTCAGTTTCGGCAGTGGTAGAAGCAGGAGTAGTAGAAACCATGAAAGCAAATTGCAGATCCATCATTTGTTCTTTTGCAGTATTAGCATCCATGTTTCCTTCGATCTGTGCCAAGTGTGCTCCACCACCTTCAGTTAGGTTCAAGGCTTGCATCTGGTCATCCCAAGAAAACTGTTGTGCCACCATTGCTCTTTCATTGTTCTGGGGAGCAGCATCGCGATTGTTTCCGACAGGCACCAGATTTCTCTCAGCATTCTCCATCCTGGGCTTAGTACATTCACGAGCAAAGTGACTAGGCTCGTTGCAGTTGTAACATCGAAGATTTGCCTTGTTGAAACCCATATTCCTGTCTCATTTGTTGGCAGCCCAATTGTTTATGCCTATCCTTTGTGTGAACTTCTTTGCCCTGAATACCGCCATAGCGATATGACAGGAGATGTCCATCTCTTCAATATCATCGGGATTGACTTGGTCAAGATCTCCAGACATCATAGGCTGAACCAGTTCAGCAGCCATGAGAGCATTGTAGCAATTTAGAAGACCAGCCATCATGTTTAAATTTTCTTCAGCTCCTTTGGGCACAACTGGAACTGGAGTAGCTGACTTAGAAACAGGACTAGAAGCAGTAGTAGCAAAGCTTGAAACAGTTGGGGCAGGAGATGCTATAGGCAGGGTGGATGAGGAGGAAGCTTGATGAGTGGGAAGAGCAGAAAACACACTGTTGGTTGAAGTACCCAAGTTGGCAGATTGATATGAATTGACATGATTGATTTCTCTTTGTTTGTCATCCATATCGCAAGATTTAATGATGGCCATAGTTTCAGCAAGAGACAGTTTTCCCAAATGCTTTATCTTCTTGATCATTGCCACATTCATATCCCAATTTCCGTGTAAGGAATTTAGCAACTTCTTGTTGACTTCAGTTCTAGACAAAGTAATCCCGGTAGTGGTCATCTCGGTGTTTAAAGTGATGAAGCGTTGCAATTGAGTTTCAAGAGATTCTCCAAGCACATGATTGAACATGTTAAATCTTTGGCGAAGAAGATATTGTCTACTCTGTTTCATATCCTCATTGCCTTCATACACTTTGATCAGTGCTTCCCACAAAGCCTTCGCGGACGTGTATTCTCTGAATCCTTGAGCAATATCTGGAGATAACGCCATCGTGAGGGTGGCAAGAGCTCGCTCATCATTTTTAGTCAATTCAAAATCTTTATCCGTGTAATTTTCTTGTTTCTTTTCAATCACGGTACCATCTTCAAGAGTAGTTGTAATTTTAATAGGTCCTCTCACCATGCTTCTCCGTATCCTGTTGTCTTTCATTTTAACGTACTTTTCAAATCTGAATTTCCATTCCGGAAAACCTTCAGCAGAAAGCAGTCGTGGGATGCGGGTGACCATACCTATGACTGAGTCAAGATCGGAATGCATACTGGCAGTGGCTAACTCCATTGAAAGAGAACCGAAAAGCACCAAAAGTCAAATAACAATTCAAACCGAGACCGGTAAGCCTTCAAATGCCAAAAGATTGGTCGAAAACCCCCAAAAACATTTCTGCCGGAAAACAAAAATTTGACCCACTCGAAATTTTTTACCCCCTTTTTTAGCGAAATCACTGTATATCGAGAACACCTCTGGCCAAAAGCTACTAAGGACCGAAAACCAGTGATTTGGCCGAAAACCTCAACCGAAAAGTAGGTAGACCGAAAACCTGGGCGAAAAGCACTTGACTGAAATCCTCTAAACCGAAATCAGTGAAACCCTAAAGTAACACCGAAAAGCTATGTGGGCCGACCGAAATCCTCACTAATGGACCGAAAACCAACCAAACCTTAACCGAAATCCTGCTTCAGATCCGCCACCACCGAAATCCTCAGGAGCGTGCCCGAAAACCATCAAATATGGCTGAAATCCTCCAAAAACGCCGTTTTTGCAGAAAAAACGAGTTTTGAGGATCAAAAACTCCGATTTTTATGATTTTTCGCTTGAATATGCAAAGAACACAAAGAACACTCGAACGAAAAACACCAAAAACGATCAAAAACAGTCCAAATCGATCCAAAATCCAAGATCCAAGCAAAGGAAATGATGAGATTGATACCAAAAACTCTAAAACACTAAGTTTTCAAGCTCTGATACCAATTGTAGGTCCCATACAATCATAGATCTATGAATGGTATCAATCAATCAATCAAGAACACAAAATTAAACATTAAATGCACTCTTTGATTAATCCAAAGACTAGTACATAAGATTCCTTGGTTGCTTGAACAATAAGAAATTCTCTCTAGCTAGGCACAAGTTCCCAAAAACAACCAACAACACAAATAAGGCTATAATGACTATTTATAGTCTATGCCTAAACCTAGTGAAAACCCTAAGCCCAAAAGACAGCAAGCCCACTGAAATCCATGAAGGATTTCGGTCCAACATAACCGAAATCTAGGGGATTTCAGTCCCATACCGAAATCGACCATCAACCCATATAATCTTCATTTTAGCCCAGAAACTCCTTGGATTTGGTCTGATTAAATGCAAAGATTAAACCAACATAAATTATGTCCCAACAAGATGTCTCCATTCATGTGCCTGGAACAACTGTTATCAGTAAACCAAGGTCTGACGATATTCCTGAAAGGTTTTCTAGCAATCAATGAACAAATAAATCTTATGGTTCACATGCAACCCTAGAAAGATCTATGTTTTCTTCTATGAAGATAATAAACTAAAACCTAAAAGCCAACAATAATTTCTAAAGATCAAAACTGAGAAAACCAACCTTTTGATCTTGTTCTTGAAGCTAGCAGCACAAGTGTCCTGCCTCAAATGCAAGTCACACCCAAAGCAATGGAGAAGACAGTTCAGCAGAGTTCTCTTGGTGAGAGTTGGCATGAATTATAGGGAGCCAGAGGGTTCCTTTTATAGCCTCCTAGGGTTACACCTGAAACCCTAAGGAGCCTCCAAGTGGGCAAGCCTGTTGACCACTTGGACCAGATCCCTAAACCCTAATTAGGGTTTTCGCCAACCCTAGAGAAGCCTCCAAGGGTGGCGCCACTTTTGGCCCCTGGACTTTTCTTTGCCAGTTATTCAACTATTGAATAAATACAAACCAGTCCTCACACTTTTAATTAATTAATTTAATCACTAAATTAAATCCAATTAATTCTAGATTAAATCTCAATTAATTATTATAGTTTCTAATTAATATATTAACACTTAAATATATTAATAAACCATTTAATTAATTCTATTGATTTATTACTCAATTAATAAATCAACCTTTTACTCTACTGAACTCTATCGTGACCTCCAGCTATGAGGGCAACCCAAATAGACTTTGCTTCAATTAACAAGATAAATATAAATACAAAGTCATGGCTTAGACACCTAATCCAACAGTCTCCCACTTGGATAAGTCTATGACTTTAATTTATCTTCTGATTAACAACCTGCAGCTTCCTAGAAACTGCTGCCGAACTCTGACCCAGTCAGTTCTGTCCATAGATAAGTGATCATATGATCCTTGGTCCAACAAGATATTTTCAGACACGAGACATGGATTGAGATCAATCTCTGTCCGATACTCTGTTTCCCGATTTCCGATTCTGCTTATGATTGTCAGACTTCTAATTGAACACATCAATTTAGTCCAGGCTGGCCAGCACTTTAGTCAACTTCAAAATCATCGAGCGGCCTACAGATATCTGTTTCCCATCAGGGTCAAGGAACGAATAAGCTTCAACTCATATGATTGTGTCTTTTACTTATCAAATCGTACACAACAATGTGTTTTGTAACATCGAGTTACCGATGCGTTTCGCATTATCAATGCACAACCGACTCGTAAATTTCAACTCATATGTCTCCGCTTCAAGATCATGCGATATTATCGTCTCAACATTGCTCCTGATGTAATCCATGAAGCAATCTGTTGAGCGCGGGTTTATCCAATACTCAAATCTCTATTTCTAAGTACTCATGAATGTTGTAGCAGTCTTACTGCAATGTCTAACTCCTTAGACAATCTACAAACCAATTCACGACAGTCTTCGTTCATACTTACTCTCGAAAAGTATGAGCGACTGTGGACTTTTTGAATAATCAAATTATTCGGGAAGTGAAACATGCAAAATTGAAACATAAAATCTGGCCGGTGGCTACTCTTGCCTAATTACCAAGTCTTTATGAGGTAATCACCAAGTCGGATTTTTCATAAACTATTATTGGTTTCTAGATTCCTTTTAAACTATTTAATTTGTGTTATGTATCTATGTCTACTTGACCTTTTACTCTTTCTATGTATTCAAATGTCATACACTTTATCCGATCGGATATCTTTCCGTTGATATTTCAATTTTGGTCATACTGTCATTCTCACTAACAACTCCATTCTATGTATTATGACTTTCCATGGTTCTCGGGATCTTTAGTTCATATGACTGCACCCTGAGACTATTTCGAGGTGTAACGATGTGCCGGTAAGCCACACGCGCTCCATCGGAATGCCAACGAAATTCTTTAACCATTAAGTCCTTATTTTAAAAAACTATTTTCAAATTGTTATCAACATTCACCCCTAATCATTTTCCAATGATTTCTCATGTAGGTACAAAATCCATTAAGTATTCCCAGCCATGTCATATCCTGAATCTGACTCACTATGCTCTAAGCATTAGGTCATCAAGACATGTTCATGACACTTCTGGTCGATCCAAGAAACTTGTTGGATACGATCTAGTCCTATTCCAAACCCTTTTGGAATCTTAGGATTACTTATAATCCTTGTGTCACGACTTTTAATAACTATAACCTTTCGGAGACTTTTTTTTTCATGCATCTTGAATCTTATCAAGATCATGCTTACTATGGCTAGGTCCATACTGATGACAACATCTATTTGGTAGATGTCTATGGATTACGTGAGTATGCTGCACCTTCTTTATATTCCAAATCATTACACTTTGCAATGATAGGAAACTCTTTTCCTGAGCTATGCATCTTGAGTCTCATCAAGATCATTTTGGCAAAGTTTAGATCTATCTCATAGATTTTTACAACCACCCGAGCATGCCGTATCTTTATTAATTCTTTCATAGCG
Organism: Cichorium intybus; assembly: GCA_023525715.1. NCBI lineage: Eukaryota > Viridiplantae > Streptophyta > Magnoliopsida > Asterales > Asteraceae > Cichorium > Cichorium intybus. The sequence goes on along the minus strand of CM042016.1, from coordinate 71,742,579 downwards.
ATCCGTCTCTTAACACCAAGTCATTACACTTTGTAATGAAAAGAGACGTTTCCTAGAAGCATTGTGTAACACACATATGGAAATAGATAACAGCAACACTCCAACTGGCTTCGACACGGTTATGGACTATTCACAAAATCCAGAGCTTATGGCACATTTTTATAATCCAAACCTTTCTGACATCTTAATGGATATCTTTCAGTCCTTTCTCAAAATCCAATCCTTTGGCATATTTTGAGAATATGAATATCCTTTCTTGCGAGATGCCCGCGGGGAAATCCCGGGCCCATGTACCTTTATACTGGCATATTCTTTGTGAGTCCCTATTAGTGTGCCGGTGATCCACACGCGCTCCACTAACGACTTACAATATGCAGTATCCTTTCGGATTTCATCTTCTATTGAGAGTACTTCTCTCGGAGTCAATTACTTGACTCTGAGTATCGTCTCACTCAACCAGATGTTCTGATGGTACGTTTCTATCCACGTTGGTTTCTTTTGATGATTACTCCCACTGGTTTTAAGACCAGTTATGAAATCAATCAAACTGTCACATAGACTGTATCTCGTCCTAAGGCTCTCTTAATTGGCAGCAACCGGGCTCACCAATGCTTCCAAGTAGTCAGATTCAAAATCCGTACCAACTATAGTGTTTTACCACTATTCGGTATATCACCCCGATTATAACTACTTATGATGGTGATCAGTACTACTGGTCAAGAGAAGATAATGTCAGAATTTAAAACAAAAATCTGATTTCTGCTCTAAGCCTAGTGATGACTAAAGGTTATTTCACTTGGCTAATCCTGAACTCATTTAGGACTGTCCCAACTCCCACTGTTTCCTTAGAACATGAGTCCTTTCCAAAAGAGCTCTTTCTCTTCCAGGTACAACGGGAGAGCTAGTGAAACGACATTTCTGATTAGGTTCAGGCTAGTCATGTGGTTCGGAAGAACACTACAAGACCCTGTACCTTTAATGTACAAGTGGGACAATCCCAGCTTTACATTTCAGACAGTGTCTGCAAAACCTACTTAGTCGAAAATGTGGTTGGAATATGGTTTATATGGTCTGACTGGTTTAGTGTTTAATTTACGGGAAACTAATTGGCAATGTATCTCATACATCGAGGATCGAACTGTTTCGACCAATGCTCCATCATCTTCCCTAAGACACATTATAACTATTAATGTTCTTGGAAGGGAATAAACTGTGAAACATTTTCCCAGTTTATGTTGTTACTCAGGTTCTGTGGGTCTTGTACTTCCTTTGAAGTCCTTGAACTGTTCAAGGATTCAATCCAATTGCTTATTCTGATAAGCGAAGTCATATTCGTCATACGGAATGACAAATATTGCGAAGTACAAACAATTGTGTTTTTTTTAAGTTCGAGCAGCACACAGCAACTGATGTGTTCATTGCTCCTAATCTTAATCTCCTTTACATCTCTATGTAAATTTATGACTTTGTTAATTATGTTCAAGACTTGCAATCTTCAGTTGACTCTAAGTCAGCTGATTCCAAAATCCTATCCTTTGGATCTTTGGGTGATTCATTTCTTGCCACATGTGCTTTATAAAGAACTTAATCATCATTCGACTCTAAGTCAAATGATTCCAAAGTCCTGTCCAACTGGATCTTTGGTTGATTCATTTCTTAACACATTAAGAACTCAATTCATCATGAGACTCTAAGTCAAATGATTCCAAAGTCCTGTCTAACTGGACCTTTGGTTGAATTGATTCTTACAACATTAACAATCATAAGGGACACAATTCCTAAAATCCAAACACTTTGGATGCATTAAACATTCAAGTTATTACTAATTATGCATTCAACACAGTCATACAACATTTCAAGGATATTTCAAACAACATGTGTTAAAAGAAAATCGACAATTTTATTAAAACAAAAATCCTTGCACAATGTACTATATGATAGACAATGTCATACGCATCAAAAAGCTAATAACAATATTTCAATATCTAACTAAACTTCAAAACCGCATGAGCCGGAAATCCAATCCAAATGTGCTCCTATGCGCCAAGGTCCCGTACCTTACTGATTCCCTGTATACAAACCAAAATGTGACTATCACATTATGCATCAAGGAATTATGGAACAGAAGTTTTGAGATTTTTAGATATACCTGAGCTTTCAAAAGATTTTGACTTTGGAGCGTCTTTCAATCTTTCCGCGACTGTATCCGATTCTGTGGATTTCCAGCTTAAGACATGTCCAGACGATCTGGATCGTTTCTTGCTGCGTCTTTTCACTAGACTTAATCCAGAAGTAGCTGAGCTAATGGAGCTATGCCTGTCCAAGAGTGACTCGTATAAAGTCAACAATGGACGCATTTCCATTAAGGTCTTTTTCTGGTCTTCCTTTCTATACGTCTGAATGAACAGATCATACTTACTGGTCAATGAAGCGAGTAGAGTGTTAACACTCGACTCCTGACTCATGGAGTAACCAAGTTTGTACAATTTGCCTATGTATGCTTCAATCTGAAGAACATGCGAATCGATGCTACTTCCTTCTTTTAACTTACACTCTGCAAGTCTTTTGAAGATCCTAGCTCGTTCCTCTTCAACCGGTTTTCGGAACCTTTCCTCGACCGATTGCATTAACTCATATGGCCCCAAGGATTCAAAATCCTTGCGGAACTCGGGGTCAATGGTCAATAACATTAGGTCACGAACCTTTTCGGATTCATCAACTAATAAGTCATGCTTATCATAAAGGCTCTTTATGATGACTTGTTTTGGTGGAACCGGGATCGGATACTCGGTGAGATGAAGCTTGCCCGCAATGACGAGAACCCGTCTCCAATTGCAAAGCCATTCCTTACAGTTAAGGCCAATCAGCCTTTCCATATTTAGCAGGTGCTTTCTGATGCTCTCATAAATGGGTGAGGGAGGAGAGGGAGGAGAATAGACACTTGATTCAGACATCTACAATAAACAGAACTTTATTAGTTTAATTAATCCTTTTTAAATAATTACCCAATATGTTATTTATTAAGGCTAGGACCCAAAATGCCCCAACTATGGTGTGAAGAGGGATGTCGTAATCACAACATAATGGCCATTAAGGTAGATAATACACTTATCAATTTCATCTTATGAAATTCCTAGATCTGTTGAGACACATTGAACTGTTCAATGGCATGTTTAGTCTCGGATGTGCCCCACTGTTTGTGACTGGGATGCCGAGGATCACAAACCGGGTGTGAATAACCATGCAAATTAGCTCGGTACTCTCGAAGTCAATTGTCATCTCCAATTAACGTGCCGATTAACCACATACGCTCCGTTAATAATGACAAAATCGAGAAACCCATTGCAAATCTTTGCGGACCCCAGTTGGCGTGCCGGTAAACCACACACGCTCCACCAACGTTCCACAAAGTGCAATGTGCAATTCCATGGATTAGCACCAATTCACATTTTTAACCTAAAGTAACTAGATTGGGTTTTTGTTCAAGGTTCTAATACTTTCAATTATAGCATTATACTTTTAAGAGGCTTAGTGGTTCTATCAAACCCGTTCGGCTAACGACACTCGACTGACCAGGAGAGCGGTGGGTAAGAGTGGATACCCATTAGACAACCATTTTATAGGCAGTCGCCTTATACCCTCTTTATAGGACAGTTTTGTGAATGAGGCCTACTAGCGGTAAGACTAACCAATTTTCTTATATATAAATATTAACTTTTAATCATAAATATATAAGATATATTTTAATCTTATTAAAATATTTAAGAATTAATTTTCTAAGAATTTTCGCAAATTTATTTCTATTTTTCGAAAATTTAATTAATTCTTTAAGTGATTTAATTGGTCTTTTAATTAAACAATTTAATTAAACTAATTAAATCTAATAAGGGAATCACAAAAATTAATCAAATTAATTTCCTAACCCTTATCCCTAGGTCACGAAATCAGCATGCAAAGATAAGGGGTTCCAGTTATTTAATTATCCAATAATTACCATAAATAACAACCTACTTATAAAAGGCAAGCAAATCAAGGGGGGGGGGACCATGGGTGGCGGCTAGGGTTAGGAAACCCTAGCCAAAATCTCGAAATTAACATGCAAGGAATAAAGGTTCAAGTTATTCAGAAGATCTAGTTACCAAAAATAACAACCAAGTATTCTAGGCAGCATGCAATTCGCAGATAAGGCAGGGGAGGCTAGGGTTTTGAAACCCTAGCCACCATGGACGAAAATTAGGCCTCCCAAGGGTTTATTTTTGAAAACCCTTTGATCAAACAAGCAGTTTATATCAATTTCACAAGAAAACAGCCTAAGCTCTGATACCACTGAAGGGTTTTCTAGCAATCAATGAACAAATAAATCTTATGGTTCACATGCAACCCTAGAAAGATCTATGTTTTCTTCTATGAAGATAATAAACTAAAACCTAAAAGCCAACAATAATTTCTAAATATCTAAACTGAGAAATCCAACCTTTTGATCTTGTTCTTGAAGCTAGCAGCACAAGTGTCCTGCCTCAAATGCAAGTGACACCCAAAGCAATGGAGAAGACAGTTCAACAGAGTTCTCTTGGTGAGAGTTGGCGTGAATTATAGGGAGCCAGAGGGTTCCTTTTATAGCCTCCTAGGGTTACACCTGAAACCCTAAGGAGCCTCCAAGTGGGCAAGCCTGTTGACCACTTGGACCAGATCCCTAAACCCTAATTAGGGTTTTCGCCAACCCTAGAGAAGCCTCCAATGGTGGCGCTACTTTTGGCCCCTGGACTTCTCTTTGCCAGTTATTCAACTATTGAATAAATACAAACCAGTCCTCACACTTTTAATTAATTAATTTAATCACTAAATTAAATCCAATTAATTCTAGATTAAATATCAATTAATTATTATAGTTTTTAATTAATATATTAACACTTAAATATATTAATAAACCATTTAATTAATTTTATTGATTTATTACACAATTAATAAATCAACCTTTTACTCTACTAAACTCTATCCTGACCTCCAGCTATGAGGGCAACCCAAATGGACTTTGCTTCAATTAACAAGATAAATATCAATACAAAGTCATGGCTTAGACACCTAATCCAACAATTCCTCTATAGCTGCTCCTGCACAAGATGTGGGATTAGTTGGTCTTGGGAACCCAGTCCATCTTGAAACTGGGTCGACCATCACTATCCACACTCTTGACTCTTTCCCATGACATGTCCTGCTGATCAAATATAGAACATGAAAAGTTAGCAGGATAATGGGATGAATTTGAGTATTGTCCTTTGGGTACCCATCGGTAGTTTGGCTTGAGTCTCTTGTTGTTTGAACCGATGGGTGTATCAACAGTTGATTTTGAAACAGGACTCCCCCTTGACTTGTGCTTATTTTGCCAATGTGGACTCGAGGACGATCCTTGAGATGAACTCGACCTTACCGATTTCGATTTGGCAGAGTTATCTTTCAAATCGGTCTTCTTGTCCTTAGGGGCCTGCTTCTTGGCCTTTGTTGCATTCCAATCGCCATCTCGTGACCGTGACCTCGAGGGTTTTCTTTTGCAAGAACTCCCTCTTGGCACGTTCTACCAGCATTGTGCGAAGAAGGGAATATATGAGCGATGTGGACAATTCCTAGAGATGTGACCTGCAATCCCACAATTGAAGCACGTTTGTCTTTTCAAGTAAATGAGATTGTGACTTGGTCCTTGTCCTTTTGAATTTTTAAAGAGTTACCACAAGTACAAGCACAACCACATTTACTAGGACTCGGTCTTTGTCCAACAGGAAGTTCACCTTCTTTCACAAACATCTGTGGTTTAAATTTTCCAACATTTGGAATTTTTTAATTCAAAGCATCACCACAAGAAGTTACAGAATCAGAAGCAACAGTTTTGGTGCAATTATTAGGAACATCAGAAGATGAAGCATCAAATTTTGACAAGTCTGCAAAAGAACTAGGACCATTTTTGTCGTCCTTGCTTGCATCTTCCACTATTACTTCATCTGCACAAGAAGTAGAGACATTAGTAACGTCTTCCTTAACATCTACCTTAGCTTCCTCAGTCTGGTTGGATTGTTTAGCTACAAATATTTCGTTTAAATCAAGGGGTGGGGTACAATTATAATTAAATGGAGGTGGAACAGTTTTGTACCCAAGACCCTAGTTCTCATCTTATTTAAGCTGAGATTCGATCATCGACTCAACCATCACGCTTGACCCTTCGAATTTTGTTGGGTGTTGAATTCAATCAAATAGTGAAGTATAACAAGTATAAAGATGAATTGATTCAATGCAAGCAATAGAAATACACAATTATATGAAGAACACTTAAGAACACAATAATAAATGGATAAAGGTGCCGAATGCTTTGATTTATCAATTTAGGATTTCACAATTATGGTGTATCAAAATCACGCCCGACACGGTAATGTATCTCTAATATTTATACATAATTAGAGATATCAATAGTACAAACATAATCAGAGAATATCCTATCACTGTACTATCCAATAGGAATAAAATTCATGCAACACGTAGTCTGCTGAACACGCGTGCCTTTAAAAAGATATTACAGCTAAGCCTTCGGATCCTTCAGGATAAACCCTTTGGTGTCTTCAGGCTTCGGGGTCTTCTTATTCTTTGTCTACCAGACTTCGGACATGGAAGCACTTCATCACAAATTTAACTCAACAATCTCCCCCTTTGTGTGAAGTGCATCCGAAGCCTATCTCTGAAAGTTTCTCTTAAAATCCCTTTCTAATGTTTGTCTTACAGCCAGCCACCAAGCCACGTGATCCATGAACCTTTTCTTTTGATCATGCGTGTTGAAATGGTAGGAGTTCACATGCGGTATCATGCTAGAGATAAAGGATGAGGGGTTGAGGCCGATGTAGTCAACTTCAAAGAACTTGGTCATGACTTCGGTTTCATTTCTAAGTCCTTTGAAGACTACCCCATATGGTTCTTCAAGAATCTCCCCATTCCTAAACCTGTTGATGTTTCGAACTGTGACTGGAGGAGTGCCTAGTGACTGTTTGTAGTAGGAGCACAACTCCAAGTCATTCTTTGCAAACCTGAGCAAGTAGTTGTTCAGAAATCCCTTGATGTGATTTTTGGCAGCATTGAATACAATTATTGATTCTGCAGCATGACTAGGAAAATCTTTCATGACTTCCAGAAGTTCAATGAAGTCGTTTGGGTTCATTATTGGAAAGTCTGCGACTGTGAACCTAGAATCCTCTTCATCAGAACCACGAAGAACTGAAAATTCATAGTTCGTGAAGTTTTCAAACATTTCAGCTTCCTTGATCGAAATGATATTCTTAATCTTTTTTGAACTTCATATTATGTTCTGATTTTGAATAAACATAGCATGAAAGTTTATTTTGTTCCTCCAATAGGTAGGCCTCTGTTCATTTGTGATTGACTGGACGAATTGAAGAAATGAGAAGGTCTTCGGATTAAAGGGTATCTCGAGTTGTTGATCATCGGAGTTGCTTGAGTCGAAACTCTGAAGAGGTAGTCTGGTGAACACATTTAGATTTTGAAATCCAAATATTGTAATCGCTTCGGCTGTCCACTTGCCATCTTCATTTGCAAAGGCGTTTATTTTCAGCATCAAGGCATGGTCTTCACATCTAGCCTTGTAAATCCGCTCCATGTGTGGGGCAATTAGACTATCAACAGTCTTTTCTGCTGATCCCCCAGCTTCGGATGATCCCATCATAGTTGTAGTGATTGTGGAGGAAGTGGGACCCGAAGATGCCACAAATGGAGGTGTTCCCAAACTGGTAGCAACATAGGTAGTTGTAGTTATAGTTGTTGTGGCTTTGGAGGTTGTGACCACTAAAACTTCTCCCCCTTGTGAAGCATGAGCCACATGCTGAGTAGGAGCAAGTCTTGCTTGTGGTCTGGCTATACGATCCGCAAAGTTGATGAGAGGCTATAATACAGTTCTCAACCGTGTGACCATGTCCTGGTTAAGAACTGCATTTGTCTTTTGGAGTTCATCAGCAAACTTTGTGATCTTCGAAGTAGTTTGGGCGGAAGTAAGCTCCTCAATCTTAGCTTTTGCCTCATCAAGTTATTTTTCAAACTTGGTACTCTACTGAATTGATTGGGTTTCAGTCCGAAGGACTTGCAGAGCCTTCAGGGCTTCGGAGTTCGACAACTCCACTTTATCAACAAACTCTTTCATTTTCTTTTCTGTTTCTTCTAGAATCAGCTTGTGTTTGGAATCAACTTCAGCGACTGTAGATTGTACTTTATGTTCAAGGGCAGATTGGATTCTAGCTTGTTGATCCATCAGTCTTTTCTCAAGTTGCTTCATAGAGTTACCTAGTTCTTGAGACAAGCTGACTTGCAAGTCTTTTATTTCTTCAGAAAGATCTCCCACAGTTGGTTTTATGGGATCAAACCCTGTCTGAGCTTGAATGAGCACATCAAAGGAGCCAAGTGAAAGCTTCAAAGAAGGCTGTTGAAGTGGGATTTTGTTGTTAAGGTGACTGGTGTAGATCAAAATCTGGTAATGAGAAATCAATACCAGTAGAGGAAATGTTTAGCATTGGGTTTGAGGATGTAATAATGGGTTCGGAAGTCTGACGAGTGGAGGATGTAGGATTTTCCATGGAGGATGTTATGGGTTTGGAGGTTTGAGTGGTAGAGACTGGTGGTGTTTCAGTGGAAGTGGATTTAGGAGGAGCATCCGAAGATGAGGTATGTACTGTAGAATTTAAGGGAAGAGTTGAGGTTATTTGTTCTGTGTTGATGGTAGAGGTTTGTGGAGCTGTAGTTGGTGGTACATTGGTTGAAGTTGTATGGATTGTTGTGGTTTGTTCTGTTGTAATGGTGGAGGTTAGTGGAGCAGTATTTGGTGGTGGAGATAGTGGTCTTGTATCTTGAATTGGTGAGGATTAGTGTTCTTCCTCCTGCTCGATATGAATGTCTTTGGAGATTGTTCTGTTAGAATCCGGAGACTCTTCCACCACTTGTTGTTTCCTGGTTCTTTTGGGTTGTTTTCGTTTTACTGGTGTTTGTTCGGTGGCTTTTCTTTTCCTCACAGCCTTCAGACCACTGGGTCCTCCAGTTGCCTTTTTCTTGCCTTTGGGTTTAGCAGGGGCTTTGGTTTGCGTTTCTTGAGAGATTGGGCAAACTGGAGAAGGCATTTTGAGAGTAAAACGGTAGATATTAACCTCATCACAGTCTAAGGATACTTTTGAAAGCATCACATGAGGTATTTGGGCACAGAACCCAGTTAAATTTTCATCCAGAGTAGGAACAGTGATGTGAGTGTACCTCATTTCAGGAAGAGCAGGATCGAAAACATATCCTGCCTTTTGATAATGCTCATGAACGACCATGGCCCAAAATTTGGCATTTGAAATCTCTATTCCCTTTATTGAGTGGTTGATGTGTGAGTAGAAATCAGCCCACAAAATTGAGACCAAATCTACATTAACATCATAGTAAATTCTGTAAAGAAGACTCAAGAATGTCTGACTTGCTGAGTCTTGCCCTGATGTCCTACCAGAAAGACATCTCAGGAAGATGCCAAAGAAAAATCTCCATAAGTCGGGAAGATGCTTCTTCTTGAAAGTACTAATCCCAGCAAGTTGTGGTTCGTAACCCATTTGATTAAACATGTCGACTAGTTGCTCACCAGTTGCAACAACTATGTCCTTTGAATCGTAGATTGGAAGGTGCATGGCTTCTGCAAACTTGAGCTTGGTCAGTTGTACTCTCATAATTTTTCCCTTGGCATCGACAACTTCGTAATGTACTGATTTGACGTTGTTATCAGTATCGAACAGAGCATTAGAGGTGTAATGTGCTCTGTGAACGAGAGTAGCAGGAATGGATGGTGTGTAGGTCAGGGCGTGACCAAGGATAGACTGTTTGAGACATTCTACCAGGGCAACAATGGGTTGAGGGTAAAGTGAGAGGTCTAGATGGAGGAATAAATTTGCCAATTGGCTTTTGAGAACTGGAATCGACATTGCTTCATTGTTCTTAGAGGATTCCTCATGTGCAGTAGCCGCCATTGATGATCGGTTGGAGAAGATGAAGAGCAATAAGGGTTCTTTTAGAGTGTTTGTAGAGAAGAAGTGAATCGTCTGAATGTGTAAAGGTTTCAATAGTCGATGTGAGAGGTATATATACGATTCGTGGTCCCAAGGCTATTTAATGCTCATTTGAAAAGGTCCACTAAGAGTATGCCACCTCACCATCTACACTCTCCACTATCTCTGCAAATACGGAAACGTCCGTTTGTCAGTCATGATTATTCAAAATTAAACCGCCATTTTGCCCACGATCTATGTGTTATGATTCTCCAAGATATTCTGAAGGACATTTGTTCATTTACGTTCATTTAATTTAAACGAATGTTTGTCTCTTTGATTATTATAAATCTAAAAATCATTTAAGCATTGAATTGACTTCGGACCAACAAGGACAAGTATAGCAATTATTGGTATCCTTCGGAGTTTAAGAATTGATTGTGCATTTTAAAGCATTCTGAAGGGTATTGATAACACTTCGGATAAAGAGTTCTATGAAAAATGTTATCAATACTCCGAAGAGATTTGCTTTTATTGAAAGTAGATTTTAGTTTTGATGATGCATTCAGACTTTTGACCTTAGCTTCCTTGAACATTATGAAAAGAAGATTTAACATTTTACATTCAGAATCATTCGAATCACGTTGGAAGTCCGTTTTTCACTCCGAAGCATGTGTGATTTAACATCAGTCATGAAATGCATAAGTCTAACCACCATAAGCTGAACTCCATTCCATATTTTGCAAGAATTTTGATTGTTTCTTTTTATGCTTCAAAATTTTCATACAAAATGATGGTGGTATTTACTGTATTGAAATACAAAACATTTTCACTTTTGAATTGAGCATCAGAAGATACAGTGAGTATTTGGATTGACTTTGAAGAAGTTTTTGAAAAATTTATCCCGTTTCATCAGTTGAGGTGTTTGGATACTTTTATATGATGACAAGCCTTTGAGCTTCGTACACCACCCCAACATTATCATTTAAGATAGACTACTTGAGATGTTCATATTCTCTACATGGTACTCGACTATGTTATAGGAGTTCCTTGTATTGTCATTTAAGACAGAGGAATAAGCCTTTGAGTGCTGATTTATTTTTATTTTTGCACTGTATTGATTATCTTTTCACTTGTTTATTGTCTTTGATTATTTTGACATTTTGATTTTGTTGTTTTCTCTTGACTTTTGCAATATTTATTGTTGAAACTTATTTTTCTATTTTGGAGTTTCATATCCGAAGAGTTAAAAATTTCACCATGTGATTTCATTTTATGGTGCTTTTGAATTGTTTGTGCAATCCCTTGTGTTTGAAAAACTTCATGTAATTCAATTTTGAAACAAGAGTGAAGAAAGTTTTAAATTTTCTCATCAGTCTTTGCCGGTATCACCTATGAAGAAATCTTCGGAACATGTGATTTATCTTGAGTAGTGTGTGAACTACTTGATTAATTTGATAATGAAGCGAGTCAAGTTCAACAGGGAACTTAGAGATAAACACAATGTTAATGATATATAAATCACATTAGATTTCGTATTGTAAAACAGCCTTAACCTCACTCCAAAGTCTGTTTTGTTACCATTTTTTCAAATCGATTCTCAAATACCTTTTAGTGCAATAAGATATGATTATCAGAATCTAAAATCAAAGTTTTGTCCTTTAATTAATTAATTCATGAATGAAGGTCAAACTTAGTCATTTATGCAAGAAATTTGAGAATTGAACTTTTGAGGTTTTGCAAATTATCCTTGTTTTTCTTGTTTTTGGTTTTTCCATGAGACTAACTCTTTGTTGTGAGAATATTTATCCTTGTGATACAAAGACAATTTTTGTTTCAATGATTTTCGACATTTGTTGAATGTTATTAATTGAAATGTCTATTCTGATGGGCTCCGAAGCTTCGGAGGGCTGCGGAATAGCATAATTTCTTATTTTGTGATTGAAAAGAGTAAGGTAAGAAAGAGAAAATCTGAGGTTTATGTTAGAGTGGATCCATCAATCATGCCAAGTCCTCGAACAATTCGTTTGAATGCTTCTTCATTCAAGGCTTTTGTAAAGATGTCTGCCAGTAGTTCGGTTGAGTGAACAAATTGCACTTCTATATTCCCCTCCTCAACATGACTTTTGATGAAGTGATAGCGAAGAGCTATATGCTTCGTCTTCGAATGTTGAATAGGATTGTGACATATCCGAATAGCACTTTGTGAGTCACAAAACAAGGGTATATTTCTCATGTTGATGGCATAGTCTTTTAATTGGCTTTGAATCTAGATAATCTGCGAAGTGCATGCTACAGCTGCTACATACTCTGCTTCGGCTGTGGATATTGATACACAAGTTTGCTTCTTGGATTGCCAGCTGATAAGCTTTCCATCAAGAAATTGGCAACCCCCTAAAGTGCTTTTGTGATCAATGGAGCATCCACCCAAGTCTGAATCTGAGTAAGCTTGTATGTAGAATCTTGAGTTTGCAGGATACCATAAACCATACGCAGGAGTGTTGTGAAGATAACGAAAGATTGTTTTAACCGCAGCCAAATGAGGTTCGCGAGGATCTGCTTGATAACGTGCACAATTGCACACTGCGAACATTATGTCTGGTCGACTGGCTGTGAGATAAAGCAATGATCCTATCATACTTCGGTAGGTTTGGAGATCAGTCTTCAGTTTGTCCAATGATGGATTCAACCTTGTTCCTGCAGGTAATGGAACCTGCACTTTGGAGCAGTTAGTCATTCCGAAGCGTTCGAGTAAACATATTGTATATTTTTGTTGGTTGATGAATATCCCCTCTTTGGATTGTTTGATTTGTAATCCAAGAAAGAAGTTAATCTTTCCCATCATACTCATTTGAAATTTGCTTTTCCTTAATTTTTCAAAATCTTTTGTGAGGTTTGGATCAGTGGATCCGAAGATAATGTCATCCACATAGATTTGGACTAACATCAAGTGGGAACCAACTTTCTTTCTAACAAGTGTTGGATCCACTGAACCTTGTTTGAAGTTTGACTCTTTTAAAAACTTTGTCAAGGTTTCATACCAAGGCCTAGGTGCTTGTTTTAAACCATAGACTGCTTTATCTAACACATAGCAATGGTTAGGATTTTCTTTGTCTACGAAGCCAGGTGGTTGTTCAACGAATACAGTTTCCTCGAGATCACCATTCAAAAATGCACATTTGATGTCCATTTGATAGACATCAAAATTTTTGTGTGCAGCATAAGCTAAAAAGATCCGAACTGATTCTAGTCTGGAAAAAGGAGCAAATGTCTCTTCGTAGTCAATCCCCTCCTGTTGACAATAACCTTTAACAACCAGCCTTGCTTTGTTTCTAACCATATTGCCTTCGGTGTCAAGTTTATTTCTATATACCCATTTGAGACCAACGATTGAAGCATTTGTAGGTTTTGGAATTAGTCTCCAAACTTTCTTTCTTTCAAACTCTTCTAATTCCAATTCCATTGCGTCAATCCAATCTGGGTCATCAAATGCATCTTTAACGTTCTTAGGTTCAACTTTTGAGATAAAGACATTGAACATGCACAACTTTGAAGTTTTGCTTAAATCAAGTTGTTTTTGGTATAGTTGTGCACGATTCAAGACTTTATCTTGAAGATTACCAATGACAAGTGATGGAGGATGATTTCTCATCCACTTTTCCAAAGGTGGAAAATTTGGATCAAATTCAGGTGGTCCTTCAGCATCGGTTTCCTCAATGTCTGAAGGATATCCCGAAGTGGATGGAAAATCATCGTTATTAAATGATTGCTTGAATTTGTGACATTTGTTTGAGGTGTGTTTAAGTTTGAGGATTGAAAATTGGAGTTTAGAGAATTCTCCCCCTCGACATCAGCTGGTGGAGAGTTTGTTCTCCCTTGATCCGAAGAGTTAGGTGTTGGGACTTCTGGCTCCCCCTGGACTGAAGGATATATGGACATGATATGCGATATTTCATGCGAAGGGTTGTTGAAACTTGTGTTGTTTTGCTCCCCCTCGAAACCAGATTCTCTTTCAGATCCATTTGAAGGCTCCCTTCAACCGAAGAGGGTCTTTGAACACTACTTGGTGTTGAGTCTTCAGGACCATCTGTGAGCTTGGATAATTCAGACACATTGTTTTCTGGTGCTTTTGCTTCGGAATCCATAGCCCTCACAAGTCGATCAAAGAGAAGCTTGAAGTCTTCATCAAATGTAACTATTGGGAGTGCATCAACAGCAGGTTTCAGAAAGATAGATGACATTGGGAAGGGATGTAAGGATTTCTTGATATAGTAGTCATCAAACGAGAGGTTGAAGATTTCTTCAAGTTTACGTGTCCACTTGTTCATAACCCTATAAGCCTTTGAATTTTGTGAATAACCAAGGAAAATCCCTTCATCAGATTTGTCATTAAACTTTGTCAAATGATCCTTCATGTTCAAAATAAAACACCTACAACCGAAGATGTGAAGAAATTTGACATTTGGTTTTCTTCCGTTGAGTACTTCATAAGGTGTGATGTGTAATCTCTTGTAGACATAAGATCTGTTTTGAGTAAACCATGCAGTTGAAATGGCTTCGGCCCAGAAGTATATGGGTAAATTTGCAAAGTTGAGCATTGTTCTTGCAGCTTCACACAAATATCGATTACGTCTTTCAACAATACCATTTTGTTGAGGAGTGTCTGGTGCTGAGAAATTGTGACTTATCCCTTTCTTCTTCAGAAATCCATCAAGAGTTTGATTCTTGAACTCCGAACCATTGTCACTATATGTTCGAATAGTCTTGTTGAGCATAACTTCCATGTTCTTAATGAAGGTAATGATTTCCTCTGCTGCATCTGACTTATTTCTCAAAAATAAGACCCATGTAAATCTTGTGTAGTCATCCACGATCACTAAGATATACTTCTTCTTTCTGATAGACTCCACTGCGGATGGACCACATAGATCCATATAGAGAAGTGAAAGAGGTTTGGTGATTTTTGGATTGATCACAGTTGGATTCCTTTGTTTTGTTTGCTTGCCATGTTTACAAGCCGAACAAAGTGAGTCATTATCGAACTTGAGAGCAGGCATACCACGAACCAAATCCATGGCCACTAATTTGTTTATATCTTTAAAATTCAAGTGTGCAAGCCTTCGGTGCCATAGCCAGCTGATATTAGAATTTGCTTTGGACAATAAGCATAGTGAAGGCCCACCACTGATAGGCTTTAGATTCAAAGGGAACATTGCTCCTTTTCTTTCAGACTTCAGTAGTACTTCATTTGTTGCTTCCTTCGTAATGAGACTTCCTTGATTGTCGAATGTTACAACATTGCCTGTTCCAACGACCAATTGAGAAATACTCACTAGATTATGCTTCAATCCTTCCACAAATGCAACCTTGTTTATTGTGAATTGCCCATTTGTAATTTTTCCATACCCACGAATTGGACAAGTGTCATTATTACCAAAACGAACGTTTCCTGCATCATCCAAAGATCTATAATCTCTGAGGTACTCCTTCCTTCTAGTCATGTGTCTTGAGCAGCCACTATCCATGTACCATTTAGAGTCATACTGCTCATTCGACATAATCTGCAATCAATCAATAAGAATTTGGTACCCAATCAATCTTGGGTCCTCAGGGTAAGCAAAGGATTCATGAATCCATTTTTCTACGGCCTCTTCGGTTATTTCATTTGCATTAAGATTAATCATATTCTCAGAAGTCTTATGTGATGAGCATGAAGAACCAGAAAATGATTCCGAAGAGCTTTTTATTAGAATTGATGAGTCCAAAGAGATTGAAATAATGGAAGTCTTCGGAACCCATATTTGTTTGGATGATTTTGACTTTGTAATTTTTGACGTTTTCTTGGTTTTCGAGATTTTTGAAGAATTTACTGACTGTAAAGATTTAGATTTTGTTGTAAAAGTTTCTTTCAAGTCATTTCTTTTCTAGTTTTGTTTTGAATTTTCAAATGTGGATTTCATTGACAATGATCTACAAGATGTAGAGACACATAAGTACTCTTCGTATACAAGTTTGAAATCATTTAATGACAGAATCTTATCTTTAAACAAGTCCAAATTTTTGTTCAACCATCGATGGAATGTATCTATTAACTTTGTACCTTTTGAAAATGTTCCCTTTGTTGATTTTTGAAATTTGGGATTCAAAAAGTTTGGTTTAGTTGGTACAAAAGAGAGTTTGGATAATTGTTTTGGTTTTTCCCTTAAATCCTTCTTATCAAGAGGTTTTGTTCCAGAGATGGAAGCCTTCGTATTAACAAGTTTTGTTGGTACGAAGGGTAATTTTCTTTTTACAAGATTCTGAGTTTGTTTTGATTTGAACTTCTCAGCTGTTGGTTTTTGAATTGGTTTTGTAATCACAACAGTTGGTTTTGCTTTTGAAGTTGATGCTATGTTATGAATTTGTGGCCTTTTCAAAATTTGAGGTTTTTGCACTAAAGGTTTTGAAATAGTTATCTTTGGTTTTATGACAGCATTTTCAAAAGATTTTGCAAGAGGAAAACTTTCGCATGACTCCATTAACTGAATAACATCCATCTTCGGAGCTATGGGTTTATCCATAACTTGAATTTGTTTGTAATTCCTGTTAGTGTAAATGTGACTATCATTTTTATCATTTAAAAGATGAGTCATGTTTTCTGGAATCTTTTTTTTTTCATAACAAAGACGATTATAAACATTGTGGCCATATAAATTTTAGACATCATTCATAATAGAGTTGTATTATTCTTTATAGTGGACAATATGAATTTTACACATCATTCATAATAGAGTTGTAGATTTATGTTTTAGTGGGTTTGATTTATCCTTAAAATAATTACCCAATTTATTTAATAAGGCTAGGATCCATATTTCACTTCACTTAATGAAAAGGGATGTCATAATCGTCCCATGAAGTTATTTAGGTAGGCATATACTTTGCCAATTTCAATTACTATGAAATTCCTAGATCTTTTGAAATTCATTGAACTTATCAATGACATGTTAATCTCGGATATGCTATCTTACATTTGTAGCTGGGATGCCGAGGACCACAAACAAGATTGTGAATTAAACATGCAAAATCGCATTACACACTCACTCTATTTATAATATCAAATTGATGTGTCGGTTAACCACATGTGACAATTGTCAATTTGGTCAACAAAAGACAACTGTAGTCAACCAAAGTGTACGTTAATCCTTACGTTGAAAAGTAATTTTCCATAATTTTACGATGCATTATTAGATATTATAAAACTATATACCCTAATTCAAAACAATTATCGAGCAAACGCCGAAAATACGGTTAGTAAACTACTGTAGCGTAAAAATTTGATAATCATACAATTATTATTTTGGGAATAATAATATTCATAAAACGATGTATTCGTAAATACGAACCTGTGGATATATAGAACGTCGAAAACGGAGTTCGTATGTGAAAGTTACAACAATTAAACCGCTGTGAACGTATAAATGTACACAGGGTTTGGACCTAAAATACAAAATGTGGTGCCGTAAACATAAAAAATGGGATAAAAAATCATATATTATGAAGCGTAATACTATCTAATATTTAATTTCAAAGCCAAATACAATTTTCGGTAAAATGCCGAAAATCGCGAAATCGGAAGAATAATGCGCTTAAACGCGTATTTCATCGTCTAACGAGTTATAATTCAATCTAAATAAATGTTTAGCAATGTTTTTATACATAATATTTATTTAGAAGATCATTCCTCCAAAAACTCATAGAATTACGCTAAAACATTTTACGATTTTATAAAAACTACTTATTTTTATATAAAAGAGTAATATTTTTATAAAACCAACCCACCCCACCCCCTACCCCCCTCCCCCCATCAGCTGGAGACAAGCCATCACATCATCTCACAACAAAAATCTCTAGTGACATTATTCCAAAATCTAGAGTATAAAGGCTATAAATAAAATAATACCACAAAATCCAAATAAAATCCTATAAAAAGGCTTAGAAATTCTCATTTGACCAAGACATCATCCAACCTCTCTTCTCTTTCTCTCTAAATCTGATCATGACACTCTCTCTCTCTCATCTCTCCACCTACCACCACAAGTCACCACAAACCACCGCCGGCCACCACCTTCCACCACCACCGTTCTTCGTTTTCAAGCGTTTTTCAAATCTTTTTGGTAAGTTAGCTTTCTTTTGTGATTTTAAACCTTATTACACCAATTTTATCTCATTTACACACACTAACATCTACATAAACCCGTTGGATAATAGCTTTGTCCAAGGGTCATTCGAGCTCCGAAGCTTAGATCTTGTCTTCTACCGTAAATCCCGCAAGAACAACCTTGTTTTTAAGTAAAGCACGCATCAAGGGTGAGTTCATACCCCTCATTTTCATCTTTTCTAAACTTTTAAGGGGAGAATACAAGTTTACATGTTAAAAATGATGATTTACACAAGTTTATATGTGTTTATATACTATAAATAATGATTTACACAAGTTTATAAAACTAGTAGTTGTGTGAAAATGTTTTTGACATGAAATATGGTTAGATCTATGTATTACGAACGTTATGATGTATTATGTTTGTGTAAAAGTTACAAGTATAAATAGGTTGTGTAAAAAAATATTAGATCTTTAATATAAACGTCATAAAAACGAAAACCAGTAAAAACTACGTGTTTGTAACCGGAAACACTATTCTCTAACAAAAATGGATATAATCAAGTTATTACACCATTTTTGTGGGAAATATCTTAAAAGATGTTATTTATAATCATCTAAATAAGTTATTTCGTTATTGTTCGTAAAAATATGATTATTACAACGGTATACTAAAAATAGACTATTATAGGGATAGTATGTTTTTGTGACCGGAAATACGACTTTTCTAGTGATTTATAAAAAGCACGTCAATTTGACGTGATAACGACTATTTAGACTTATAACGTCATAATAAATTTGGGAAATAATATTTTTACAAGGAAGTTGGTATTTTAAACAAAAATGACTATATTCAAAATAATGTGTATGAAAAATGACCATTTGGAAAGATTACCATCATTTTGACAAAATGACAAGATTTAAAATGTTGCCATCACTTATGTAAGATGACTAAAACAAATTTCTTGCCATGACATTTTGATAATTATCATGAACAATTTGATAATTACAAACGTAAAGGAGTTATCAGTATATTTACATACTATAATTATCATGGACATTTTGATAATTACGAATACAAATAAGTTTTCACTACATTTACAAGCAAAGTTTTACACAATAATTATCATGAGTATATTTTGATAATTACAAATACAAAAATGTTTTCATTTCAGTACGAACTAGGATAAAACATCACGTTGGGTGGTTATGTGAGACATTTCTTCACAGTACTGAAAGATGTACGCACTAAGTCTTGGATTATAACATTAATCATTCATGAGCGAGATAGTTGTGTATAGATCTATACGGGACTGACAATCCCGCACCTAAGCTGCTAGCTACAGCTAGACCGGCAGGTCTGGGGTGACAAATGTCTTAATATTACGACGCCTGAAGAACGTCGCGGCAGGCCTACATACTAGTCACAGCAAGGTTATAATAACTCACATGAATGACAACGAATATCCTTAGTTTGGGGAAAAACGTCTTCAAATGGTTTTATATAAATATAAAACTACATGTTGCTCTACACAAAATATAAGTATGGTTTTTAATTATACATACGGGTTTTATGGGATTAAAACCACATTTTATCAAGATACAAATATAGTACGGTTTTACTTATACATACGAGTTTTATGGTATTCAAACTACATTCTAACAAGTTACAAATATAAGTACGGTTTTACTTATACATACGAGTTTTATGGTATTAAAACTACATTCTAACAAGTTACAAATATAAGTATGGTTTTACTTATACATACAAGTTTTATGGAAATTAAAACTACATTTTATCAAGATATAAATAAAGGTACGATTTTACCTACGTAAAGGTTTCACGGAATTAGATCTACAATTAATCTACGAATAAACATGTGTTTACATGGTTTCGTACAAGAATAAGACTATGTAATACTATTTTCAAGTATAGAAACACATATACATTTTTGGTCTTTGGGTTTTAAGACTACGACTCACTTATATGAAAATATTGGATTTTCTGGTTTCAAACACTATCTCTTTACAAGGAAAAATGTACTATGGGTTTTCTCAATACAAAAATCTTATGAACTCACCAACATAATGTTGACACTCTTTCAAATTACTTGTATTCTCAGGTAACAATTAGTCAGGTCCGATTAACCTTTTGGAATGGGACGCGAAGACGTCTCTGTAACACCCCATCTTTCAATACACCTTAAATGGTGAAAATTGTTTATAAAACATGTTGAATTCAAAATTTCGTTCTTTCAAAAACTTTTCTTTTAGTTTTTAAATCATCATTTGACACATTTGGTCCCAATCAAAACAATAAGTCTAAAAGCAATTAAACAACTTTGGGGGGGTTAACAACTCATATCAACACAACCATAGTAAAGACTTTAAATGTGTCAGAGCTATGTCCCGTATTAATCTAATTTTTCTACCGAAAAACCGGCATGACCTTTGGGTATATGGACAAATCCATACTGACTCGACTCAATAAAACAATTCAAATCAATACGGGACATAACACCACTTTATTATACCACAACAAGGGAATTGCTTGGGATATCTCTATCTTCTGGACGTCCTTTCTATCTACGTTCCTCATTTCATCTTTCTAAGTCTCTTCCTTCTATCGTCTGTTAACAAGCCCCCTGTTCCTGAGTACATAGCATTTAAAAACAAATAATACGTAATAGATAAATGCCTCGTGAGATACATGGGTTTTAGACTCGATGAGTTTAAATCCATTTGAATATCATTTGCTATTAGCAAATAAAGAAAACTTTTCCCTTCTTTTCAAAACCTGCAAACTCCATTGTTATGCCAAAACAATAAAACAAAATTCCATTGCTATAATCATTAAAACAGGAATTATTCTTATCATCCAAACAAAAGCTCATTGTTAAAAATTCAAGTACTTTAGATTAAAATGTCAAGAATTCCAATTCCTCATAAGCAAACAGAATTCAGATACTTTCTTAACAACATAGACCAACTGTAATTCATTATTAACTTATTATCATTTAGCTTTATACGGGTTTCCCCGTATCCCTTTCCCTCCCCAGAATAGAACCAATCTATCCGTGAGGGCGTGCTAGTTCCCTTTCCCTTCATGGAGTAGAACAAATCTATCCATAAGGGCGTGCTGAGACAACTACATCGCGACGGGAGGTACCTTCCAAGTAGTGTCTTTTGACCTCCCCTCATTAGGGTGAGATCCTTGTCCGGACGTTTATCTCATTTCTTTCATTTAGTTCATATTTCATTTATCATTTCATTACATGTTGGTCTCGATCATAAACATCATTCAATCATATAGAAATCATCACAAGCTTTGCATAAAACAACTTTCAAAACTTTAAACGTTATAATCATTTACAACCATTTCGATCATTCAACATAAATCAATACTTTATAATTAAATCTTTAAAAACCACTTCGAAAACCATTATTCATGAAACAATTCATATAACTTTTGAAAATCATTTGTCAAACTATTAATCATAAAACATTTAGCACAAAGACAAAACTTGTTGCTATGTATCCAGAAAAGTCCTCATGTACTCACCTTGGCTAGTTAGAGAATTCTAACTAGGGTTACTCCATTCCGTTGTCCCTTCCATTCCATGAACTTTACTCCTTAATTACTTAACGCTATGTTCTCGAGTTTTTTATAGGAGTGGAATGGAAGGGAAAGGAAGGGAAAATGGATGAATTATGTTCTTGAGTTTTTTTAAAGAATGGAATGGAAGAGGATGGAAGGGAAGGGAAGAAAAATACAAAGAAGAGTTACCATCCCATTTTTGGGAGGGGAAGGAAGGGAAAGGAAGGGAAATGATGGGAATTACTACTTTACCCATCCAACAACTATTTTATTTCTAAAATGAAAGGTAAAGATGTAAAAATGTTAATTTCCTTCCCTTCCTTTATACTTAAGAACATGACTTTCCTTCCATTCCCTTCCATCTCCTTCCAACTCAAGAACACAATGAATTTTTTGAATTTTCATTCCATTTCCTTCCATTCCTCTCCCTTCCATTACCCTCCCTTCCCTCCCCTTTATTATTTAACTCAAGAACACAGCGTAAGGAGTTCATTAACATTTTATTAAAACATTTAGGTCTTAACAACATGTAAAGACCACTTAACCCATGTCCTCCTATACTCATTTTTATGTTTTCACACTATATTAAACATATACTAAAGGTTAGGGGATCAAACTACTCAATTAGGGTCATAATGGAAGTGAATTATAAGAGCCCAAGTCACACGGGTCGTGTAGGAATCACACGAGGTCGTGTAAGGCTTCCAAGATGTCCAACCTACTGCCTCATTTCACACCGGGTCGTGCCAAATTCACACGGGTCGTGTAGAATCCTGCAGCCCCATTTTCAGCTCCCAGTTTTTGTTCGTTTTTTGCAGTTTTAGTCCATTTCTTGGTTCCATTTGTTTCCAAACTTAACAAAAATTTACCAATAGGTTCTATTAACCTTATAACATGTTAAGAACATATGTTTAATCCCATTAAGTCTTATTTAGTTCATGACTTAATGGTTAAGACCATAGGATGTCACAAGAGCTCTAAGGAAGCTCATATGCACATCAACTCAAATTTTAAAGTCTAGTTTTGTTCAGTTTCTATCCATACACTTATATAACCAATGGATGACTTAATTTAAGGTTTTTACAAACCAAAACATACTTTGTTAATTACAAATTCATGATTTTTACTAACCATTTCCATGGGTTTCATTCATGGAATCACCAATTCCATTCCACCCTTCAAATTTCAATTTTTATTCAAACTTCCATTTTATTAATTGAAATTTTTAGGAAACCACTTCCAATGGTTTCTTCATACATATACATCATTTATGACTCTTTATAACCTAGTATTTATGTCAAATTAACACTTTGATCATAAACCCCAAATTCTAGGGTTCATGAGAATCAAACTCATCAAATAATGATTCCAACCTATCCATATGTTGGATAGTGATCATAAGGTGACTAGAACATCATCTAACTACTTGGAATCATAGGAATTACTCCTCCTCCAACATATGAGATTCGACCATGAAACCCCCAAATGAAATTTCTAGGGTTCTTGAGCTAAGAGTCAAAACCATGATTCAACATCATCCATGGGTTGGATTATGCATCATAGTTGATTAAAACATGAACTAAAGGATGGAATCATATGATTAGCCTCATCCAACAATTAAATTTCGGATTCCAACATCTAGCCAACAAAATAGCTTGAAAAAGATGATTTCTTACCTTGGAATGCTTGGAAATCACTACTAGTAAACTTAATTCTTCAAATTCCACTTAAAATCTTCAAGAACATCAAGAATCGCCTTCTCTCCCTCTCTTCCCGCTGCATTCACGTTCCAGTGAATGAAATGGGAGTGTTCCCATCTTTTTATACTCCCTTAGTTTCAAGAAATTACCTTTTGGTCCCTCTATTTTCATATTTTTCACCTAAGGTACAAAACTTACTTAAATTCTTGAAAATTCTAAGTTTTATAGTTTTGCCCCACTTATAAACTTGTTTTACACATTAAAAATATTCTAACACATAAAAATCTCGTTATGAGGTTAAATATTTCAAAATGACGAAAATGCCCTTTTTGGTCATTTTGCATTTTTCACTCACTTTTACCTTTTCAGTATTCATACTTCATACTTATAACTATAATATAGTTCATATACTTCATCCTTAATGAAACTATGATTATTTTCATTTTATAATAGTAATTGAAATTTACCAAAATACCCTTTTACTCAAACTATGAATAATTACTTATTAATTATTCCTTTACTTCTTACTTTCCATTTGGACATATCTTTGGGTCGAATTTCCATAGACTAAAATTTTAGGTTGTTACAACTATCTACCCCTTAAAAGGATTCCGTCCCCGGAATCACACAAGCACAAAATGGATTCACATAGATATAAACATATCTTTTACAGGCATAAGCTTCTTCTCGTTACAACATTTAATCATTAATTCTTAAATTTAGAGAGTCATTACTCTCAATTCCATAATCTTCATCAAAATTTTACAAAATCTTACTTCCCTTGAAGTTTTCATAATATTTATCATTTATTTATTCTATGTGATAGCATCTTTCTTTCTTACATTTCTTAAAAATGGCAACATACTTTGCTATTTCCCTCATACATTCCTTATAACTTGAAAATTTTAAACTTTTCATACATTTTATTTAGAATACCTTCGGTAATATAAATAAATATGGCTTGTCTAATTACAGAATTCATAAAACATACTTAACTTTTTCTTGAATATATTTTTTTTATTGACAAACTGACTCTTTCGAAAGTCAATTCATACTCACATTGTTCTTTCTTTTCTTGTCATTAAACTTTATTTTGACGAGTCTTTATTTACCTTACATTCTTCCGACATAATTAACTTAACTATTTTAGTGACCATTCAATTCTGTCACAATGAATCTACCAATGCCACATTGATACTACTATAGATGGTTAAAGATTCATCTATTTCTTTTCAGTTCAGATGTATCACAATCCAAACACTATACATTGTCTTTTAAAGCCAACATGTTTTCTATTTACTTTCTCATCGTTATCTAGCACATCAATAAGTTTAATTCTTTAACTTAATTGTTTTCCCAAAAATCGAGCGTACTAATATTCACATAATAGGGTTTTGGTCTATTCATCCACAATAACATTCTACTTTACCCGTCGTTAGACTTTATCTTCAAATGTCTCTTTTTCTTTTGTTTTCTTATATTTTTTTATAGCGGTACTGCATGTTCTTTTATCAACTTTTACCTTTCTTATTACTCCAACTACATCACAATAACACTTCAACACAACTTAAATTTTTGATTCAACAATTACTTGTTTTATTTCATCATACTTATGAAACATACACTACTTTCATAATCATATAGATTACTACCATTCTTTCATACACATTAACTCTTTATACTTCATGCCATTTACTTATAACTTTCTGGGCTTTAAGCCCAATTTTTTTTCATCATATCTTTTACCTTTATCAATTGTTCTCTTGTATTTTGAGGCTATACGCCAAATACCTTATCTCATTCTTTTACTTCATACTTTATAGTATTCTAATTGGAATACTTATTTCATAATCACTTTTATACTTTATATAAGTCCCAATACTTACTCATTCTTTCGCTTTTGTAGGCATTTACAAGCATGTATATATATATATATATATATATATATATATATATATATATATATATATATATATATATATATATATATATATATATATATATATATATATTCTTACATTTTTATAATTGCTGGTCATGTGTTGACCATTACTCCCAATCATTAAATAACTTTACCCACTATATTCATTCAAATTTGGAAGTAGTAACTTCCTATATGTTTACGGTAATCTTTATCCTCATCGTTTATCTTATCTTTAATCTCTCGCCTAACACTTGATTAAGCATTCAATCTTTATTAATTATTCTTGATTAACATACCATGAGATAATATTTCTCATCCTATAACTCACATGTATTATTTTTTTATGAATACATATATTGTATCCCTTGGTACTTATAGTACCTTCATAACCTGATTTATTAATAATTTACATGTTACTTTCATTCTTATTTCATAATTTACGAATATGAATTTCACATACTTCATACTCATTTTCATACTATAACTAATTTCACTTATTTCTCGTAAATTACATGTATTACTTTCATTAATACATGTCTTATATCACTTTTTATTTATAGTACTTTCACATTTCGACATATTAGCAGCTTAAATGCTTCTTTCATCCTCATTTATTATTTATGAGATCTCAGTCTCACTTACTCATTATACTTACTAATATAATCGTTTCTTTTTCTTTCTTCAACTTTCGTGCAGTACTCTTATAAGTACATTTCTCATCTATGTATTCATATATATGTTTTCATTTTCTTTCTCAATCCTTCTTTACTTTTGTCACTGTAGTGACACTACCTTTATCTTTATTCCATACTCTTAATTCATTTCTGTTAGACAACGGATTCCTCAATTACACACCTTTGAAGGTCTATGTTACTTAATTACATTCCTTTTGTTTTAAACCTCTCAGTAGGTTGGTATATTCTCATCATACTTCTTTTATTGTTCTTCTTCCATACTTCCTCATATTATATTACATATACTTTACAATAATTCATATAATGTATGGGGGTTTTCCCCTTCTATATAGCGCATACCCGTTATCTCTTTTTTACTACTCTTCAATCATACTTTAACATTTCCAATCGTACTTGGTTTTATTACATACATATATCAATCATTTGTAAATCAATCCTTCCTTCTTCTCTTACTTATTCCCTACATGAATCCATTACCAGATTCCCAAGATTCCATCATGATTCAACCAAACTCAAATACATATCGTGTGATTATGATAATACGGGCCCATATTATCATAACCACCTATACACATTTGATTCTGGCGTCACCATT